>CM040244.1:274801554-274843940 GCA_022545495.1 Chrysanthemum lavandulifolium
ATTGACAATGTGTTTGAATATTACTAGCATTTCGGAATAACTCATTAGTTCTCTCAAAACTAATGAGTTTTCATACCACTGAAATAACTCATTAGCATCTTGAATATTACTATCATGGTTAGTTCCATATCTTCGACCAAAAGTGCCCAACAAGTTATCTGAGACGATTTCCCAATGGATCTAACCAGGGCGAAAAAATTGTTCTGTTGTTAAATTTTTTCCTACGGTTGCTCTTTTGGTGTTGGTCTTCAAATCATTTGCAAAGCAAAGCTTCTTTAGGGTCAAGGGTGCACTTACGGGAAAGTGAAAAGAAAGTCTTTTCCTTAGCGGAACCCAATGCAAGCAGGACTATACTCCCGTACCAAAAATGTGCATACCAACAAAACACATCCTCCAAGAAAAGAATGTTTTTTTTTTTTTTTTTTTTATGTATTGTGTAGTGGGTATGTATGTATTAAGGATATTTTTAAATGATAAAAAATGAGAAAAAAAATTAATGGAATTGAGAGAAGGTGCCCCAATGGTTGAAGCAAAGTTGAAAGAAAAAGTATTGAAGAAAGAAAAAGTTGATGTGGCAAGGAAAACCCTGTTACCGTATCCTCCACCTTACAAAGCCAGGCACTCATCAAAGATTGAAGACCATTTGAGCCTTGTATCCCACGTAGGTTAAGGAAATGAATCTATCTTTGTTTATATACTATCGTTTACATGTATATTACATGTTTAGAATAAGTACACGGATAACAAAGTTCAATATGAACCTTGTTGTCTTTTGTGGTTCAAAATTTGTGTAACTTCTTAACATTTTATAATATTTAATTTAACACTTTTTTTCTTAACAAACACTTTATAAATCAATGCAGAAAGATTGACTCGACATTCTTACATGCATATCCATATATAACTAATTAATTTTTAAAGTTTAAACAATGCAGTTATTTCTTTAAGAGAAACACAAAATACGATATCAGTGATGTGATGATCACATTCTAAATACTTCTTCCTTGTAATCATAGAATTTGTTTTCAGTGTTGCTAACTTGCTATAGCGTTTATTTATTATAGACTCAAGAGTATAATCACAAACCACCCATTAAATTTTTATGTTTAATTTCAATGTATAGGGACACGGTAATGAAATAATAATTAATCTCGTGGCCTTTTATTTTCTTCTCTCAAAAGATTTTTCCTGATAGATCGAAGAAGACCTCTCCATATATGTTTTTTTGGTTCTTGAAATATTTATTTTCCTTGATTCTTTTGTGTGATCATAAATATGTTCAACGAGGTTTAACTTTTTTCGAATAAGAAATTTCCACATGTTTAAGGAAGTTGTTTCAACCATTAAGAGAGCTAATGCGGCTTCTTTCATATGTTTAGTTGGATCTTGAATACACAGCTTTCCCAAACAACCAACAATATAATTGCCTTGAAAGTTTCATTGGACCGATCATGCAATCAGAGGCAAACCTTTAATGTCCAACCACGAGAAATCTAAGAAATGCACCTCCGTTTTCATGACGAGCTCCTGTTTAAGCTGTTTAGTCTTTTATTTCCAGATATCCACTTGCTTGACATTCTCTAGACAATGTGCTTTAATATTACTAGCATTTTGAAATAATTCTTTAGTTCTCTCAAAACCAATAAGTTTTCATCCCACTCAGATAATAATAATTCTAAGCTTTTTGGAAGCTCGGTTCATCGAGGACCACATGTCTTAACTCGCTTATCATTTTCTTTATCACAATTATAATCCTTTACCTCAATTCTTTTCTTCAAACGCAACCCACACCCTTTGGTTCCATGAAACAAAAAAGGAGAGCCTTTACTCTTTGCGTTAAATAACATTCAACATGATATTCCAACAACATACAATATAAGAAAAACACATGATTTTAAACCTTCAAATTGAAGAAAAAAAGTTAAAACTTAACAAATACTTGTAGCAATTTTTCACACATTGATATTGCTTTCTTTAATCAATGTCCACAAAATTGCTAATAAATGACACTAATTACATTAAAAACACATGATTTTAAACCCCAAAAAGTTAAGACTTAACAAATATTTGTAGCAATCTTCAATCATTGATTATTACTTTCTATAATCAATGTCCTCAAAATTGCTACAGATAAATGTCACTAATCTCAAATTGTGCAAATAAAACAAACTAAACTCTATAAGGAAGCAATATATCATCTATTTGATCGATGTGGGATTGAAAAGCATAAGAAAAGCATAATAAAAAAATATCTAACTTCTTACACATTGTTTTCTACTTTTCAAGGTAAGACAAAGTTGATACCAAACTATGAGTAGTGCTAAACTCACAAAATAAATTCACAAAATGAGTTGGATGTGTTTGATTGACTTACTAAAAAGGAAGAGAGAGAACCCATACCCAATTACCCACATACACCAATCAAACACATTCAAATCATTTTTATTTTGCGGAAGTTTGTTTTGGTCTAGCACTACTCCCAAACTATATAGTGGCAACACAAGTGGAGTTGGGTACTTCTCATGCACATCACTCAAAGATAAAGTGTTTCACGAATTCGGTTAATAGATATACTTTTGGTGTAGTTTTAGTTTATGTATACTTAAGTCCAATGCATGTAAGGCTTTGAAAAGCTTTTAATGCACTTTAAGACTTTAGAAAAGCTATTAGAGGGCAAGGTGTCATAACAAGCATACTCTTCATCATCTTGCCTCACCTCAGCCACATCAAGTCCCACTTCTCCACAACTAACCACAACAAACCCCCACTCATAACAATCTCAACCTCTTCATTTTAGGTACATACTCCACTTTATTTTTTTATTCGGTTTTCAAATAAAGTAAATTCATTTCATTCAAAATAAAAAACAATACATAACTTAATAATAAGAAAAAAAAAAAAAACAACACTTACTAATAAAAGCGATACAAAAGAAAAAAAAAAGCGATACGGGTAAAAAAATACAACACATACTAATAATCTGAAACCTAGTCATCTCTTTGGTGATATTTCTTGATTAGGCGTTCGCTGCGCTGCGGATGATTTACGCTTTTCTGGGTCGATTCAAATTCGGATCTATCATCGGAAAATCCATCTCGATCTTCTCTTGAGAGCTTTTTCCTTCTCCCGCCTCGCCTCGTAACAAGCCCTTTGCGTCGGCTTTTGAGCATATATTTGGAGGTACTCGATTGACTTCACCGGAGCTCGCGCTTCGGCGTTGAAGTTGAATTACATTTCTTCTTGGCTCGTTTGCCCCATCTCTTTCGGTAGGGTCGTCTGTCCTACCGAATATATCCTCGAGACATGTAATGTCAATGGGATCTTCGGCATCCCACTCGAGATAATTTTCAAAACATTCCAACATTTTCATCGAAACTCCTTCCCACCACAACTCGTGCAAAGCTATCTTTGGCATTACGGACATGGTCGTGGTCATTTTCATCACTTCGACACTGAAGATGTTTGTAAATAGCGTTTAACTTCTGGCAATCACCGTTAATCCTCGACCATTTACCAATTATCATATTCTTGCCACGCTGGTTATCGGTGGTCTTAGAATTGAACATGTCGAGAATGTCGTTCCAAAAGAACTCTTCAGGACGGTCATTTCCCATATCTCTATCTTGGGAAATTTCTATCCAACACTTCTAGTAACATTTCTTCGACTTGCTCCACTTCCTCCCATCGCCTTGCTATGACTTCCACATCTTCGTCGTCGTCTGCGTCGAATCTACAACATGTTTTTGCCTTCATCTTTCCCCCCACGCGCCTTTCTTGGTTCACGTGCTTTTGGAACTTTGAATTGTGAACCGGACGGTTGTGATTCCATTTGGGGCAGCTGTGGAGGCGTGTGGGTTAAAAAGCGTGGAGGTTGTGACGGGTTAAAAAGCGTGGTGATTGAAATCGGGCGGGGTAACTTATGAATCCTTGTTGAAACGATATTGTTGGTTAAGAAATATTTCTTGTGGAGACAGGTTGGAATTTGTTGAGGAGGGAGTAGACGGGTTTGAAGAACCCCCGTATTGTGGTGGGTTTGAGTTAAGTAAGTTTGTGAAGTACCATTCGTCATTTGGGTTTTGAGACATTGTGAGATTTTTTTTTTGAGTTAAGTAAGAATGGAAGATGTAGGAGATGAAGATGATAAAAATGGTGGAGATGAATGTTATTTTATAGGGGTGGTGGGTTTTTTAAAAAAATAAAAAAATAAAATAAACTTTTAATATATATCCGTTTAATAACGGATATATATCCGTTGCCTCACTTTTGTCAGAAGTTTGCTTCGTCGTCAGAACGAAGCTCCACTCCACGGCGGCCGATGGCGAAGGAGGCCGGTGTCACGGCGGTCGACGGCGAAGCGCCACGTTGGACGGCGAAGGGTTACGAAGAGGCGACACTTTCCCCTCTTAGAAGTTTGAGGTTCCTAAAGTCAATGGCTAAAAAGCCTTTGTCTCCAACAACAAAGGAAGTGAAAAAAGTAAGGAAAGTAAATGGTAAAATCAACAACTTAGAGTACATAAAAAGACACTAAATTTGTATAACTTCTTAACATTTTACAATATTAATTTAAACTCTTTTTTTCTTATTAAGCACTTTGAGATTTGGTACACAAAGATTGAGTCCATAATCTTACATATCATATAACTGACTAATTTTTAGAGTTAAACACAAAATATGATATCAGTGATGATCACATTCTAAATATTTCTTTCTTGTAATCATGGATATTCAAGATTAATAAATACAAATATCCAATGATGTATAATGACATATTAATAGTTGAAAGATGATAGTTCAAAGATAATACATTATCGTAAGTCTTAACCATTTTCTAAATTTATAAAGGAAAACTGATTGAGAGACTCAACCATATGACTACATTTTTTCTTAAATCGATGTAACAACAATTTATTAAGTGAAAATTACCTAAGAGGACACTGTACCATACTATACCTCTTGCAGAGGACAAAGTTTTTACAATTTACATCTAAGGACTGGTTGGTCGCGATTTAATTTGCGTGTACAAAATACTCAACACGTGTAACTCCGAAAAATAAAATGAAAAAAAAAAAAAAAAACCCCTAATAGTTTGGTCGCGAATTAGTTTTAGTGGACAACAATTTTTTCGAGACCAAGAGCTACAAAACAAAAATGTAGGAATAAGTATCATCTTTAATTAACTTTGGTCACGAGTTTTTTTATGTGACCAAGATTTTTGCTTTACTTTTGGTTGGTCGCGAGTTTTAGTATCTGACCAATTTATTTTTTTATTTTTTATTTATTTATTTATTTTTTTTCTAATGTGGGGTAAGTCTTTGAAAAGGTTGATTTACCTTTAAAATAACAAGGACAATAAGTATGAAATTAAATACATAATCAAATATATACGATAAATGTGTAAAAATAACTACTGATGCATAATTTTAATAACTCACCTTCAATAACTCCGAGATGTATTTCCTTACAAACTTTCTTTTATAACGTAAACAAGCGATCTAGGGTAATATTTTTATGATCAAAATATGTAACCGCCATTTCTCAACGCCTCCAGATCCATATCCGAAAAAAATAATACTTGCTTAACTTCATTGACGTTACGTAAACATAAAGATTACAAATTAATATATGACATACCTTAAAGGCCCATGAAGCCCATCAATGAATAGCGGGCGTTTACCACGAGTTCCTTTCTTTAACAAAGTCGCTTCCCAGCGTTTTTATTGCATCCGTTAACTCATTGTACAAGAAAGTCCATATGTACGAACCCCATGGAAACATGTCCCAAGCGGTAAATTGTCTACAAGCCTAAGGTGCCATCCAGGCACATTATACTTAAGCTCATGTCCTATAAGCACCGTCTCCAAACGCATAACAAACTAACACGAACGAAGATCGAGGTCGTTCAATTTATCAAACTCATTGCTATAAAGCGTTTCTAACAACATTTTAACTGTTATCGCCTTACTATCACTAGGCGATTCAAAGACTCGTCTCTAAGCGGATTAGGACCACTTTCATAATCTTTCCTAAAATCGGGGCCGAACCTAAACCCGTTACTAAGCAAAATTCCTCCCTTCCAAATTGTACCTCAAAATTCCTCCTTCATTATCATTTAACGAGTAAGTAAAGGAACAATCTCTGTGTCCCCTCATCACGCAAAGACTTGGTGACAACTAAAATGGTGTATTAAACAACAAGCCTCTTGCATATCATCTAAGTTTAACAACCAACCAAAACACGTGTTCTTAAATAATTCTAACCTAGGGTGCCTCTAAATTTTTCTCTAATTTCGAAGTAAAGTTAACTTACTTCTACATGTAAGTTTTATGACATAATCCTAAAAAAAAAAAAAAAAAAAAAAAAAAAAAAAAAGTACTACACATATATATAACAAATAGATATGAAAATAATTATAGAGCAAAAAAAAAATCATACCGCATCATTTGCCATATTCAACGAAATAGAATAACTCAACAACTATAGTCAACAACGCTATTAATCAAATGTTATTACCACTCGACAACAAAATTATCATTCATAACAACAACTTCACGCGACCATTTATATGTTTATATGATAAAGCTGCTTTGTATGTTTGTATTTACGAGTTGTGATATGAGATAAACTGATCGGAATATCATCTTATATAATCAAATTGCTATGATCTATCAATCAATAGATTTTCCGGTGGATTTTGCTTATTACCGATTCTATGATATGTCATTCAGTAAATTTTTTTTTCCTTTGTGCACCAATTATGTTGTTAGTTGTTTTGTTTTTTCTTTTGTACACCAATTATGTTGTTGGTAGTTGTTTTGTTTTTTCTTTTGTCCACCAATTATGTTGGTAGTTGTTGGTCCCATAAAAAGCATTGTCCACCCATAAAATGTCGTGACCAAAATTATGTAGTTAATAGATTTTTGTCTCGTAGTTGTTTGTCCCATACAAACCTTTGTCCACTCTAAATATTTCGTGACCAACATTTGGTAAGTATTAGATTTTTGTTTCTATTAATTGTCCACATATTTTCTTTCGACCAAATACTTTTTTTTTTTTTTTTTTTTTTGTTTGTTTTGAGAGTGACACGTATTGGTATGTTGTGCTGCTAAACTTAAATCATGACCAACCGGTCCTCATATATAAATTATAAAAGTTTGTCCTCTGAGATGAGCCGTGTCTGATGTCGTCTAAGTAATTTTCACATTTATTAATTTGTGAAGAAGCGGATTCATTTGTTGTCATATCACCAACAAAATGCTGCAACATAATTAAGTTTATATATACAATTACGCAGACGAATCAAATGTTATTCTACAAATATCATCCATGCAACTAATACCTCACCCAAGTCCCTCTTTCTTCTTCTATCAAACCTTACTCCTCAATATGCCAACTACCTTCAACCTTTTAATTCGTGAAAACGATTTCATTTTAGAAAGCTCACAACTTACCATGTCAACCTTTATTTTGAAACCCTCTTACATATCTCCCTCTTGTAGTAGCAACTTTATCAATATAATCACCAAGTATATTACATGCTTCACTTAATGCGTACCTCAACTAAAGGACTCGACTTTTGGTCTTACCACAACAAAAACTTGAAGGCTCTTCAACATGAACATTTCTATTGTTGGGTGCATCATTATATTCTTCATCATCTCATCCAAATCGTCACAAACTACTATTAAAACAAACATTGGGAATTTACATCTTCATTTTCTTTACAGCGACAGTTTCATTTTAAGCCGAGAAATTTCCTCCGGTCACTTTGTTAAGCGTATGTATATACATACATTGTTATTTTTCTTTTGGTGTTGGTCTTTAAAACATATGCGAAGGAAAACTTCTTTACAAATCCAAACAGTACATCAAGACCATTTCAACCATCCCACATCGGTTAAAGAAGTGATATATGCTTTTGTTATATACGACTTTGTATGTAAATGTTACATCTTTAGAATAATATAATGTTTCGGACGAGGTACTTTTTATGAAGTTCATACTCCAAAATTGAACTTCTTACTAAGTGTACAATGTCCTAAATTTGTATAAGTTCTAAACTTTTTTAATATTTATTATTATTTTTTCAACAAGCACCTCTTAATTTGATACTTAAATATTAGACCACTCTCAATGGTTGCGTCGGTTTACAAGCCAACGCACGTCTGTCTTTTGACACCGATAGCACCACCTCGTCAGTGGTGTGGGGGCTCATTTGTGTTTTATGTAGTGTTTGTTTGTGGGGTATATTTGTGTAGTACCACATAATGAAACACACCACCATTATATTGGCAGGGTTGTGTCCGGGGGCGGATCCACATGGTGTTTGGGGTTGGGGTGGGGTGGGCGGTGTCCTCCATGCTTGGCCAAATCATATCAGTTTGTTAAGCTGAGAAATTTCATCTCGATACATACATTGTTATTTTTCTTTTGGTGTTGGTCTTTTAAACATATGTGAAGGAAAACTTCTTTACAAATCCAAACAGTACATCAAGACCATTTCAACCTTACATCATCCCACATAGGTTAAAGAAGTGATATATTTTTTTTTGTTATATACGACTTTGTGTGTGAATGTTACATCTTTAGAATAATATAATTTTTCGGATATGGTACTCTTTATAAAGTCCATACTGCGAAATAGAACTTTTGAGAAGTGTGCATTGTCCTAAATTTGTATGAGAGTTCTAAACTTTTTTAATACGGAGTATTTGTTTTAATATTTTTTTTAACAAGCACTTCATAATGTGATACTTAAATATCAGACCGCTCTCAATGGCTGTATCGGTTTACAAACCGACGCACGTCTGTCTTGTGACACCGATGGTACCACCTCGTCGTTGGTGCGGGGCTCATTTGTGTTTTGTGTGAGTGCTTTGTGTCTAGGTGTTGTTTGGTATATTTGTGTAGTAATACAAAATGAAGAACACCGCCATTATATTGAGAGGGGTGTGTTAGTTTGGAAGTGCTGATATGGCGTTGAAGTGACACAATTGACACATAAAGAAACGTGTCACGGTTAGGAGTGATCTTAGACTTCATATATTTACATATCCAGATAGTTACTAATTACCTTTTAGAGTAAGACGATATAATTATCTATTCAAGGAAGATAACGTAAATACGATATATGTGACCATCAAATACTAAATTTTCTTTATTTTTAATCATAGATATACAAAGTATACACAAATATGGAACTTATATAAATATAATTTCTGCAACTTACACCTCATCACTTGGCCTTGAGTTATGCTAATCAAAGGATTTTTCGTCTATTTGTAACTATAACAAAGGTAACAAGTTTGTGAATATCATCAACACTTTATTTCATAACTATCAAGTCAATACATTTAGTTATATTCCCGTCAGTTGACTAAATATACGAATGTAACAACAAGTAATTGATGATTGATTAATAACAGAACCAGGACTGGCCTTGAAAGTCTCTTTGGACTATGCAATCAGAGGAAAACCTGAAATTTCCAACCACTAGAATCTACGGAATGGGCCTCCGTTTTTGTCTAAACAATTCGAACATGTAACACGGTTCTATATCTTTGGCTAAAAGTACCCAACAAGTTACCCAAGATTTCCCAAGGGATCTAACCTGGGCGAAAATTGTTTTGTTGCTGATTTTTTACTACCGTCAGGGGCGGATGTATAGTTGTGGTTATTAAAATGCACTCCACCACAAAATCAAATCCCCTCCCCCAATCTTCTAACTTCTTGGTTCCTCCTGTAGGTTGCTCTTTTGGTGTTAGCCTTCAAAATATTTGCGGAGAAAAACTTCTTTACAAAGCCACAAAGTCATCAAGAATACAAGACCATTTCAGCCTTGTATCCCACATAGGTTAAAGAAATGATTTGTTCTTTGGTTATATACTATCGTGTAAAGAAGTTGGTTCATGTGCAACTAATACCTCACCCATGGCCGGATTTGAGCATGTGCATGGTGATCAACCGCATGGGCCCCCAAATTTTGAGGGGCCCCAAAATTTTAACCGGCAAGCGTTTAACTCGGTTATTTCACGTAAAATAGATGAACATGTATTCTCGAACCTAACAAATTGTTAATTTTTACTGAATATAAAGTTTTAAGATATTTATAAGAAAAAAGCGAAAACAAAGTTTTGGGTGCGGCTGAATGGGAGAGGAGTATGACAAATAAGCACATATGAGATCATAAAATTAACATTTTCAACCCAGATTTTAGACAAACTTTAAGAATGGTCCAATCTGTCTCATAAGTGATGAAAGGTCAGCGCAACACATATAAATATTTTAAACACCATTGTTTAATCGTTTTTGCTTGCATAACATTATTTTCAGCTTTTACTTTTACATTATATAAAGCTTTTGTGTTTTCCATGAGGCCTAAGTATTCATGATGGCACAGAGCCCCCAAAATTCACGGGATGGCCCTGAACCCAAGCCCTCTCACTTCTTCTATCAAACCTTTCTCGTTAATATGTCAAGTGAGTAGCTTCAATTAAATGGTGTATAATGAATACACAAATGGTATAGATAAAAATACGAAAATATCAGGAGACAACATTTAGGTAAGGGTGAAATATATTGATAATATTAGAGGCACTGTACAACATCATAAACAACTTGAATTCTAGCACACAATTGCAAAGAAGCATTGTGTGGATACATACAATAAACCATTGATAAGAACATATGCATCACCTTCACACTTGAGCTAGCTAACAACAAGATCAAAATTTTGGCAAACACCTTGACTCCAGAACTTGATCATGCACTCGCAGGAAAAAGCATACTCAAAGACATCTCACGAAACAACCCGAGGAGGCGAGGAGTAGCTGATTTTAATAAACTTTGCAAGGGAACATCACAAAGATCATTTGATATAAAAGCCCTACGAACTTCCTTGACTCATGATTATACTAATTTTGCTTGTCTTACATGAATAATCCCTCGCCAAGATACGAGAGATGGAGAATCTTGCAAACTGTGGACGAAATCATCCCACTCCATAGACTTTTCGTATCTTCCAGATGTTCAACGGGTTCGGGTCTAACTTTGTTTGAATAAGAAATGTTCTACATTTTAAGGGAAGATGTTTCAATATTAAAAAAGCTGATTCTGACTTTTTTCATATGTTTAGTCAGATCATGGATGATACACAACTTTTCCCATCTTAAAAGACAATTTGCTTGAATTTCGCATTTTGCACTAACTCATAAGATCTCTTCAAAATAAATGAGATTTCAACCCACTAAAATAATACTATTGTTAAGCTTTTGGATGCTCGGTTTTACGGTTTATTAAGGACAGCAGTGATGCTCCTCATCAACTTGCTAGAAAAGGTCTAATTAACTAGCTTATCATTTTCTTTGATACTCCTCAAATAATGTAAAGACAACACGAACATGTAACACGGCTCCATATCTTCCACCAAAAGTACCCAACAAGTTATCTGAAATTTCCCGAGGGAGAGTACCTACAAAAAGTGTGGAAGTGGAACGAAGGAAAGCTTCTTTACAAAGGCACAAAGCTAGGCAGTCATCAAGGATTCAAGACCATTATTTCTGCCTTGTATCCCACATAGGTTAAGGAAATGAATCATTCTTTGGTTATATACTATCATTTACATGTATGTTCCAAGTTTAGAATAGTACTATATTTCGGATGTGTTATTGATGTTAAAGTTCTGTTACAACTTTGACTCAAACAATTCATCCGAGATTTATATAAGTTCTTAACATTTTATAATATTTAATTTAACTCTTTTTTTTTCCTTAAACATGCACTTTTTTACATATCCATATATTACTAATTAATTTTTAAAGTTAAATAATGCAATTATTCTAATAAGAAAAATAACACAAAATGTTAGTGAATATAATCACTTATATTTTGTGTAAAGTGATTTTAACCGGCAAGGGGTTTAGGCGCAATAGAACCTCGAGTTCGAATCTTGGAAAAGCGAGGTTTTCTTATTAATTGTCGTGTCTTGGGCGGATTAGTAGGGGTTTTCCATCGGGTATTTGAAATAAGCGTTTCGCTTGAGGGAGCTCTCTAACGCAGACCCGGTTTAAACAACGTAGTCTAGACATCCATTGTCGAACCATGACTCAAACACTTAATAAAAAATTCACCTTTCAAAAAAAAAATTAACAGCTTGCATGACTTGTATTATATATTTTAATACTTGTATTTTTCATTAAATGAGTGTTTTAAAAATATATTAATTACGCATTAATGAGTTGTAAACATTACATTAATACTTGTATTGTTTAATGCTTGTGCTTTAAATGATTGTACTTTATGCTTGTTTTTGGTATTGCTTAATTTAAGGCATTTAATAAAGGAAGACATTTTCTTCCACTATAAGATAATGCAAAGTACGATATAAGCGATCATCAAATATTAAAGGGCTAATAACCTTTTAAAAGCTTATATTTGTCGAGAATAGCGATTTTGCGTATGACTAAAAAAATAACTCTTTAGATATTAAAGTTGACATTTTGTCTTTCTTTAAGTATTATGACTATTTTACCTTGAAAAATATTTCAAAAAAAAAATTCGAAAAAAATTTGAAATTTCAAAAAAATTCAAAAAAATATTTTGGAAAAAATTTGAAAAAAAAGTATTTGAAAAAAATTTAGAAAGGGTAAAATGGTCATAATCTTAAAAAACAAAATGTCAACTTTAACGCTCTAAAAGAGCTTATTTTTAGTTATTACGATAAAATCTACTGATTAACGTGACAAGATAATCTTTAAAAGGTTATTAACCCAATATTAAATATTTCTTTCTTTCTAATCATAGATATACAAAGTATATACAAAATATCATTCTGCAACTTACACCTCATCCAGCTTCTCCTTCAATTCTAGTAAACCCAAAAATTTCATGCGTTGCCAGTTACTCGTTGTTATGTCAATTGCCTTAAACCTTTCAATTCGAGGAAAACGATTTCATTTTAGAAAGCTCAGAACTTAGCATGTCAGCTTCTGTTTAGAAAAACTCTTCCAAATATATCTTCCTCTCTGACCCATCTTAGTCGCAACTTTGTCAATATACACCAAGTATATAGATTTTATGTTTAAATCTTCATGTTATTTTACAGTTTATTTTCATTTTCACCCAAACAAAATGTCACAAGGTCACTATGTTATGCATCACTTGGCCTTGAGTTCTACTTAAGGTGAAAATTAAAGTCTGTAACGTCTTTTTCTAATTCTGTGTCTATTAATATATTTTGTTAAAGGTTCAAAATAGCATTAACATCTTTCAATTTCACTCGATCTAGTAATATGACCTGTTGGTAGTAGGTTCTGGGTCACCTTGGCGAAAAATTTGCATGATTAGTCCTCTGGGACTAACGATCGTTAACTAGATGATAACGACCGTTAAAAAAAAAAAAAAAAAAAAAAACTTTTAAAAAATTTTACTTTTTTTAAAAATTTCAAAAATTTTACGTTTTTTTAAATTTAAAAAAATTTAAAATTTTTACGTTTTTTATAAAAAAATCTTCGTTTAAAAAAAAAAATTTTAAAAATTTTACGTTTTTTTAAAAAATTTTCGTTTTTTAAAAAAATTTTTACGTTTTGTTTTGTTTTTTTTTTTTTTTTTTTTTAATTTTACGTTTTTAAAAAATTACATTTTTAAAAAATTAATTTTTTTTTATATTTTATGTTCTTTTTATAAAGTTTACGTTTTTTAAAAAAAATTTTAAAAGTTTTTTTTTTTTTTTTTTTTTTTTTTTTTTTAGTCGTTATCATCTAGTTAACGATCGTTAGTCCTAGAGGACTAACTGCGCAAATTTTAGCCGGTGACTGGTAACCTACTACCAACGGTCATATTAGCTAGATCAGTGAAATTTGAAAGTATGTTAGCTAGTTTTGACCTTCACAAAATATATTAGTAGATGTGTAATTACGAAAAAGACGTTGCGTCTTTTTAAACTTTTCACCCTTCTACTAATCAAAGGATTTTGGTTTTATTTGTTACTATACCAAAGGAAACATGTTTGTGAGTATCAACTCTTTATTTCATAATTATTAAGTTTATACACTTAGTTATATTCCCATAAGTCGACAAATTATATGAAACAACAAAAACAACAACAAGTGATTGATAACTGATTAATACCAAAACCAAAAGGAGCAATGGCCTTGAAAGTCTCTTTGGACTATGCAATCGCCGAGGCAAACCTGTGATTTCCAACCACTAGAATCCGGAATGGCCCTCCGTTTTCATCTGAATGCTTAGGGTATAGTATGAACTCCCATTTTCATCTAAACAGCACGAACATGTAACACGGCTCCATATCTTCAAGTTATCTGTGATTTCCTAAGGGCTCTAACCTGGGAGAATTGTATTGTTGCCGATTTTTTTTCCCCAACAGATTAGTCTTCAAATCATTTGCGGAGGATAGCTTCGGCAGTCAGCAAGGATTCAAGACCATTTCAGTGTTGTATCCCACATAGGTTAAAGAAATGAATTGTTCTTTGGTTATATACTATCGTGTACATATGTATTACATGTTTAGAATAGTATTATGTTTCGGATGTGTTTTCGAGATTAAACTTCATGTACAACATTAATCTTGTCTGCTCTCCAAAATTTGTATAACTTCTTAACATTTTACTATATTTAATTTTAATTTTTTCTTTCTTAAAACGCACTTTAAAATTTGATACACAAAGATTGATTCCACATTATTACATATCCGATATAACTAATTAATTTTCAAAGTTAAACAGTGCACTTATTTCTTTAAGAAACCCACAAAATACGATGATCACATTCTAAATATTTCTTCCTTTGTAATCATAGTAATTCAATATTAATAAATACAAGTTATCCAACGATATATAATGACATATTAAATTATTAATAGTTGAAAGATGATAATTCAACGATACATTATCGTAAGTCTTAACCATTTTCTAATTTTACAAAGGAAAATTGATTGAGAAACCCAACCATGTGACTAAATTTTTTCTTTAATCGACGATACATTAGTAAGAATGCCAAAATTTCCCCATCATAAAAGACAATTTGCTTGAATTTAGCATTTTGCACTAACTCATAAGATCTCTTGAAACTAATGAGATTTCGACCCACTAAAATAATACTACTGTTAAGCTTTCGGATGCTTGGTTCATCAAGGACAGTAGTGATGCTCCTCAACTTGTTAGAAAAGGTCTTAACCGGCTTATCATTTTCTTTGATACTCCTCAAATAATGTAAAGACATCACAGACATGTAACACGGTTCCATATCTTCGACAAAAGGTACCCAACAAGTTATCTGAATTTTCCCGTGGGAGATTACCTACAAAAGGTGTGGAAGTGGAACGATATAACTTGAGCGAAATTGTTTTCTTGCTAAAATTTCTTCTAGGGTTATTCTTTTGGTGTTAGTCTTCAAAATATTTGCGAAGGAAAGCTTCTTTACAAAGCCAGGCAGTCATCAAGAATAAAGACCATTTCAGCCTTGTATCCCACATAGGCTAAAGATATGAATTATTCTTTGGTTATATACTATCGTGTATAGGTATGTTACAATTTAAGAATAGTATTATGTTTCAGATGTGTTAGCAACTAAGTTTCTATAGAACTAGAACATGGTTGTTGATTTGCATCCTAAATTTGTACAACTTCTTAACATTTTATAATATTTAATTTAACTCTTTTTTCTCAACAAGCACTTTAAAATTTGATTCCCAAAGATTGAGTCCACGTTTTTACGTTACATATCCAAATACTTGCCATAGATAAGGTCATACTCTTTGATCTTTGTACCTTCCTTCCGTGATTATTCTCCTCTCCAAATCACAAGGTGCACAAGTAATTGGTATGTTGTTTTATTTTGATTAGTCATATACGTATAACTGGATCACTTGATATAAAAAGGCTTTGATAATATTGATTGATTCCGCTCTAGTGTGATTAATACAGTAAAAACTCTATAAATTAATACTCGATTAATTAATAACTTCGATAAAATTAATAATTTGCAGTCCAACTTGGACCAAGTCTGGTTTGGACCTCAATCGATAAAATAATAAGATAATAATTTTTTTGAAACCCCAACAGTATATATATTAGTCGTAAACTATAAATTAATAATTATTAAAATTTTATATATATATATATATATATATATATATATATATATATATATATATATATATATATATATATATATATATATATATAGTGTAGCGTTCAATGCGAACCATTTTTTTATGTACGAACCTACAGAACCGGTCTTTTACTCTAATAATGCATGATGTACATCATATCTATGCATAATAGCATCTTTGTAAATAATTTGAATTATAAAATAATTAAAAATAATCGGGAAGGGCAATTGTGTAATTTAGGTATTTCTATATCCCCAAAATAATCTTGGAACCACCCTAAAAATATAACCTTGCCTCCTTGAGAAAAAAAAATTAGATCGTGACTTTTCATTCTACTCCAAACACTACCCTAAAATCTTTGAGTCTTACAATCTTGTTCATTGTTGAACACATTATCCACATCTATTTTATTTTTTCTCGAGAGGTGGGGATAGAGTTCAAAGCATCAATTATATGAACTTTCTTGATTCACGGATAAAATAACACCAAAGATCCGTGGGTGGAGGAGGAGGACAACGGAGGCGGTTGGAGGAGGATGACGGCGACGGCGACCGGGCCAACAACGATTGGGGCGGTTGAGCGAGGTGGTGTCGATGGTCGTGCAGGCCTACTATACACATATGCGTAAGTATACATTTGAGCCTAAACCATAATTTATATTGCTTTACCAAGCGTTAAAAAACTTGGTCAATTATAAAACATCAATTTGTCGAGTGCACCACCTCATACATATTGAATCGATTGACATATTACACAAACCAAATTGACCCATCGTAAGTCAATGGGTGAAATCAACACCTCTAGTTAAATGCATCAAGTTACTCCATGTTTATTTTACCTCATTTTGATGATTTTATTTTTGGTGAAATCGTTGCATTTACAGTTCAGTGGATCATCTCAAGGTATCATTTACTCATATCCTAAAATATTCGAAATGCATTAAATAGCGATGATGGGATCTATTTTTATTGATGCGTAGCTTTTCAATAGTATGATGTGACCTTTGGTTATATTTGGATTTTTGTTGGTATTTTAGGATTCACCTTACAACAAAGATGATGATGTGATAAAGGCAACATCATTTGAGGTCATAACAACTCTTAAAGATGTTCTGAAGACAAGTTCTCTTTGGAGGGATCATGTTCAAACATACAATCAGGTATAGTGTTTTTTTATTCACGCTAGTTACTGATATACCTTGACAGTAGCTGCTTTTGCTAGGCAACAATCTTGTCGAAGTATTTTTGGGCTATGGATCAATAGATTGCATTCTGTCCATATAACAAAACAAAAGTTTAACTTGTGCATGTGTTTTTATAGGTTATAAAGTTTAACTTAATGAAGTGCATATGTGTTTTTATAGCTTATAAAGTTAAACTTAATGAAGTGCATATGTGTTTTACGTGCCTAGAGTTTTATTAGTGACAGTGTGACAAGATTTGGACTTGATAAAATCATACAATAACTAGTGACAGTGTTTGTACATTGACGTGCATAAAGATTTGGACTTAACAAAATAACCATTCTATAATAATGGTATAACTCTCAATACCTTTTTACATGAATCTGAGTGAGAAAGAGATTGTGGACTTAGTGTATATGCGTTTGATAGCTTTGAAGCTTCCATATATATACTTTAGTATATCTTTATGTTCTTTAATCCTTTGCACAATGACCTGTTTAAAGCAAAAAAACCAAACAAGATAATTTAGAGACTTAATTGCACGAAACAAAATTGCACTTTAACCTCATATTGCACTTTAACCTCATATTCAAATCCGGTCTGTATTTGTTATTTACATTAAAACCGGGTTTTTCATTTAAACGGGTCTTGATACTTTGTGGCGGGTTAAAAACATTTTTTGAGACCGCTTTTTCTTGTAAAGGGTCTTGATGAAGGGGTCTCTAAACCCAATTGTGTAGTAGTGTGTATTTTGGTGCCATAATTATGAAGTTTATGTGGTCACTACAAATAATCATGTTTCTGAAAAGCGTGCACATATGTTCTGAAAATTTTGACAAGAAAGCGCATCGTGCACATATGTTTCTGAAAGGGTACTCATATGTTCTAGTGAATTTGACGAGAAAGTGAAGTGTGCATGTATGTTATTGGAATTTTAATATATTGAATTGGGCTGCTATGCTATAATCTGATTATGTTTTGGATTGTAGTTTTTTTTTCTTTGTTTTATTTCATTATATATATAAGTAGAGTAGCCATCTAACATGATAGTGGTCATTTAACTGATTTATGGCGTGATGTTGTTGTATGGTTTAAATATATATCGATTTTGGTTCAAGTTTTATTTTCTTATGGCGGCTAATGTTAAATTAATGGTTTATGGACATGTATGCGTACATATTTTAATTTTGCATATGTGTTTGCATTGTGCATATGTTGTTTGCTCATTCTTTATAATAAAAATCAATAATAATTGTTTGTAATTTCGGTGTCGAAAAACACAAGTGTTGATCATGATAAAGATGTCAAGATACAAGTGTAGAATGAGATACAAAGCGTGCACATATGTTCTTGGAAGAGTCTTGCATATGTTTTGAAAGAGTGCACGTATTCTTTAAAGAGTGCACGTGTTTTGAATGATGTCATTTGTATTTTATTTGAATTTCATTTGATACCACACTTGTATACTATTTATCGTTTTGGTTGTTTATAAATTTAGATGTTACATGTATATGTTTATATTTTTTGTTATAAATTTCGGATGATAGAATGTATACTAGAAACATATATGTAATTGCCATTTTAAGCAAAACAAGTTTAATGACTAAAGAATTGTCGTAAAAGACATGCAAATTCAAAATCTTACACAAAACATACATGCACCTCATTTTATAAGAAAAACATGTATGGTGGAAAAAAATTAAAAAATAAATAAATAAAATGAAAAAAATTCCGAAAATTTAGGGACCTAAAGGCGTTTTTATTTTAAAAAATAAAAATAAAAATAAAAATGTGTTTTACTATTATGCCCTTTTGATTTAAATAAAAGATTTAATAATACTAAATTCTCATTGGTCAAAAGTGGTTACGTAAAGTTACGTACAAAAAGTGGTTACTGCGTTGAGCGTGCATATATATATATATATATATATATATATATATATATATATATATATATATATATATATATATATATATGTGTGTGTGTGTGTGTGTGTGTGTGTTAGAGAGATACACTTAAAATCCTAAAATTATTTAGTAAAAAATGTAACTATAGTAATTTTTTTTGTTAAACTTCAAATCTATATTGACTTTATCTTAAATCTCCATATCTAAAGAGTTGGTCGTTGTCTTACCGTATTAAACAAAAATGCTAATTTTATTTTCATAAAGTGTGAATGTGAATTCATAAAATATTAATTGGAAGTTGTTTTTCAAATTTATTTTAGTTTAATGAGTATCGTAAATAGCCATTAGTATATTAAACGAAAATTTATGACGATCGTAAAACCTCTTTAAATTAATAAATTGTTAATTTATCGATATAATAATATCACGCTAAATTAATAAAATATTCCAGTCCTAACACTATTGATTTATAGAGGTTTTACTGTAACTATTTAAGTGTTAAAATAAAATTTTAAAGTATAATGCTTTTCCATCAGTGGTATTAAAGCAACTTTTAGACGTTATGACTATCATGTGACCTATTGTCCAATTCTAAAGATGAGTTTTATAGTCACAATGGTTGGATCGAATTCCTGTTCGAATTTCGTGTGATTTGTCTTTTCTTTGACACATGTCATTTTTTTGCGGTGGCTCTATGTTATTGTAATATGTATGTATATGGTTACTGCATCTATTATTATTTCTGGAGGTCGGGCATGACTGGTTTTATGCCAACATCCTTTCACTTTGCCCATATGGCTTGTGTCTGCAATGGCTTGTTTCTAGATCTAGGAAGTGTGTGTTTTAGTGCCTATTTGCTTTTTGTTTGTCACCTCATTGCGGTTATAAATTTCCAATACATGTCACTATAACATGCTCTTTAAATATAGATGCTAATTTATGGACATAAATTTTATTCAGTATCATGTTTTGATTTTTCACTCCAAAATTGAAGATTGGTGTTAATGGACATAAAGAATTTTGTTGTTGGATTATATCATAGAAAAATTTTGATTATAAGCAACAAAAAAAATCATTGGATATAGACGCAACCAAATTGATAATAATTTGTTAGAGTAGCAGTATTAACTAAATTCTCCCATTACCGGGGACAGTTACATATCACTCCACTCGCAAAGTGCAGTATCACACACACACAACTTATGCTTAAAAACCTTTAACATGTATTTGCAGCGTTCAGTTTTCCCCATTAAGCTCAGCATCAATCTCAGCCAGTACACTGCTATGTTGCTCAGTCGCAAATATGGTCATTAGATAAATATGCCTGCGCTGAGTAATTTGGCCAATTTTGCTCAATTCCTCCTTGGTGAAAGACCAGTCAAAAATTTCAAGGTTTTGCTTCAGTCTTTCGGTGTTAAAGCTCTTTACTGCAATGCTCACACCTTGCTCGTATAACCATCTTAGAGAAATCTGCGTGTTCACTATAGTGTTATGATTGTGACGTCAAACTATTAGTTCTTTGACATCATAGTTAATGTATCATCATTTATAATAAATACCAACCAGCGGAAAAAGGCGGTATTAAACTTTTAACAACTTTTTTTTTTTTTTTTTTTGATTTATTACAATTTTTGGTAGGAAACGTTGCTCTATATAACCTTATTTATAAGCCAGAATATAAAGTGTACCTGAGCCACTGTCTTCCCTTTAGACTTGGCAATGTCTTGGAGAACATCACATTCCATTACTCCATTGTGCCCCCATGTGTTATTGCCGACCGCACCTAAAGGAGAATAAGCGGTGACAAGTATACCATTCTCTTTGCAAAATCTGGTAAGGTTTTTCTGTTGCCAACGTGGGTTCATCTCAACCTTCAGAACAAATCAACGAGAACGCTATGATAAATTATCTTATTGCAACATCTAGCAACTAACTTGAATGATTTATGTCAAGCCTCTATAGATATCTATACATTAAAAATCTTGCTTCAAAACAGTGAAACACGTAAGATATGAGTGATGATCATGCACCTGGTTGACTGCAGGAGGAACTTTGGCAAATGAAAGGATTTGTTTGATCATTTTAGTAGAGAAATTGCTGACACCAATTGATTTGGTGAGTCCAAGGTTTTGACACTCTTCCATTGCTTCCCATGTTGTCTTCATATCAATTCTTGCTATGCACTCACATGGAAACGGGATTTTGTATTCCTTTTGGGTTACTTTTATCGGGAAATGTATAAGATACAAATCGACGTAATCTAGTTCCAAATTCCTGTGTCGAATCTTAAAATGTCAGTGTGTAGTCATATTTGTGTTTATAAAGTTGGTCTAGCATTAGAAACTAAACATTATCATAAACTAACAAACTTTATATAAGCATTGTGATCCATATTGGAAACTTTTTTAGAAAATAGTTAACTACAAAAAGTTTATGCAACTTATTTTTTAATTAAAATTGATCGATACAATCATCTATGGTGTCGTATGTACACATATATCCCGAGAAGTGAAACATACAAAACCATAATGCCGCGCGTTGGTTTACCACATAAGTAAAATTTAGGAACATTTAAAAAGTAGAACATCTCAAGCAAGTTGTAAATCTAATGTATTAACCACTCATTTGTAAAATATGAGAGCCGTAGAGTATGAGTCTTGCTCGATGCAAACAGCTATGAAATAAGCATGTCAACCTCTTCAAAGGAGAGTTGCTTAACCGGTTTAAGTATATGTTGTTGACAATTTTAATGTTATCAACTATTTTGGAGATCAGTATACTTATTTAGTATTTGCTCTACACGAATTTGGAGGTGCAAAATACATCTTTATTATAGCTAACTTGATACCGCAGTACCCTACAAAATTACTACATATGTGACGGTAAGCTCGAGCCTTATTAATTAATTAGTCGGCCAGAAATGAAGGTAAAAGACCTGACCCTGACTAAAACTTCTTTACACCGGGTACACTTCTTACTGTAATTTCTTTCTTCTTATTTTTACTTTTTTGTCTCGTCCCGTTATATTACAACCTACATATTCTCCCCACACATTCGTTGCATTACATGTGATCCTTTTATTGTCATTTCATTTCCACAGACCAAGATCAAACCATTAATTGAAACCTTTAAATATAATAAATAATTCACTTATAATTTTCAAATTAGATTATTTTCTTGCTACTTTAACTTTAGGACGTCTCGTCATATATAATTAATGCTAACTGCAGTACTTTTATTTTGTGTTCTTTTGGAAATGGATCGGAACCCATAGGCAAATAATTAATGGCTTAATTTAAGATACTAGTACGCTAATTACATGGGCATACAGATCTATGCAGGAGCGAGCGTACGTAGAACATATGATTGGTTGATTGAGTTCACGGCGTGTAAAGTTTTGCACGTGCGTCGTACTCCGTAATCCGTGTGTTTCATAAATATTTATTTAACTTAGCTATGGATTCTGATAAAAATTTCGAACTGGATATTCGTAGCAAATGAACATGATTTAATGCACATATACTCTTCGTAAAGATAATTTTCGCTCAAGTTAATTACTCCCTCCGTCAATATGGTTAACTGATTATATTTTACTCAAAAGACGGTAAAAAGATGAAGTTCTTACTGGAGACTCTTCTTGATAGCTGGTAAAACAAGAGGGCCTTCAGTAGAATCAATCCACAGCTTGGTTGTAATAAATAGCTCGGCTCGAGACTTTATGAGACCTGACCTCAAAGCTTCCGAGATGGCTTCCCCTAGAGATTTCTCAGTTTGGTACACTGCCGCTGTGTCAAAGTGACGGTAACCAATCTTAATAGCTTCCAATATAGTTGATGGCGATGCTACGCCAATGCCTTCTACGCTTGACTCCGATGCTGTACCCATTGCAATCACTGGAATAGGGCGCGGGGTACCATCGCAAGAACTTATCATCTTCTCTGGAACAGTTACCATCTTTTTTTTTGTTGGTTCTTGTAAAACTTTGCACTTGGTTCGGTGACCAGTTCTTGTTGGATTTATAAGGTTATAAGTTCCTTTTATACAAACGGCGTTGCTGTCCTTAACTGACTTTGTTATAAAATTATTTTTTATTAAATCCAATATCTGACCACCTATTTTTTCTGAAGCACATGTCAACTTAAAAGTTCATATGAATTTGCTGTAACTTTCGGAAAATATGTGACAGCCATGACCATAAGTCAACATGTCACGGCCATGTACATAAGTCAACATGTCACGGCCATGAGTTTAAGTCAACACGTCGCGGCCATGAGTTTATGTCAACACGTCGCAGCCATGAATCTAAGTCAACATGTCTCAACCGGCTTCTCGTTCTCTTTGTTACCATTAAATTCCAACCTGATTTTTTTGGGTGCAAACGCAACCCACCCCATTTGGTTAACAATTTGAACTCTATTAAACCATTTTTAGCATCTTTTGCTTCATTAGATCATCTAAATTTTATGAAACCAAAAGGGGAGCCTTTCGATTTAAAACCTGGGCGAAAATTGCTTTGTTGCTGAATTTTCTCCTACGGTTGCTCTTTTGGTGTTAGTCTTCAAATCATTTGCGGAGGAAAGCGGCTTTACAAAGCCAGACAGTCATCAAGAATTCGAGACCATTTCAGCCTTGTATCCCACATAGGTTAAAGAAATGAATTGTTCTTTGGTTATATACTTTGTTTCGGATGTGTATTGATAGCAAATTGTTGTAGATATTTCATCCTAAATATGTATAACTTCTTAACATTTTATAATATTTAGTTTAACTCTTTTTTTCTTAACAAGCACTTTAAAATTTGCTACACAATGATTGAGTCCAATTCTCACGTATCCAGTTATAACTATTTTAAGTCTTTAACATTTAAAAGTTGTTAGAAAAAACAAGACTAATCCCTAAAAGCGATTCCTCTTTGGCACATGTGCGAATCCCCTACTAACCAAAAAACGTCCTACAATCTGCTCTAAACTCTTATTCTATTGCTCTAATCTGTTCTAATTAAGCATATACATTAGTGTTTTGTTTGATTAATCCAGGTTTCTGCGATCGCTTGAGTTTTTTAGGGTTTCTTGTTCATCGTTTTTTAGGGTATCGCATAGGTTTTTCTTTAATTCTTCGATCTGGTAGCCATGGTGGGAGTCGGTTAGAGTTGTATTATGTTCGTTTAATGATTGCCTAAGCTTTGTTTAGGCCCTCATATTGAAGACCGGACGTGTGTTTCTTCTTGTTTTCCTGTTCGACTTGTTTTCTCACTTTTAGGGTTTTAGTTTTTCGTTTTGCCGTGTTCTGTTCGTATGGATGATGGTAAAGTAGATGCGGAGGCTGTGAAAGACCTCGAAGCTGGTAGTAATAATTCATCACAGCCTAAACTTGCATTAACTGCTGCTGTACGAGACACTAGTATTCCTGTGTTGGGAGCTGTTTTGAGAACGGATTATAGTACATCTTCGTCCCAACCAAAACTTGCTACAAGTGTCTTGCAATCGGGTAAGGATGATGGGTGTGACGATGCTGGTCCTAATATGGGTGTTACTGATGATGTATTTTGGGATGTTGGTCCTACTGGAATGGTGAGTACATTGAATTCTATGGAGAACCGGTTGGTGCTAATTTAAACGTGCATGATTATCCGTTGCTTAGTAATAATATGGGTACTAATATTCAAACCGTTTCAAATATTGTTCATGATGTTGATAACACTACTATGGGTGTTAACCTACCAAGTGGAGATTGTATTAGTGTAGCATCAAAAGCTGGAAGGATGCATTTTTCCTCACCAACGGAGAAAGTAACTGGAACTACACCTATTGTCCAAGTTGCTGAGGTTAATCCATTACCTAAGTTGTATGTTAATGCTACAAGTGGCACGAGTTATGCAAATGTCAAAGGTAAATCTACTAATGAATCGACGAAGCGCATATCTAGTTTTCGTAGGTTGGAGTGTAGTAAAAAGTCTAATGGGGTGGATCTCTCCATTCCTATGAAATTCGTTGAGGAGGTAAACTCTAAATTTGAGAATACCCTTTTTGGTTACTTCCTTGGTAAATGTATTGCTTTTTCGGTTGTTGATTATTACGTTCGTAATACGTGGGCCAAGTTTGGTATTCAAAAGGTTATGATGAATGCGAAGGGGTTCTTTTTCTTTAAGTTTTTGATTGGGTCCAAACCGTCAAGTTTATCACACAAGCTAACCACTTGTGAATGGTCAACCGTAATAAACTTCAAACAGCTCAGAAATAATGCAATTAAGATCTGGAGAGTATAGTGTTTCCACAGGTCGTTAAGTCCCACGGAGGATTAATGGTGTTTGAACAAATTGATTTGAATGATCACTAAGGATAATGATCGGTAAGGATTTTGGAATATTCATACCTAAAGAAAAGTTTTGTAAATTACAGGGCTTAAATGCAAATTAAAGAAAATTAAAAAGCTAAAATATATTAAATAAATGCTATCACTATTTTTAAAATGATGTTTTCTTGATTTATAAAACAAAATAACTTAAATAAACTATTTTAATTAAAACGTAAACCTAAATTATCTAAGAACGTGACCTAGAATGAAAACGTGTGTTATGTATAAAAATTACGAGTCTGCAAGTAAAACGTAAAATTTGTGAAATAAAAGTCCTACGAGTGTAAAACAATTTTCTTACTTACTATATGACAAAAGAAAATTTTAGAAAAAGATTTATATTTTTTGACTTTTATATTTTTATTATGAATTAAATACTATTTTAGACTTATTAAATGATTAAAAATACTAAAACTATTCAGAAAATTCTGAAACTTTTTTGTAAAATACTTTATACTAATACAAATCTAAGAAAAATATAAAAGATGTAAAAGCTTGTTTAAATAAGCTGTAAATAAGCTATATTAATCGTATAAGCTAAATAGAACACAAAGGGTTATATATTAAATGGTGCAAACATATACCAGTCAAAGTCCCAAGGGCAGATGGTATTGTGTGTGTGTGGTGAGCTGGGTGGCCAGGGTTCGAATCCCAGCAATGACTTTTTGCAAAATATTATTTTTTTGGACTTTTTCTTTTTGAAACTGATTAAGCTACTAAATATAAACAACTTTTAAAAAGACAAACTTTTTATAAAAGCCAAATAAGCTCAGTGAGAGCTTATTTGATCAACAGATGAGCTAGTAATTGAAATAATCACAAGGATAACTAAGTGGCTAATAAGCTGAAGAATAAGCAAAAGATTAACTGAAAATAAGCTAAATAACTGTTAATAAGCTAGTATAACAACTGAGAAAGCCTAATGACTTAAGAATAAGCACTAAATAAGCCACATGAATCAAATAAGCAATCCAGTTAACTTGATTAACCAACCAGGTTTTGGGACAACTTTGGAGGCTAAATAATGCTTATGCAATAAGCTTGGAAATGAAAATAAGCACTGGGACTAACAAGTATACCAATTAAGCTATCCAAAAAGCTAAAACTCTCACTGTGGGATCCACTAGAGAGCTTATTGTGAGCTTGAGAAAAATTCGGTAAACCATCGAGTTTTCGGTGTTCACACAAAATGGGACAACATAAAAGCTTGTGGCAGCCTATCAAATAAGCTAGGAATTTGAAAATTAAGCTTGGAGAGCTCTAGATGAGCTTGTGAAAAGGCTTGCAAATCATGCACTTGGCGCTTTCTCGAGACAAGGACTTACAACAAGCTAAGAAATAAGCACTTAATAAGCTAATTAGAAGTGAACTAATATTTTCTAATTTAGTTAAGCGACTAAACTTTATTATTCCAAAAGCTTATATCCTAAATCTTAATATTATGTCCTATATAAAATTATCCATTTTATTCAAAAACGACTATATTGAAATTTTGACTTTTTAAGTTGCACTATAAAGTTGACTAAAATGAACTTTGATTTAATTCTACTAACTGAATAAGTTGTATTAAGCTATAATAAGATGGATCTAAGCTAAAGTATCAAGTTTTAAGCAACTTTGATGAGAATAGCAATCTAAAATCTTAACGGTGATATGGCAAATTAAGATTATAAGCTATTTTGACTTTTACTCAATTAAGGCTTGGTTTTAAGACTTGGTGAGTTACTAGAAACTAACATGACATAAAACAACCAAGAACAAAGGCTTGAACCAACTACAACATGGTTTACAGTTTATCCAAACACCACTTTTGAGGCTGTTATTAAGCTTTTAATGCTAAAACAAGTTTTAAACCAAGAAAGCTATTAATTAACTTATATTAGCTATAATGAGACAATATTAGACTAAAATTAACATACCTTAAACACATAAATTATGAAATGCAAATTTTAGAAAATTGCTTACAAATTGAGTTCATGCACAAGACATAGAATCAAGGTCGAAATCACACCTATGGCTTCCCAAGAAGCTCTAAACCAAAATGCAATCCAAAATCATTTCTGCTCCTTGCCTTGATCATTTATCCATAGACTTTTTATTTTCACTAATTTCTTAATATTTTGGGAATTTTCTATTTTGAATCTAAAGCGAGTTTTAAGGATTCTAAAAGCTTAGAAAAGCTTTTATAAGAG
Source organism: Chrysanthemum lavandulifolium (assembly GCA_022545495.1). Classification (NCBI taxonomy): domain Eukaryota; kingdom Viridiplantae; phylum Streptophyta; class Magnoliopsida; order Asterales; family Asteraceae; genus Chrysanthemum; species Chrysanthemum lavandulifolium. The sequence continues at coordinate 274,829,318 of CM040244.1, forward strand.
CTTATATGAGCTTATAAGTCTCGACAACAAGCGATATCAACCTTCAATATTTTGAGAATTCGAATTGGAAAATTGCATAATCTTGAAATGAAACTTAAAAGCGAAATTGATGTTAACAAAAGCTTTATTACACACTAATGACACGAATTCTGAGCTTAAAAGTTTAGACATACACTGGAAGACTTAAAATATTTAAAGCGACATACATAAAATAAAATTACACTAGATATCTTTCCTCTGCCTTCTCCTCTTTCTTTATAGACTTTTTGATCTTTCCATGCTTCGAACATATCCCATCAAAATTTTGACCATTGGATGAGTCAAAACAATCTCACCATTCAAATCCACTTTTGGCGCCAAAAGCGGTTTATGTTACTTGCGGTAGAAATTTTGCAATTAATGCACTTTGGATGGTTGTATTGGTGGAGGAGACAAGTAAGAAAGGGTTAGTAGTCTAGTTGGTATATTTGGAAAGAAAAGCAGGGAAAGGTATGGTTTTGAGGATAAAGTGGTGGAGATGCATTAAGCTGCGGTTGTGGGCTAGTATAGGAGGGATGAGTGGAAAGATGAGGTGGAAAGGTGGAAAAGTGGAGAAACCATGGTGGTTTTGGAATTGCAGTGAGGTGAGGAGAAGCCACGGTGAAAGCGGTTTTGGCGGGCGTTGACCGTTTGACCGAGATATTAATAAGTAGGGGTTCAAATTGGGGTCAAGGGTTATATGGCGGGGTTCATTTGTTTTGGTGGGCTCACTAATACAAAAAGGGTCGATTTGGTATTAATTAAGCATGAGGACTAATTTTGTAATTTGGCCAAACATGAGGACCAAACATCACTTTTCCAAAGATATCAAAAGGACCAAACTTGAAAAACTTTAATAGTACAAGGATAATATTTGATTATTTTCCATTTTAAATATCCAAGGACTATATTTGACATTTTCAAACTTGAGGGACCAAAGTTGTAATTTTCAATTTTTAAACTTTGAAGGGTTTGTCTTGACAACTTTTGAATCCATGGACCTTAAATGACATTTTTCTTTATTTTGATTTACGGGGGACTGTGTTTGACAACTTTTGAAACTTGGGGACTAAAGCGCCAATTATACAAACTTGATCGTTTTTCATCGATTTTAGTATTTTGCATTTAAAATACATAAAACACTTATTTGTGATATTTTATTATTTTGATGCATTTAAGTGTTTTCGGATGTTTTTGCGGTCTAGATGGTACAAAATGATGAGTATTTAGACACTCATCATTCTCCCGATGGGAAAAATTGAGCAAGGAAGCGAGAGGTAAGATCATCCCAACTTGAGATGGGTGGCGGGAAGTCGCTCGAAGCGATTACTAGCTTGGTCCCGTAGAGAGAATGGAAGAGGCAGGTGCGTGGTCTCCCGAGTAGTAGCATCGAGGTCGATGGAATCGACAATTTTGAGAAATCCCTCGGATCTTGATTTGGATCTTGAACGAAGTCCATGGAATACACATCCATTTGCACCAATCGGATGGTGTCGGATCGCGGGGCCGTAGTTTGGGCTTAGTCGGGAAGCTCGATGGTGTTCCTATAGCCTAGGTGGCTTGGTGTTGAGTATTCACCAAGAGTCACAGGCTCTTGGCGGGTCATTTGGTGGTGGGTTGATGAGTGGTGGTTGGTTATCACCTTCCATGATGAAAAGTGATTGGGGTTCGAACAAAGGTCACGAAGAGGGGATAGACTAAGAGGAAGTTAAAAATGAGAAAAATTTACTTGATAGGAATAAAGCAAAGAACCTAAGCGAGGTGGACTACTAACTAGCTATTCTATTCCCGGCGGCAAAAACTTGATACGCTTACGCGGCGCGTTCGGGGTCAAAGGAACTTCCTTTTAAATCGAGCAAGTTTTCAACACCACAAGCGATGAACCTAATCGTTGTAGTGTAGTATTAGGGTAAGCCACGGGTATTGATATCGTTCTCTGGGGAATAGGAATGCTAGTGAGAAGTTACTACGCTAAGGTTAAGGTTGAGGAAGATTATTTTTATCTTTTTATGTTTTTTTTTTGGAAATTGAAAAGTCTGAATCTCGGGTATTGGATTTGGGGGTTGGTATTTCTCTGATTACTCTACTATTATCTAATTATCTAAACTAAGGTGGTGGTAGTCTATGTCTAATTAATGTGTGCTCGTATGATAGTTTAAAGATGTGTTTACTTAGGTTTTACTACTCTTAATTATCTCCTATTGATGGTTGAGTTGTCACGTCCTTATTCTTAGTTGCGTTGTGTGTCTAAAGTTGTAGGGTGTCGTTTCTCCCAACTCTTTGAACTTACCAAAGGGTCTCGTCTACAAAACCCACTGGGATAATAAACTCTTACTCTAAGGCACTCTTTGGATGGTTTAGCTTACAACTACTCGGTAATTATATTCTAAGGTTCACAAAGATGAATCAAGCATTAAGTACACAACAAATGACCTATCGCATTACTAGATCATTAATCAACTAAGATAAGAAACAACCAATCAATATTTAATAATTAAGTTTCATATTCCTAGCAAACACACAAATAAATTAGCGGGACATGGAGAACATGCAAGCATACACACAAATAATCAAAGACATAATTGAATTGATGAAGTAAATACTTATCTTGATGTAAGATAGGGTTTGGAACCTAAAATCTTGTACAAGACACCCTTGGTTCGGTTTTAGGTTTTACTCCAAAAGACTCTCCTAAAAGCGAAAAATTCGGATTCTATATATAATATTACATATCGTGGCGTCACCTTATGTTTTATGGCCGTCGTGTCGCCGTCATTAGGGTTTCGTCTTGGCGCGTTAACCTTGCGGCGGCGTCACCTTATGTACGTGACGCCGTCCTCTTCGACCGGCGTCGTGCGGGTCGCATCTAGGCCGTGCGAGTTGCGACGGTCTACTCCTTTAAAGCCCGGCGCGTCCTTCAAAACAAGCCATTTTCTCTTCGAGTCGTCATAAATTCCTCGGCGGCGTCGCGAGTTAAGCGATGGCCGTCGCCTTACTTTCAATGACTTTGAGTGTCTCGATTCGACTTTGGCCATTTCTTGATATATTCGCGCCTTTTCGGTCCAAATAAGTGCCATTCGACATTTTGCCTTTAAGAGACCTAAAAGTGAAAAGGAGCGATATTAAGCAATAATGGATACAAAAGTGATCAAATAAGGGCTTAAACGACCCCTCAAAATGGTACCTTTTAAAACCTTATCGGTTGCTCAATCTTTTCAAGTGAATTAGTTGGTAATGGTGAAAGATGAGATGGCCAAGAAGGTAAATCTTCTATATTGTGAGAGTGTGGAGATGATTGGGAGGTGGCTCTAGGTATTAATGAAATAGGTTGAGTTGTGGAGGGTATGTTTGGTATAATAGAATTTGGTGATGAAATCTTAGTGAGAACACTTTTCTTGGGAATTAGTTTGATTGGTTTCCTTGGTGTAGGAGAAATCCTAGCATAGGTGGACTTAACCGGAGATGATTTGGTTGAGGAAACTTGTGTATGATTCTAGCAAGTTTCTTAGGTGGTTTTTGAGTGGATGAGTAAGCACTAGGAGCTTTTCTCATGATGAGATGACTAAGGAGGATGGTTGTAATTCTTGATAATTATGTTTGTGTTTGATGACTAAAGTGTTCTTGGCAATGTGGGTTATAAAGGGAAGAACTTTGCAATTGCATTTAAGACTTAATCCACTAATGTTCTTGGAAATGTGATGATTGACATGCACAAGGTTGAGATTGAGTTTCAGATCTAGGAACTCATTTAAGATGAGATGAAGTGTTTGAGTTAGGAAGGTGAGTTGAAATGATTGTTTTAGCTATGTTTGGTATAAACTGTCACCGGATCCCACAGTTCCCTCCTTGAAGGATCGGCTAGGCTAATCCTAGGGATCCGGCTCTCGTGATTATGAGCGGGTTTGTAATGAGGTTTAAGGGAGCTAAGGCTTATCACATTTTGAATGTTTCGAGTTCTCCTAAGGGTTTAGGATGAAGGGTACTTGAATGATTAGAGGTAATAAGTGTTATAGCAAATGATTGCTTTTATGGAAGAGGATGGGACAAGAAGACTACCAATGGATGTCCAAGGATAACACTAAGAGTTATGAGGGTGTCAAGTCATAATAAATGATCCTAGTGATCGGGTTTTAGCTCTAGGTGATATTAAGAAAAAATCTTAAAATTTCAAGAATTGAAAAACTAATTTTTGTCTTACCTTGAGATATAAAAGACTAGAAGCAATTTCCTAAAATTGTTTAGCTTGCTTTCTTAAAGTGTTTTGAGAGGTGAGAAATAGTTTGTGAGTAGTTGAGGCGAAAATATGGTGAGTTTTAGATGTGTTGATAAAATCAGACTAAGATCTTAAGTAAGCCTTTAGTGAATCTAAGCCTTTCTCATCCTTGAAGTGGACTTAGTTGGGTTCTAAAATATATGCCAAGCTAATGTGATGTTATCTAAGCGGTTTGATGTCTTTGAATCTTTGCATTGTTGATCGATGTCACGGATCCCACGGTTCCTTCAAGGGAAGGATCCGGCTAGGCTAATCCTAGGGATCCGGCATCTGCAGATCGAAACCAACCGAGAACCTACACGAAAAATGATGTGCGATTTTGTACACTATTAAATCTATAAAACAAGCAAATAGGAACAAGCAAGTTATCATAAAACATCACTTACAAGGTAAAGTAACAATATCCAAAATACCATAAACTAAAAATACTAAAGAAGTCATTCGGACATAAAATAAATGAAACTAAGCACATTCCTATTGTCTCTTTCGTCAATTCTTCCTTTTCCTTTTAGGCGGCTTAGTGAGGTTGTAAGTGAGGTTTTGAATCATGACTCTTATTTGTTTAAATTCCATGGTCTCGTTTGGAATGGTTGGAAGTTGTTCGTGGTATTCAAGGATTTCTAATTTGATGTTGGATACGGGTCGATGTCTTCCTCATCTTCTTCTTCTTCTTCTCGGCCGAGGAGTCGAGAAACTTGGTTTCTCTCCATTGACCATGAACCGTTTAGAGGTTGTTTGGTAAGAGGTACCATGGCGTGATCGGAGGTAATAATCATCGTTGATAGGGATGGTTGCAATGCACTAACATACTTACAAAGTCGTATTAGGAGCATACCATATGGAAGTACCATGTTGGAAGCTTTGAATACCCACCATTCTCCTTACCATGTAGTAGGCAAGATTAAATGGCCTTTGGTGGGTAAGACAATAGATCATTTGCACAAGACATGCGTTTGGATGATCTTTGTTTCCAAGCGGGCTAATGATGTTTTCACAAGGATTTCTTCCCATTTTCTAAACATGGGATGCATTTGAAAAGTTCCATTTTAAAGGATCACAATGAATGAGCTTTTGTTCGATCGTAACGAGATTGGTCGGTCTAATTTTAAATATAGTATCACGAATGGTTTCGGGATCGTCGAGAGGAGTGTTATAGAGAGGCTTGGGATCAAGTGCACGGTTTTGAGAGTTAATTGCCCAATCTTGAGAGTACAAACAAATTCCCTCACAAGGAATCGAAGAATTTGAGCAAAAGTGTTGAGAGGAAGAGTAAAGTTTTGTGTGTTGATGATAAAGGCGATTGAGATGCTATTATAGGTGTTCCTAATGATCCTAAAGCTTTGTAAAACTCAAAAATAAAAACCGGACAAATTTGTTCATCAATGTCAAGAAGGCAATCAAAGTTGATTGTCGAGAAAACTTGACGAATGTCGGTATTTTCAAAAAACATTCCTTGACTACCGACCTTTGTGAATAAGTCGTTTTGTGAGGCTTTTGAAAATTTTACGGTTAGTTTTGGTGGACCCTTTACGATAGTAATGAGTAAGGTAATGGGCGGTGTCATGATGATCTTGTTGAGTGGCTTTGGGCATGGTTGGTCCTAAAAATACAAGTTTTTCGATTAGGTTAAATTGGTTGATATGGGTTTATGCTTTTGATTTGTATTAACAATGTTGTGAACACAATGTGATTTAAAACCCCTTTTCATGATTAATTTTGAAAACCCTAATTAATTGATTAGAAATTAAGAAACCATAAACCCTTGAATTAGGATGATGAAAAATAGAACAAGTTAATGTAATTACTTACAATGATGTTCTAGGAAGGAATACTTGGGATTATGGAAGCCAATGAGGATTAATTCAAGAGCTTGGTGGTTTATGCGTTGTGTGAATAGAGGAAAGTAATCGGTGGTGAAATTTTGAAAGCGTATAGTGAGTTACATTCCACGGTTCCCCGGATCCTTTTCATTTGGGATCCGGCTGGTACAACTAGAGGATCAAACTCTGTGAACAAAAAAATTTTGTTTGGCATTATTTATGTAGTAGGCTTATAAATAAGCTTACAAAAATAGTTTGGAGGTATTTAGATGAAGATTGTTTTTGGATGGCGGCTTTTGATGAATCACATATCGAGGGTTCATATGTGACGACAGTTAGTTTGAATGAATCAAAGGAATACTATTCCGATGATGAAAAGATGGAAAAGTGGCGAAGAGACTTCTAATGATGCTAGTGATTATTAAACAAAGAGAACTATAAGATAAATTGAACTCATGTAACTTATCTAATGAAAGGTAAAACATACCTCTATGCTTCTTGGTTTGGCTTAATACCAAAAATACTTCATGAGCTTTTAAAGTAATCTTTTGTACTTGGTGTACGTAAGTAGAGATTAATTTATAGATCCTTCCTTGAATGTTGTCTTCATCATTCTTTGAATGAAGATTTTGGAGAGATTCTAGCATGAAGATTTCCACGGCTGACAAAAGTTGTTAGAATGATCTATCAATGTCCAACGAAATGATTTAAAAGAAAATATGACTTTTAAAAAATCCTTCTTTGTAGTTTTCAAACATACGGATCGTATCAAGTCTTTAAAGTACAACATACTTTAAGAAACTTGGTAACGAAGCTCGATGCCAATTTTGGAAAACTAGAAGGAGGGTTGAATAGTTTTACCAATTTAAAACTTCCTTTTAAATATTTAGATCGACTTATGTCAATCTATTTGATTGTTTATGTTGGACGTTGATAGATATATATATATAAACGTGTAATGAAAGATAAAGAGTAAGAAGCACATCACCACGACACAAGTATTTATAGTGGTTCGGCTACAAGGACACCTTCCTTCCCCATCCACTCCCTGAGTCACCTACTCGAGAGTTTATAAACACTACACCAACTCCTTATGGCGGAGAAGCCATCACAACGTCGCTTAACCTTTTTCCGGTACAAAGCTAAATACCGAGTTCTTTCACACCAAGGCGAACCACACCTAACACAACGTCGCCTACCCTTTATACGGTGCTAGGCTAACCACCGAGTTCTTTCACACCTTAGGAGAACTAATCCTTCACAACGTCGCCTACCCTTTATTAGGTACTAGGCTAAGTACCTAGTTCTTTCACACCTTGGGTGAACTACACCTTCACGACACAACACTTAATCTCAAGGAGATCTACTCCTTGTTACAACACCATTAAGGATATCACCATCCTTGTATATAAACAAATACATATATTTATAACGATGCACCTCATCGATTATCGACCTAGGCATTCTTCCCAAATGCTACTTGATTTGATTCTTTGGCATCCTTCACTAATGCCTTTGACTGGCAACGCTTGGCACCCGCCACTAATGCCTTCGATCTTGACACCTTTAGCATCCTTCACTAATGATTTGACACGAATGATGAGCACCTTTCACTAATGCTTTCATCTTGACACTTTCGGCATTCTTCACTAATGCCTTCAACCCAACATCTATGGAGAAAGGAAGAACTATCAACAAGATAACCTTAGTAGTCTTGATGATGACGAAACATGGCAACTCATGGACTTTGAGCTTGTCGTCTTCAGAGGTGGTGATCTTTCCTTTAGGAGGAACCTAGTAGATCACACAAAACAAAAGACAAACTACATAGATCACTTAGATCACGAGGTTAGAGGTTAGAATACTTTGGGAAGTTTATGTAAAAGCACATAGAGAAGAAGAAATGGCTATCTATTTATAGAAATTCTCTTACATTTCCCGGATCCCACGGATCCCTACCACAAGGGAACAAGCTAGCACAAAGCTAGGGATTAGTGGTCCGCTCCTCTTTGCCCATGGGTATTTTTGGTTAAGGGTCATGGGTTATGGGTTGATCCATGGTTTTCTTTCTAGATACAATGTATCTTAAGGATACAATAAACTTGGTTAAGTGGTATATATAAAACCATGGGTTATGGGTCAAAACCATTTGCTAGTATTTACCCTTTTAGTATATACTTGTATTTACCCAATTTAGCATACACTTAGTTTTACCCATTTTAGTATACTTAGTTTAAGTATATGTTTAACCCGATATGTAAACACTAGTTGTTGTACATATGTATCTAAATCATAAAATCACTTATACTTGTTTTAGTGTTTTATGTGAGGCGTAAGTGTGTTAGAAAACTATTAACTCAAACTATTTATGTACTCTATTTGTTTCGTTAAAATGATTTTATATTTGTTATCGACAAAACATTTGAAGATCGTAAAATATAAATAAACATTTTCACGACTTATTTGTATTAACACTTGGGTAAAGAAAACATAGCATCAGACCTAGCCTGATCATCTATGCACCCTGTATAAGCCATTTGGCTAGGGATTCCTCCGCTTGTGTTGAGTTCAAGGAACTCTCCACATTAGGAGTTGCCAAAGTTGGGCCTTATTGATGATTCCTTTGTCACGACCCGACATCTAAGCATGAATCGATGGTAGAAGCCCTTCCAATCATGTCACCTCCACTCCTTGTGACAGACCTCGTCATTCACCGCTAACACCGACTGAGGTAGCTTGGTGCCCTTCCTCCTTCTCCTAGTACACAAAATCCTAGTTGGTTCAGAGGTTGAAGTTAAGGGTTCGTGATGGGTTCAATTGTGATGGCGGGGTTTCGGTTGTATCGTGGGGGTTCCGGCATCGATGAGTTGGGAAAGATGTGGTTCGGTACATCATCAAAGTCGGGAACATCGGTAAAGGTATCATATTGAGAAATAATGGTGTGACTCTACCGGTAAAATGTGGATTTATGTGCCTCATATGAGCAAACACCTTAGGTAGCATAGGGTGGACATCATCTTTATGCGGTATGCTCAATAGGTTCTTCAATTTGACTCTCCACTATCAGTTGAACAAACCTAGGATACAAATAATACTTACCCTTCTCCTAATGTTTTCAAAAATCCATCAAAATCATCCTTGACCATTGAATTTCCTCCTTTCGGAAAGACAAATAATTGCACTTGCAATTTTGGATGGAAACTCATCAAACCACAATGGTCTTATTACTCACACATTAACAAAGTGTGAATCAAAAACTTCCAACGAGGTGAAACATACCTTTATGAAATTTAGTTCTACCTTCTCTCCTTTCATAACCTAATCTCTAACCCTTCAAAAATAGCGACATCGGAAAGATTAATCACCCCATCGGCATCCTCAACTTCAAAACAGTCCTAATTACATCCTCATTGACCAAAATCTCATTCTCATCCACAACTATCCTAAGAACCTCTAATCCATCTCTCTCTGTCTGACATTCCACAAAATTGATGTACATATGTTTTAAGGATTGTTGGTGAATGCAAAGTGGATGGGACTGTGGTTAAGGAAATCAATCATCTCATGAAAGCCTTCTGAATGATTGTTTTTTATCAAATAAGCAACTAGGTTATGGGTTTTGGAATACAGCGACGGCATGGTGATTAGTGATGTGATATAATGTGGGATTGTGAATAAAGTAGTTGGGAGTGGTTAGGGTATGTGTTAGGCGCCAATTAGGAAGTGATTTGAAGATCAATTAAATGATTTTGCAGTGATTTGGGGAAATTAATACGTTATCACCAAAGTTACAAAACAGCCCCTCAAGTATCCATTAGCAGCAAAACGATGACAGTGGATTGAAAACTACTAGCATTGGTTTGAAATGCTCTAGCAGTGGATACAGCAATCACTCTTCAATCTTTGACTAAGACCACAACAACAAAATATAAGCCAAAAATAGTGATATCAAGCATTAGTATGAAGGATTACAAACGATTTTTTTTTAATACTAAACACAACAACATCTACAAAAAAACTCCAAATTATACATAAGTCCTTCATACCTGCACATCACAAACACAAACCAAACACTTGCAACATTGTTAAGATTAGCAGTGGTTAGAAAATAACTAGAAGTGGTTTCATAGAATTGTCTTTGGCGATGGTTAGAATAATTCTAAACACCCGTCAAAAAAGGTCGACTCAAGTCATTAAGCGCCACCAAAGTCAAAGACTTCATTAACTCCTCAACAACTCACACCTTCCCACATTTAACTCCACGATTTTATATTTACTCTATTTAATACCATCTTACTCACATATCACAAATATCACTCATATTCCCAAAAACCATTGCTCTCACTAAAAACACTTGCAAACACCATCTCTCCAAAAAAATCATGAGTAACTCAAACCCTATCAATCTTTCAACAGACAGCTCTTCATCTGACAGTGTGTGGGAAGAGTTTTTGAAAACAAGCAGAGTTGATGAGGAAGTGTCATCAAAGAAAAGAACTCATTCAGGTTCTTTAAAAGGTGGTTGGAACAACTACTTTCCACCAAGGAACACCTCCCTCTCATGTGTGAAGACAAACCCTTCAGCTGCTGGACCTTCTGCAATCCAACCAAGACCTCAAGATGCTATCATTAAAGAATCCAGTTCAGACCTAAGTTCCATGCCAAGTTATGTGTCTCCATATGAAGGTACGAGATGATGAAACTTCTTGAAAGTCCATGTTGTGCCTCCGTTCTGCGGTCGTTCCACGGAAGAACTTGAAGCCCTCACATGCGAGGCATTCTTGACAACACCTCCACTAGAAGGTCCATCATCATCATCACCACCTGTCAGAGGAAGGGTGATTGGGCGTGCATGCCCCAAAGTGTGGAGAGTCATTGGTGGACCAAGGGTTCAGAAGGAGATGCCAGAGTGGGACATTGCTAAGAAGCCTTAGGTGGTGTGGGGAAAGTTTGTAAAGCTTGTGTCCTTAGATGGTTGTGTTAGGAAGTTGTCTTTTGATGTATTCTATTGGTTGTCATGCACCATGGTTGTAATAAGCTGCATCTCGATGCGGTTTATGAATAATAATAATACCATGTTTGTCTTTTAAGTCCATTGTAGCATCTTGGTTGTGATTAATTTCCTTTTCTGCCAAAATAGTTAGTAGGAACACAAAGAAACAAGCGTTGGATAGAACAAAGCTAACGTTGGATAGACCAAAACAAGCAATACTAAGATCAACTAATAACGATACATAACTTTTACAAACTTTTACAAAACAAATTTGAGATTTAGAGATTTATCATTCCAATCTGACTACAAGGTCTGAAGCCTCCCGCATCAAAAGCTTTAGTAAGAAGATCGGCAACATTGAAATCGATGAGGATTTTGACCATTTGAATCAACCTTTCTCATTACAAACTCTAATAAAATGATGCCTAATCTCAATATGTTTAGTTCTAGAATGCAAAGCAGGATTTTAATTATGCATATTGTCTTGTTATTATCAATGTAAATCTTATTATGCATAAAATTGTACCCAAAGTCCAACAATTGATTACGAATCCAAAGCACTTGACCACAACAACTAGTAGCGACCACATACTCGACTTGAGGTGGTGGAATTTGCCACAATTGTTTGCTTTTACCTTTGCCATGAGATTAACGTGCTTCCCAGCCGACATCCTCGATGGTAGATTCCTATCCAAACTAGCTCCAGCATAATCGCTGTCTGTATAGGCCACCAAATCAAATGCTGAATCCTTAGAATACCAAAGACCCAATTTAGGATGACCTTTCAGGTATCTAAAAATTCTCTTCCCAGCATTCATGTGTGATGTGTTGGGAGTAACTTGAAATCTTGCACACACACATACTGAGAACATAATATCGGCCTAGATGCGTTGAGATACATCAAAGATCAATCATAGATCTATCTGACTTCAAATCAACTTTAGGACTTCCATCATCGGTAGTAGTGGTTTACGAGTCTCCATTGGTGTACTAGCACTCTTTACATCCACGAAACCCAAACTTCTTCAAAACATCTGCGACATACTTGTCTTGACTAATGAAAATACCATCAGTCCTTTGTTGAACACAGCCCCAAAAGAAAGTGAGTTCACCCATAGAACTCATCCGAAACTTATCATGCATAAGTTTCTCAAAGTCTTTGCACAACTCCTTATTGATTGAGCCAAAGATGATGTCATCAACATAAACTGAACAAGCAATATATCATCCTTGAGCTTCCTTATGAACAAAGTCTTATCAATCAGTCCCCTCTTGAAACCATTGTCCATCAGATAAGTAGAAAGGCATTCACACCATGCCCTTGGAGCTTGATGCAAACCATACATAGCCTTTTTCACCCTGTAGACCTTATCAAGATGATCAGGATCTTCAAAACCAGGAGGTTGACAAACATAGACCTCCTCATCAATAGTACCATCTGAAAGGCACTCTTCACATCCATTTGGAATACCACAAAATTCTTAAATGAAGCATAAGCCAAAACGGTCTAATAGCCTCTATTCTAGCAACACGTGCAAACACTTCATCATAATCCGGACCTTCATTTTGTGTGTATCACGAGCAACCAACCTAGATTTGTTCCTTACCACAATTCCTCTTTTATCCCTTTTGTTTCGAACACCCATTTTGTTCCAATAGCCCTTTTCCATTAGGTAGATCAACCAATGTCCATACCTCTTGAAGCTTAAAGCGCAATAGCTCCTCTTGCATTTATTCAACCCATCCTTCTTTTGATAATGCTTCTTCACTCTCTTGGGCTTCTTTTGAGACGGAAAGCAGCAAACAAGCAGTTTCGCGTATCTTTATGACTATTTCTTTTGTGAAGTGATCGGCAAAGAAACCTTGTTCGGAAAGGTTTTATTGTTCAAAGCTACGCTTCTTGTTTGAGCGGAGTATTGGATCTCGAGAATTTGTTCTTTGGGATGATTCTTATGCACCCTGGTGGTAGGAATTGGACTTTCTATGATGACTGTATCCAAATTTGTAATATCAGCATTGTTGAAAAAGTCATCCATATTTTCATCATCGGTGGGAGTATCCCTTTCTTCCAAACCAGGCATGTCAGGATCAGTTGGATACTCATCTTCACCAAAAAGTGGCTTAGCAGTGGGTCCAAAGAAAGTACTATCATCAGAATCTGCAGCCGGGGTTGCACTTGTACTAGCAGTGGTAGTACTTGGCTTAGCAGTGCTTTCAGAATTTTTCTTCTTTCTTTCAATTTCTTCTACCGACACTGAATTATCATGCAACAACTCTTCTTTATCTTGATGATGATCACCCTTGCTTCCAGAATCCAAAACTTCATCATCAGTGGAACTCTTCTTTTCAATGATGGGTGAGACGGACCGACTTTACACTTTTCAAGTAAATAGAATTCCTTTGGAGAATCGGTTTCCTTAGAATTTGCTTCTCTTCGAGAATCCTTTGTGTACCATATCAATATTAGTGGATGTACACAATGATAGGCTCATAATTCATAGATTTGGTTAGCATATCAATGTTAAACGACCGCTCGGGTCCTTTGTCTCGAAGACTAGAGTCTCTTCACTAAACTTAACATGTAAGTTTTCTTCTACAATCCTAGTCCTCTGTTGTATACTCTAAAGGCTTTGCTATTTGAAGAATAGCCAAGAAAGTATCCATCATCCGCTTTTCTTGAAACTTGCCTAGGTAGTCTATGGTATTCAAGATAGTAAGCAGACACCCAAAGGTTTAGGAATGCTATCATAGGCTTCCTATCATGTAACGACTCATAGGGGTCTTGTTATGAGGCTTCACTACCTTGCTTCTATTATGCACATAACGTGCGGTGCCTACGACTTCATTGGTAGTTGGTAACTTAGATTATGACAACCTTGTTCTAGCACCTCAATTAGTGTTTTATTTTTCCTTTCATTACACCATTACATTGTGGTGTCCTAACAATACTAAATTGTCTTTCTATACCCTTAGCCACGTAGGCGATTCATTACATCATTTTAAACTCGGTTCCATTATTACATCGATTACTTTGACCTTATGGTTTACTTGATTTTCTATCTTAGTAATGAAACTCTTGAGGATCTCACTAGTTTCACTCTTAGCAGCTAAAAAGTATACCTAATAAAATCTACTATACTCATCAGTGATAACTAGGCAATACTGCTTATGGTTCAAACTTTTAACAAAGGTAGGGCCAAATAAGTCCATATGAAGCATAAACAGTGGTTGTGTAATGGTGTTTACGTCTTACAAGAGGCTCTATGTTGTTTTCCTTTCTGACAAGCCACACAAAGTTCTCTACACTCATAAACCTTAGAAGATAACCCTCTCACTAAGTTACCATTTACTAGTTTATTGATTGTTTTGAAATTTAGGTGACCTAGCCTTCTATGCCATAATTTTGACTCATCAACTAATGCCTTAGCAAACAAGCGAGTTAAGGACCTATTAGGAATTACATCTTTCATGTTAAAGCGTTATATGTTTTCTTTCCTAGGTACTCTTAATTGCACATAT
>CM040244.1:275444040-275778047 GCA_022545495.1 Chrysanthemum lavandulifolium
TCCATTGCAGCTTCCTAAGCAGCTATGTATTCGGCCTCTATCGCAAACATCGCAATCGTGCTCTACTTCTTGCTCTTCCAGTCTACAGCTCCTCCATTAATGACAAAGACATAACCTGTCTGAGACTTCCTATCATCTTTATCACATTGCCAGGACGCATCACAGAAACATGTAACACCAAGCTCTGTATCTGGATTTCCACCATACACTAGAAATATATCTTTCGTATTCCTAAGATACTTAGAATATGTTTAACAGTAGTCCAGTGAAGTTCACCTGGATTCTGTTGATATCGACTGGTCATATTTTGAGCGAACGCAACATCTAGCCTTGTGCATCTTACAAGATACATGATAGATCCTACTGCCGAAGCATAAGGAACTTTCTGCATCCGTGCCACCTCTGCAGGTGTTGAAGCACACATATCGCTACATAAGCCATGCTTTACTTCCATCGGCAAATATCCTTTCTTGGAATTTGGCATATTGAATCTCTTCAATATTTTATCAATGTAAGCGATTTGACTTAAACCAATTAACCGCTTTGATATATCTCTGTAGATATTGATTCCCAGAATGAATGCATCTTCTCCTAAATCCTTCGTGGAAAAACACTGTCCAAGATATGCCTTAATACTTTGCAAACTTGGAATGTCTTTTCCCATAATTAATATGTCATCGACATAAAGGATAAGGAAAATTACATCACTCCAACTAAATTTGTGATATACACATGGCTCATCAAGATTTTGAATAAATCCATACCTGTTTATTTCTTCATCAAATCTCTTATTCCATTTCCTTGATGCTTCTTTTAATCCATAAATGGACCTTTGAAGTTTGCATACACGGTTTGGAGATTGTGGATTCACGAACCCCTCAGGTTGTTTCATATAGATGTCTTCATCTAAGCGACCATTCAAGAAGGCAGTTTTGACAACCATATGCCATATCTCATAGTTATAGTACGCTGCTATAGTTATGAGAATTCTAATAGCTTTAATGTCTGCTACAGGAGAAAAGTTCCCGTAATCTATCCCAAAAGTTCGAGTAAAACCTTGAGCAACTAGACGAGCTTTATGGATGTGTACATTGCCATCCATGTCAGTCTTTATCTTATAGAGACACTTACTTCCAACTACCTTAGCTTTTAGAGGTAAGTCAACCTATTCCCAGACTTTATTATCTTTCATGGATTGCATTTCCTCATTCATTGCAGCTTGCCATTTTTCCTTTTCAGGACTAGCCATGGCAGCTCTATAATTAGCAGGCTCTCCAAGATCCCCTAATATTGTTGGGATATGAAAGTGCTGAAGACATCAAAGCTTCAAGATATGAAAGTCTTGTAGTCGCAAAACCTTGGAAGAAGTCAAAGAGTCAAAGCTTCGCTAAAGACAAAGTCAAAGTCTTGCAAGGAGAAGTCAAAGTCTTGCTAGAATGTAAGAATTGTTATATTCGTTTATGGAAAGTATTGTATTCCATGTTTAGATTACTTGTCGTACAAGGTTATCAATTGTAAACCGACTAGGATATCCTTGAGTCTATAAAGGACTCCTAGATTGGCATTAGAGGTGCGATTTCGGAAAAAGAGTTTTAGAGTTTACGAATTAAGAGTTTAGAGAAAGTTCGAATATCTTAGAGTTGTATTAGAGTATCTCGCATAATAAGCGATTTAGAGTTTGTTAATAAAGTTTTCTTCTTAGCTTTGTTAAGTAAATTCACAGTACTTGATAAAGATTGCTCGGTGTTTCTTTGTTAATAACTTAGGATTTATCCGAGGTTATTAAACCTTAACAAGCTAGTTTAGTTTGATTAAAGTATATCGATCCAACAAGTGGTATCGAGCTTGTGTGGAAACTCGACTAGGAAGAAACCCTACAATTTTCAAGATGTCGATCAAGTCGCTCCACAACCCTCAATCACCTCACTCGAATTCCAATTATCAAGAAGGAGAATATGATCTCGGTGCATGAAGATGAGGCAAGATATTGCCATTCTGAGACCATGCTCGTGGAATGTAATTGTGAATGGGAATGAAGTTCCTCAAGAACCCATTCAAGTTCTTTGGACAACCTTTAGCACCAAAGGCGCTTTACCACAAGCAACCCTAAGGAATCAAGAGAAGGCTCTTAACATTCTCCTGTCGCCATTCCGGATGGTCATCTTCTCAAATTTCACGATGCTAAAGATGCTAAGCGCCTGGGTCGCTCTCAAGACCAGTTTGGAGGAATGAAGCCTCTAAGAAGATGCACGAAACTTGCTAAAAAAGCA
The DNA here is from genome assembly GCA_022545495.1 of Chrysanthemum lavandulifolium. NCBI lineage: Eukaryota > Viridiplantae > Streptophyta > Magnoliopsida > Asterales > Asteraceae > Chrysanthemum > Chrysanthemum lavandulifolium. The sequence continues at coordinate 275,446,311 of CM040244.1, forward strand.
GTTTGAAACATTCACGAGGGAGAAAGAGAGAGTCTTGATGTTGCATATGATAGGTTTCGAATCTCCTCAATATGTTAGAGTTATACAAGGCGTAAGTATCGATTGAGGATGCAAATTTGAAATTTCTAAGGAGTTTGCCATCTTCATGGCATGTGATTGCTACTATGATCGAGGTCAACAAGGATGGATGTTATGGACTTTGATGATCTTTATCATCAATTGAAGGTGTATGAACATGAGATGAGTGGTCAACCAAATACTAAATCTCACAAGATTGCTTTTCTATCATCGAAAAAGAAGAGCGTGATTTCAAAAGTACCGCTTCTCCTCAAAGTCTTGCTTCTCAAAGTCTGCCTATAATCCCCATCATATGCTCAAGAGCCCCACCATCTACTACTTTAAACTCGGATGAAGTTGTGTGTTCTTTCTTTGCACAACAAGCAAGCTTACACATCACTTATGAAGAGGATCTAGCAGATTGAAGAAGATGCACTTGAGGAAATTGATATCGGTGGCAAGTTGCTTTGATCACCGCAAGAATCAAAAAGTACATGAAGAAGGCAGTAAAACATTGATTTCAAACCAAAACAAGGAATTACTTTTGACAAATCTAAAATTGAATGCTTCAATTGTCAAAAGATCGGTCACTTTGCAAGGGAGTGCGGGTTTGCTAAATATCAAGCAAACAGAGCATCCGAGAAGCCTAAACTTGAGCTCAAGGAGATTCCAATAATCAAACAAAGGTTTTGGTTGCTCAAGAGAAGTTATCGAAGTGGACCGAGTGATGAGTTTGATGATGAACCGATGACTTCTTCAGATGGTAGCGATGGAAGATGCGATTGAAGACACTGTGGAAGCATTGACCGAGCACCGCTTTTGATGAAGAATCGAACATCTTTGCTTTGGAATCGATGATGGATTTGGAGGATTTGATTGGAGCAAAGAAAGTGAAGATGATCCTGTTCTTCTTGCTATGGTGGCTACTTCACCAACTCGATCTCCTATCTCGAGGTATGCTCAAACTATTATGATTTTTATCAAAACTACTTAATGCTTATGTAACCGAAAGAGATAATTGTATTAGGGCTAGGTCCGAGGTAGCAAAGTTACCAAATCACTTTAGAGTCTCAGAGAAGCTAAAATCATAACACATGAAAATAATGAAATGGCTTGGGTGAAAAGTATGAACAACGGGATTACCGGTTAAAACTCGGTGAATGGAAACTAAACTGTAAAATTGTTGAAATTGAGAAATTAACTAAGGAAAGAGATGATTTGTTAGCTAAGTTTCTTTGCTTGGGAGAGTCCGGTTTGTCCCATGTTGCTTATGTTGAAAAGCAGAGAAGGGCTTACATTAGAACAGCTTAGGATTTGGAATGGACTTTAGTAGTGAAGATGAAAACCAACCTAGTAATCGGGATGATGGTGTTTTGAGGACATAACCACTAGTGATGATGAGCTCATTAACTATGTAGATTCATCTAGTAATGATGGCTCGATAAGTGAACCACCTCCGAATATAAGAAAGACAATGGTTATCATCTCGTTCCTCATCCCATTAGTCATCACCCTCTAGGCCCGATGTTTCTCGTTATGGTGTTGATAGTCTAGAGTTTAGGAAGAAGCTTATTGCAAAATCTAGATCCGAGAAACCCAAAGCTGTTGAAAACAATGTTCAAAATCCAAGAAGACCTTTAAATCAATGTCTTGCTCAACAAGCGATACATACGCAAAACCTTTTCAAAACAAGATCGCTAAACCTTTTTGGGATAATTTTGGTCAAAATAAATTTCATCGGTCCTCAAGAAGGCAAAATAATTTTGGGCATAGACATAGAAGAAATCACTTTGGTCATATGGGTCAAAACTGTGTTTTGTGTGTTATAGTCCTACTCATTTAATCAAAGATTGTGATGACACTCGAATATCTAAGCAAGTTTCAAGGAATAAGTCTAACAATCGAGACCTAGAGAGCACAAACCGGTGTGGACTAATTCAAATAGGGTTAATCACGAAACTTCACGGATCATAGATACCCACATCGAGAAGAACTTGGGATCTCACAAGCTTTCCAAAGCACGCTTTCGAGACAAGGTCTTGAAAACCATACTTGGGATAGAAATTCTAGGAGACCTCTTTATCAACCTAGAAGTTATCACAGGTTCATATAGGGATCTAGATCACAAGAACCTCTGTTAAAGCGAATGGGTTAAAAGGAAAGAAGCTGGCTGGGAGACATACAAGACGTTCAACAAAAAGTGAATCGATGTTTTTGTGTCAAGAGAAAAGGCTAATAATGCGGTGAAAGAAATTTATGTTGAAAAATCGAGAGAGTTTTGAAAATCCACATGCTAAAAATCAAAAGATAATTTTGGATCATCGGTTGAGAGATAGTGAGAATTACATACTCAAAGAATTTGAGTTTGTGACTTCTCGAGGGAACACAAGTCGATGTGGCTTGGGTTCCTAAAAGTTCTAACTCTTTTCTTTGTGTGCGGGGCAACCCGGAAGAGGAGCTTAAAGATCATCTTATTGTGGATAGTGGTTGCTCGGAAGTATGACAGTGATAAAGAGATCCCGTCGATTTTAGAAGTATTAGTGGAGGAAAAGTTGCATTTGGGAATGATCCCAATGGAGGAAGGATTACAGGAAAGGAACAATTAAAGGCGGGAGAATTGATTTTGAGAATGTCGGATATGTGAAGGAGTCAAGTTCAACTTGTTGTCGATCTCTCAAATTTGTGATAAAAGCATCCTGTGTTATTCAACGACACGAATGTCTTATCCTTTCTTCGACTTCAAACTGTTGATGATGACTTGGTAGTACTTAGAGTACCAAGGACAAATGATGTGTATAGTTTAGACATGAAGAGTCTACATTCTTATGGAAGAGCCACATGTTTGGTGGCTAAAGCAACATCTGAAGAGGCACATCAATGGCATAGAAGATTGGGCCATGTGAATTTCAAAACATCAACAAAGCGGTCAAAGGAAATTTAGTTAGAGGTTTACCTTCAAAGACTTACAGAATGATCAATCATGTTTGGCATGCAAGAAGGGTAAACAACACAAAGCTTCTGCAAGAAGCTTGATGAAAGGAATATTAGAGAACCATTGGAGCTATTACACATGGATTTATTTGGACTGTCTCGTTGGCAAGTTTAAATAAAAAGAAGTCTTGTTTGGTTATTCTTGATGATTGTAGTAGATTCATTGGGTTTTCTTTTTGGGCTTTAAGGATGATACCTTTGATGCTATTCAAACTCTTATAATAGCACTTGAAAACCAATTAAGACTCAAGGTTAGAGGTATTAGATGTGACAATGGGCCCGAATTCAAGAACAAGCCTATGGATGATTTTGTGCAAATAAAGGCATTAAAAGGGAGTTTAGTATTGCTAGAATACCACAAAAAATGGTGTTGCAGAGGAAAAATAGAACCTTGATTGAAGTGCAATGACCATGTTAGGCGATTCTCATCTCCTATTCAATTTTGGGCGGAAGGCGTAAGTCTCGCATGTTATGTACTCAACAGGTTTCACACAAAACCACGATGAAGACACCCTATGAATTCTTGATGGCAATAAACCCAACATTCGCTTTATGAAGCCTTTTGGATGCCCTCTTACTATTTTGAACACCATTGATAATCTAGGGAAGTTTGATGGCAAGTCCAAGAAGGTTACTTATTGGGATATTGCACTAACAATAAAGGATTCGAGTCTACAACAGAGTTACTAAGAAGATTCAAGATTGTCTTCATGTTGAGTTTTTAGAAGATCAAGACAATGAGAAAGGGAAGGGTCCTGATTGGATGTTTGATCTTGAGATTTTATCTCCTTCAATGAATTATGTACCTGTTAGAGAAGAAAATCAACCTTTGCATAATAAAGAAGATATTCAATATGTTGTTCATGATATTCATCTTCGACCTAATGTTGTTCCTGATAAAGATCCTATGAGTCCAAAACAAAGTACTGATGTTCCTAAGCAAAGTACTGATTCTCCAAAACAAAGTACTGTTGCTCCACAATCCTCTTTATCTGCAGAGGATCAATCTATACAAGAGGAACTTAATCAGATGCTTCTTCAAGATGTATTAGCACATTCTTACACAGATGAACAAAGAAGAGCTTATGAAGAGGCAAAGAAGAAGAACAAGATCTGCGAGTTCTTTTACGATGCTTTGACAAGACTTTCAATCAAAATCTTCTGCAACTATTGATGATGCTTTAGATGATGTGGATGATCCTACCATGCCCGGGTTAGAAGAAACGATGATGAGCTTGAAGATGAAGGTATTTTCACAAATTCTAATGAAGGTGCTTGATTATACTAACTTAGATGATGCATATGAAGTTCCACGCCTCCAATCTTACAATTCATAAGAATCATCCAATTGATCAAATCATTGGTCCTTCTACATCCGGAGTTATGACAAGACACAAAGCTAAGGGTTTCACAAAACCTCACAATGCTTTACTTAGCTTTGTGTATAAACAAAACAAAGCTAAATCATAAAGATCATCAAACACCTTATTTACTTGTTTCATCTCTCAGAAGAACCCAAGAATATTGCTCAAGCTTTGACTAAAGAAAGTTGGGTTGAAGCTATCAGCAGAAGAACTTCTTCAATTTAAACTTCAAGAGGTTTGGGTTTTATGTGACCTTCCGGATGGGAAGCGAGTTATTGGAACAAGATGGGTCTTTAGAGTTAAAAGAGATGAAAGAGGCAATGTTATCAAGAACAAGGCAAGGTTAGTTGCTCGGGGTTATAGACAAGAAGAAGGGTAGATTATGATGAGGTATTTGCTCTGTGGCAAGGATTGAAGCAATTAGAATCTTTCTTGCTTTTGCTTCTTATATGGGCTTTCAAGTCTATCGGATGGATGTCAAGAGTGCCTTTCTTTATGGTACTATTACGTAAGAGGTGTATGTGAAACAACCTCCGGTTTTGAAGATCCTAAGCATCCTAACAAAGTCTATAAGGTGGTTAAGGCTTTATATGGTCTTCATCGGGCTCCTAGAGCTTGGTATGAGAGGCTCTCTACATTCTTATTACAACATGGATACGGGAGGGAGCTATAGACAAGACTTTGTTTATCAAGAGAGACAAGAAGGATATCATGTTAGTTCGGTGTATGTTGATGATATTATCTTTGGGGCTACCAAACAGGTCCATGGTTAAGGAGTTTGAGCGGTGATGCGAAGGAATTTCAAATGAGTTCAATGGGAGAGTTAACATTCTTTTGGGACTTGAGTTAAGCGGTCAAGGAAGGAATTTTATTAGCCAAGACAAGTATGTTACGTACATACTTAAGAAGTTTAATTTTGATGGTATGAAGGTCATTACTACACCAATTAAATCTATCAATTCATTGGGAAAGGATGAAGATGGACACTGTTGAAGTCAAGTTATATAGATCTATGATTGGCTCTCTTATGTATCTTCTTGCATCAAGGCACGATATCATGTTTGCGGTGTGTTTATGTGCGGATATCAAGTTTCACCAAAGATCTCTCACTTGAATCTTTGTCAAGAGAATATTCATTATTTGAAACAACAACCTAAGTTGGGGTTGTGGTATCCTAAAGAGTCACCTTTTCACTTAGAAGCTTTTTCGATAGTGACTATGCGGTGATAACTATGATAGAAGATCCACCACGGTGGATGCCAATATCTTGGAAGACGGTTAGTCTCATGGCAATGCAAGAAACAGACAATTGCGGCAACATCATCTCTTGAAGTTGAATATGTAGCTGCGCAAGTTGTTGTGGTCAAGTTTTATGGATGCGAGAATCAACTATTGGATTATGGGTTCAACTTTAAGAATACTCCTATCAATATTGATAATGAGTACTATTTGTATTGTGAAGAATCATGTATCATTCCAAGACAAAGCATATTCGATTAGGCATCACTTTATCGAGATCGTATGAGCATAGGCTTATTAATGTGGTTAAAGTTCACACGGATGATAATGTAGTGATCTACTCACCAAAGGTTTTGATGTGTCACGATTCAATCATTTGGTCGTGAGCATTGGAATGATTAACTACTAAGCTATGTTTAAGGGAGGACTATAAGATGTTAGATATAGTCACGTATTGCTCGAGGGAGGATGTTAGTGTTTACTTAGATTATTTGAAGATTTTGGCAAAGCATCTTGTATTTCTGAAAGTCTTGCTTGGGAAAGTATCTTGCTTGGGAAAGTCTTGCTTATGTGGAAAGTCTTGTTTGTCGTATTAAAATCTTGTTCCAACGGTAATATTGAAGGGTAATTGGTAGTAACGGTAACTTTGTTATTTAGGTGTGATTTTCAAATCTCACCTATAAATAACTTCTTCCGATTTTCCTCTCATATTATTACTTCACATCTTTTCCATACTTATCTTCCAATTACCATCTCTTTATTATTCGATATAATCTTTCTAAATTGTGCTCACTCTTTCAACAATGGTGAATCGTTTAAGCTTTGAAGCACAATATGGTGGCTAATTTGGATAAGGCCGAGGTGACGTGGCTTTCTATGATATCATTGATTATCTAGTTGGGTCGCTTATTAGCTATGCTCTTTAGTTGAGCGGATGTTATTGAACCATGGATTCAGGAATTTTGGGCTAATGCTAGAGAAAATATGGAGGAGGATGAATATTATATTAGATCATTAGTTGCTGGAAAGACTATCAAGATTACTGAGGCCTCCATTCGTGCTGATTTATTATTTGATGATGAAGATGGGGCTATTAGATTTGACAAGCAATTGATTTGGGATACTTTTCGTAATTTGGGTTATGAAGGTTCTTTGACTGAACAAACTTTTAAGAAGGCCTTATTCTGTCCTCAATGGAAGTTTTTGATCCATGTTTTGCTCCATTGTATAAGTTCTAAAAGCACTTCTTGGGAGCAGTTTGGTTCTAATATTGCTTCTGCAGTGGTTGGTTTAGCTACGGACAGAGTTTTTAATTTTTCACGGCTTATTTTGGATGGAATGTTATCTCATATATCATCTGGGGCTACTTGGTTGATGTATCCAAGGTTTATCTGAGTTTTCTTGAACAAGCAATTGGTGATGTTCCCAAACCTCTTGCTTTACTACTGTTATTGTGCAACAAGCCAAAATCTATACCTTCATGGCTAAGAGAAGTAACTTGTTCGGAGGTGGAGATATTCCTTTAACAACCTCCATGATGGAAGTTGTCCAAGTCGTCCGTGTCTGGTGAAGAGGATGAAGAAGTGAAGGTTACGATCTTGATCAAAGTCTTGCACAACGCATCGCATCTGCAATCTTCGCTTCCCAACTTGCATCGCAATCAAGCACCGCTTCTTGTGGAGATACTGTTTCGTTACAAGGTGATGATTCTTCAGGTCCTGAGGTTCAAGTCGAGATTGAGCGCACACCTACTCCTTCTCCACAACGTTCTGTTTCAGAGGTTCAAGGTGCTGCTCCTACAATTTCTCGTGAAGATTTACCTATGGACAACTATTCTTTAACAAGGGCGCTTGCTAGGTTGAACAAGACTGTTGAGCGTCAAGCTAAAACTATTAGGAAATTGAAGCGAAACTACTTCTGGTTGAGAAATTTTGTTAAACCCTATATTCAAGGTTTCAACTTATGGGTTAAGGAGGAAAAAAAGCGTCGAACGACGACGTAAGGAATTGAAAAGAAAGACGGTTCCTAAATCATCTTACATCGACTTGGGAGGAATTTAGACAAAGAAAATTTGAAAGAAGATGTTATGAAGACAAAAGAATCGAAGAAGATGTTTTGAAGAAGAAGAAGATTTTTCGAGGAACAAGAAGAAGAAGTACAAATTCAAGGTCTTGAAAATCAAAGTCTTGATGTTCAAGGTCTTGATGAACAAAATCTTGAACATCAAAATCTTGAGTTTCATGATACATCTAGGCGGAAGTTATAACACCAATTACTCCAAGGGTTTTGAATTTTGAAGAAGAAGTGGTCCTTCTACAGGTTGTTATAGAGGAAGAGGAGGAACCTAGATTTAAACCTATTCATTCACCAAGTGATGATGAATTAGTTGCTACAATTCTTGATTTGTCACAACCAAGAGGAGGTGTTACCATTAGAGATGTACAAGAAGAAGAACAACCAAGAACCGATCAACTGCAATTGATCCAAAAGACAAGGAAAAGGTATTTTGGTTGAAGTTAAGAAGAAGAAACTTACTTTAGCGAAACTTAGAGCATTTGAAGTTGCAAGGAATGAAGTTGCGACTAGAAAAGTTCAAGAAGAGTTAGATGCTAAAGATAGAGAAGAACAAGAAGCTCAAGAAGCTCTAAATAGAAGCGACTCAAAAGTACAAGATGAATTGGATCTTGAAGTGCTTGAACCTTCTGATCTCCAACACTGTTAGATTCATGCAAAGAAGACCTAATTTGGCTAAAGAAAGAAATGCAATGATGGCATATCTAAAGGAAGAGGATATAAAGGACTTGAAGCTAAACTATGTTGATATGAAAAGACTTTATGATCTTTGAGAGAGAAGCTTATAAGAAAGATGTTGCGGCATTAAAGATTTTAGAAGAAGCTTCTTGGATTTGAAGTCGAAAGGAAGAAAAGCTTAAAGAGAAAAGAAAAAGCGAAAGCTACGATGTTCGGTTTTCAAAGAAAGAGAAGGTTGAATTAAGATCCGAGACTAGTGATGAATTGAAGAATTATCTCAGAATAGTAGATTTTGATTATACCAAGGAAGATAATGACATGAAGATGAACAGATCAAAGATCAGTACTTTCAAAGTTGAGAAATCTAAGAATGGAGATTACATGGTTTTTCACAAAGAAGATAAAAGTTTCAAAGTTTTTAAACGGCTATGGGATTTGCTGCATATCATTGACAGAGTAGATCTATTCTACTTATATCATGCTGTGAAGACTTATTTTGAAGATAATCCATTAGAAGGGATTGGATTGGTCTTACAAGGAGATCTTATAACCATGTGGGAAACTGATGAAGAGAGTATTGATGATATTTGGAAGGATCAAGAAAACTGGGAAATAGTTTGCTGGAGATTCTTTGAAGAACTGGAGTTCATGTCTTGGAGCTAGAAAATGGAACAATGATTCACATGTTTGCGAAAGAAGATATCCTCTTCAGAGTTGATCTAATGAGAAGAATGCTAGAGCATGGATTGGAAGTAGAAGATGATGATGAAATTGCTTGCATGGTGATCAATTTGTTTATAGACCGGACTACCATTCTTGAGAATGATCTATAAGCGGTATGATTTTGAATAAATACTTTTGATATATCGATACTTTTATTCAAAGTCTCGCGATCGAACGATACTTTCATCAAAGTCTTGTTCTTTGAACTAAACCGAGTTAAGTAAATTTTAGATGAAACCTTTTGCTAAATAATAAATATTTTTGAAGTAAAGGTTGAATAAATGGTTTTGTGATGATAACATCAATAGGTTATCAATCCACCATGGTTACAAAAGGATTGACTAATCCATGAGCAAACGGCTCGTAAAGATATATCAAATCCGTTTTAGTTGACAACTTGCTAATAAGTTGAATGGTCATCAACTCACCATATCGAATGTGAAGAGTTGGCTAGCCCACAAGAAATGGCTTGTGGTAAAGGCGATGGAAAAACCATTATTGGTAATTAGTTCACCATTAGATAAAAGAACTAACTAGTCCGGAAAGGTGCGACTTTTGGTAAAGACAAAACAAATCATTGATAGTGGTGGTTTGCTAAAAATCATATGGTTATCAATGTACCATGGTCTTACACACCAAAACATTTGGCTACTCCAAAGATAATGGCTTTGGTAAAGAGTTCTAAATCCATTGTATTTTCAATGATTCACTTAGATGTGATGAGAATAGTATGCAACTTAAATTATATAATTGTACACATTGTCATATGTTCTTTGTGTTCTTTGAAAAGATGGAGATTCTTTGAATCTTCTTTGTGAAGAAAACAATTCTAAGAGATACTTTGACAAAAGCACGATTCTCTGAGAGATATAATCTAAAGACTAAAGAACAATCCATTTTAAAGATGAAACTGTAAAGATATATTCACAAAGGAACTTGAAGTCAAGCTAGTAGAATTCAAGTTAGGGAGGATTGTTGGGATATGAAAGTCTTGAAGACATCAAAGTCTTGAAGATATGAAATCTTGTGGTCGCAGCAAATCTTGGAAGAAGTCAAAGAGTCAAAGTCTTGCTAAAGACAAAGTCAAAGTATCGCAAGGAGAAGTCAAAATCTTGCTAGAATAGAAGAATTGTTATATTCGTTTATGGAAAGTATCGTATTCCATGTTTAGATTACTTGTCGTACAAGGTTATCAATTGTAAACCGACTAGGATATCCTTGAGTCTATAAAAGGACTCCTAGATTGGCATTAGAGTGCGATTTCGAAAAAGAGTTTTAGAGTTTACTGAATTAAGAGTTTAGAGAAAGTTCGAATATCTTAGAGTTGTATTAGAGTATCTGCATAATAAGCGATTTAGAGTTTGTTAATAAAGTTTTCTTCTTAGCTTTGTTAAGTAAATTCCGTGCTTGATAAAGATTGCTCGGTGTTTCTTTGTTAATAACTTAGGATTTATCCGAGGTTATTAAACCTTAACAAGCTAGTTTAGTTTGATTAAAGTATATCGATCCAACAAATATAGTTTTCTCAACTTCTACGTTAAGACATAGACGTTCAGGTGCACGCGTAGTCCTTACATGATCTACGAATGGGAACCACTTCAACTTCTGGTGGAGGACCCAGACTATCAGGCTCTAACAAAAGTACGTTAGTGTTTTCAGAAGCTAATGTATCTGCATGATCATCTTCCAGATCATAAACTCTCCCACTGAATTCTTGAGATACGAGATCCTTTTCAAGAAAATCTCCATACCTAACAACAATTACTTTATTTTTAGTTGGATAGTAAAAGTAGTAACCCATAGTTTCCTTAGGGTATCCTACAAAGATACACTTTACATATCTCTGTTGGAGTTTATCTGCTGAGTCACGTCTAACATACGCCTCGAAACCCCAGGCCTTTAAATAAGACAAGTTAGGAGCTTTACCATGCCATATTTCATATGGTGTCTTATCAACCTTCTTGGTGGGAACCATATTTAGAATACGAACAGCAGATTCTAAAGCATAATTCCAAAAGGATAAGGGTAGAGTAGTAAGATTAAACGTTGATCGCATCATATCTAATAATGTACGATTACTTCTCTCAGATAAACCATTTTATTGTGTAGTATATGGAGATGTGAGATTCTGGACAATTCCATTCTCAGCTAAGTAATCTTTAAACTCTTGGCTTAGATATTCACCGCCTCTATCGGATCGAAAAGCTTTAATCTTCTTTCCTAATTGCAGCTCTACTTCTGCTTTGAAAACCACTAGTACAAAAACGGGATTTGGTCACGCATGGTCGAAATGGAACGGCCACACATTCGCATATTTGTGTGGCTGAAGGTACGAAAATTGACAACATTTACTAATTAGTCACACATGAAAATTTTGATTGTGTGACCATTAAACATATTGCCACACAATTGAACATTGTGTGGCTAAAATATCTGGTGATTTTGTTTGATTATTTAGCCACATATGAATTTGGAATGCGTGACAAATACAAGTAACCTTGATCGTTAGTCACATGAAGTAATTTTTGTGTGTCTAAATCATAGAGTCAAGTTTTGTCACACATTATTTAAGGGTGATGATATGTTTTGCCAACTCTTTAGCCACATCTTAAATTGGAGCAGTGACAAATGAAAAGTAAGGTTGCAACATTAGTCACGATATACATATAAACAGTGACAAATATATGTCACACACTTGAACACTGTGACCAAAAGCCATATATGGTCACACTAAATGTTTTGTCACACATTCGTTAAGTGTAGCCAAAATCCAGTACATATGTTCACGCAAGTTAATATGTGTGTTTAAAGTTTAGTTTGTGTTAGCTTGCCAAAAGCTAACCTATAAAGTCACATTTGCTACTAACACCGTGACCAAATGCCATATATGGTCACACTAAACGTTTTGTCACACATATTATTTAAGTGTAGCCAAAATCCAGTACATATGGTCACGTAACTTAGTATGTAGCCATTGGATGATCAATAGTCACTCAAAATACACGTTTCTTCACTTTAAACACCATATGGTCACACTTATTAACACTTTTAGCCACTTTATGGTTAATTGTATGTGACTAAATACCCAAAACAAACATGCTTTGTGTGACTAAATGTTAGAAAAGGTCACACAAACATAAAATTCATGTGGCCATTGGATGATAAATAGTCACACAAAACACACATTTTTTCACTGTAAACACCATATGGTCATACTTATTAACACTTTTGGCCACTTTATGATTAATTGTATGTGACTAAATACCCAAAACAAACATGCTTTGTGTGACTAAATGTTAGAAAAGGCCACACAAACATAAATTTGATGTGGCCATTGGATGATCAATACTCACACAAAATACACGTTTCTTCACTTTAAACACCATATGGTCACACATATTAACACTTTTAGCCACTTTATGATTAATTGTATGTGACTAAATACCCAAAACAAACATGCTTTGTGTGACTAAATGTTAGAAAAGGCCACACAAACATAAATTTAATGTGGCCATTGGATGATCAATAGTCACACAAAAAACTACTCTGTTTTTCATAAATAGAACTAACTACGAATACTAAACAGACTTAACTTAGGTCTGCCAGACTAAACTTTTTACTGGCAGACTTAACCACTAAAACTAAGCCTACCAGACTTAACTGTTATACTACCAGTATTAAGTCTGGTTTACATAATTTCCAACAATCCTCCCCTAACTTCATCTTCACTTGTGAACTTCAAGTTTCTTCATTTGAGCTTTCTTAGGATGTTGTAGAATTTCTTCTTGGAATTATGTTGAGTGCAGTTCTTTGAATCTTCAATGTTAGTCTTTGCACCATATGTGAGACAAGTATCGGACTCCATGGTTGTTCTTGATTCTTTGACAACATTGGCAATCTGTACAAATTGTTATGTATCTAGTTTGAGTCTAATTTGATATTCACCACATGAACTTGAGTTGAGACTATTAGTCATGACTCTTCATTTCCCCACAATAACTAGTTACAAATTGTTGTGTAGATAGGAGAATAATTTACATAATGATCCAAAAATTGCATAATACATTCATTCAAATTCATACTAAAATCCGTAAAACATCGATCAAACATTCAAATTACAACTTCAAGATAATAAAGTATCTGCAATGCTAATATCTTATATCCTGCTACAAAGACTTAAGGGTAACTAGGTAGAAGGAGACGTGATGATCTTCCAAGCATAATCTTTTGGAACTCCCTAAGGTTATCTTGCCTTTCACGACGATCCTCCACTCCTTGTTTATTTATTTTTGCTTCATGATCCTCGAATTCCTTCCTTTGAGCGCTTTTATGAGTAACATGCACTTGTTTCCGTAGCTTTATCTTTTCTTCCAACCGAATTACCTTCAATTTAAAAACATCATAAACATACAAACAGCCTAAACCAACCCATTTATTCAATATGACTTGTTTTTTTGCCTAAACCAACTCATTTACTAATTAACAGCTATTAAAAGTTACAAACCTCACTCATGGATGTTGAACCCTGACAAAGAGGATAGGATTACAAGAAGGTGGAGTGGAAGGCATACCCGTCACCACATAATGGGGATCCGAGGCTAAGCCATAAGGCACAAGGACAAAGTAATTGTTTCCATCAAAGCTTCCCCTTCGACCTTCGTATAATTTATATTGGCATACTTACGAACATCACTCATGAAGTAGCGAAAATTCTTTCTTAGCCATCCCTGCCACGCACCATGAACCTCTTCATTGATGCAAGGGTCCCATCGATAAACATTTTGCGCATGTAACACTTTTCAAGTTAATATCATTTACACTTGAAAGCACTTCTAATTCGTTTATTATTTTAAGCTACCCTGTCAAATAAAGTAAGAGAAACCAAACCTGATTTGTCCAACACACGAATTTGAAGCTTGTACCTGTTAAAAGATACATATTCACATTAGCTAAGATAAATTAAACGTCATAGTTAAACTCGAAATTGTTGAACTTACTTGTAATGCACATCAGTTACTTCACCACATGCTTCGTTTGTACGAACAAACACGAGTTGATTTTTTAATTCACTAGAATCTGTCTTTCTTATCCACATACTTTTCATAAAAAAAATTATTACACGAACCACACGCCAGGTAGTACCACTTGTTATCACGTTCGATGACCCTTATTGTTCAACCATCATATTAGAGAAATCTACAAATTTAAATCAAGTTTCTTAATGAATAAATTTTGTTGCTATGATCGGTAAAAGTATGAAACTAGTAGGTTGCTATGTTATGCAATTAGAGTCTTTGAAAGAAAAGTAGAGGAATGAGGTGAATGAAGTTGCAACCACGACGATGACTTGGAGGTGGGGCCAAAAATATGACAAAAAAACACCCCTAGAATGCGTAAATGGAAATTCATTAATATTGATACACTTAAAGACTGACTATATGAATATCTACCGAACCAAAAGAGAAAAATATCTAAATGAATTGAAGCTACAATAGTAGATGTCATTAACAAAGAAACAGGACAAAAGATACCTCTATTGATCTCAACTTATTCCTATGTTTATGCATTATTTTGCATGTATATTCTCTTAGGTTTTCCAGGTATTGTTTTTGCACGTGGACCAGAGGTAGCTGTACCAATCCTACTGGAGTCAGAGGGAACAACTTATATTGTGCTTAACGAGCAGGTTATCATATAAATCTTCACATGTCAGTAATTAGATAGTGAATTTACTATGAGTGACATAAGGCTGACGGCGAACAAGACTTTCAATTGTGTACATATTTAAGATAAGGGTGCCTGTTGGGAGGCTTGTTTTGGAGCTGCCAGCTGGGATGTTCGATGATAATGTGGGCGATGTTGCTACTACAGCAATACGTGAGGTTGAAGAGGAGACTAGAATTTAGTTACATCTAGGTGACATGGTTGATCTCACGCCCTTTCTAGACCCGTCCACTGAATGCAAAGTTATCCCCTCACCGGTATGTGCGATTAAGAATATTGTGTAACCACATGAATATTTTGTAATGTATGTCTGGTTATATGTTACAGATGGTAGGGCATATGTGATTATGAACTGAGCTTACTTCTCTACAGAGGAAGTGTAAGTGCAGATGTCATCAAACAGCTGCAAGGAAAAGAAATTGTGCAGAACTATTCAACCTTTGGATAAAGCTCAACCATGAACATACATATAAAAAACCCATAAGTGATTAAACAGCCCCTAGTTACTCAAATAGACCCAAATTCACCACCTTAAGTGACATAACAACCCTTAAGTGACTCAACAACCCTAAATCAAGCTTCATCATTTTCCCTTTTGGTTACAAGGCCGTTTTCCCAGAACTATGCAAACTATTTACTTTTTATATACCATAACTGAAGAAATTATCACAAGTCCTATAACAAATACATGTAATATTCCAAATTAAGCATGGAATGAGAAATTAATACACCAAATATATATGTAATTAACATCAGTTGTAGCAGATCAAATGTTAGAAGGTTATACATATTTGGGTTCACATAAACCCTAAATTCGAAAATCACCAAAACAAGAAATTGACCCATGTGCACCTCAAGTTAGTTATGGAACCGAAGATATACGACATTAAAATACCAGATTTGTAGACTAGTGGACTTGAAATTGGTGGGGAATGACTTAGAATTGTGGTCCGTGACTTAGGGGATGATGGGGAGCCATAGTTTAACTTTAATGGTTTGTGATTGGCGATGGAGATTATATGGGAACATAGGTTAAATATAAAATGAGATGAAAAGTATAAGTTTGGGTGAATAAAGTGAATAACGAGGGAATACCCAAATGGAGGGATAATGGAAATGGAGGGAGAATGAAAATTTTGGTGAAACATTTGGGCGGGACAAACAAAAATATTTAGAGGGAACTATCAAATTTTACTAAGGGAAGAGATCTAGTGAGAAGAGAAAATAAAATGAGAAGAGTGAGAAATATTCTGAGCCACATGTTTCAAATGAAAAAAAAATTTAAGGGGAGATGCATCTACTTTTGTAGGTGCATCTGAAATGTGCGGATGTGGTTTCTTCTCATTCTTCTCATTTCAACTTTATTTCTCATTTGATCCTCACTCATTTTACTAAAGCCAATTTTGTAGTTAATCTATCGCTAATCCCTCACTACGAACCATTTTTCTATGATGGTAGGAAACGGTCAACGGGATAGCCGGTTAGACAACATACTGCGTGATACGTTGTCTAACCGGTATTACTAAATTAAACCAGTCAAAATCGGTCGAACACGGTCGCAATCGGTCGTAGTCGGTCTAAAACGATCTAAATCCTTCGAAATCAGTCGAAAATTGTCAAAATCGGTCGAAACTATTGAAATCGGTCAAAAGTCGATTGAAAATGGTCAAAAAAGGATGAAAACCATTACAAACGGATGAAAATGTAATAAAAAAAATACAAAACATATAAAAATGTTGTATATTATTTGACTTAGTTTACAAAACCCAATGCACATGACCCGTGACCCATATTAATTACCCGTTGTTGATCACCAGTAGTGTATTGGTCGATAACATGAAACTATAAGCCACTACAAACCAATGCACATGACCCATTACATATGTTAATTACCCATTGTCAACAGTCATGGATGTGTCATAACATGACACTCTAAGCAACTATGACCCAACGCATTTGACCCATATGATGTCAAATACCCATTAATGAATGTGACCAGTGATAACCTAATGCACATGACCATGACCCATGTGAATTAGCCATTATCATCGGTCATGCATGAGTTTCCCCGACTTGGTAGGTGTATAGTTATAGTGTGAAGGTTATATGAATTGTATTTGAAGTTATTAAAGGCGGTCATGCATGGGTTGCACCAGCTTGGTAGGTGTATACCGTTTGTCAAAGACACTAAGAATCAAGTATCCAGGGACCTCCCGATCATATTATCCGGGATCGAGAAAGTTTGAACTTGGTTTGAGCTTGACTCGAAAAGCTCGATTTATTTGTAAATATGTGTTTTCTTACACAAATTAAAATTGAAATATAACCTAAGAATCAAATTCGGTTCGAATTCAGCTCGAAAAGCTCGATACATTCATAAAGAAGTATTTACACTTAGTACAGTTACATACAAAATATATAAAAAAACATATGATATATCACTTACAAGTTCGAAAACTCAACAATAACTCGAGTCAAACTTATATAAGGTTGAGCTCAAATCATTAAACATTTTGATTTCATTTGATAGGCTCGAGATTAAGCTCAAAGCTCGATAAGAATCAGCTCGAACGAACTCTAGTTACTCAACAAAAGCTTAAATCATTCACGCCTTAATAGGGGTAAGCATCGGTCAATACCGACCCGACCGAACCGAGAAATACCGAAACCAAGCGTCGAGGAAAACCTAAACCGAATACCGAACCAAAATTACTCGGTTTTACTGCATTCGATTCGGGACAAGTCGGTTTCAATCGGTTTTGGTTGTTTTTTCTCGGTTTTGGCCCGAACCGGGAAATCCCGAAACCGAATTCGGGGAAAACCTAAACCAATACCAAACCGAGTATGGTCGGTTCAGTTTCGATCGTTTCACTCAATTTTGGTCGGTTTTGCTCACCCCTACGCC
Source organism: Chrysanthemum lavandulifolium (assembly GCA_022545495.1). Lineage (NCBI taxonomy): Eukaryota > Viridiplantae > Streptophyta > Magnoliopsida > Asterales > Asteraceae > Chrysanthemum > Chrysanthemum lavandulifolium. Next base: position 275,464,065 of record CM040244.1, read on the forward strand.
TTGTCCTTACCTATTTTACTTAAAAAAACCGTATTTTCCACAAAATTTGAATCTCCCTCTCAAGATACGCCCCTTTTTCCCCCAAAATCAAAACCCTAACACTAATTTTAAATCACTTCCATTTTCTTCTTCTCACCCACACACACACACACAAACCACCCATAAGTCCATAACCTTTTTTGGTTCCGTTGTGGTCGTAGGTCGCAATCTAATTATTGCGGTTCTGAGTCGGCTTCTCTATGTTCAGGTACTTTATTGAATCTTCGATTTCATTTGATTTCAATCAGGTACTTTTGTTTAATTATAGGTACTATCACAAATTTCACATGCCCTTCTAATAATTATGGCTGTCAGAAATTTCACAAACACAATTGAAACCCTTATGTTAAACCCAAGCTTACTTGGGTCTGCTATTGCTGAAAACCGCACTGAAAACCACACTGGATGGTGTCATCAAATTGGTTAGTTAAATCACTCATTTTGATTGTTCATGACTTCATGTATCATCAAATTGGTCATTTTTTCATTGATAAGAATGTTTGTTTTGTGTGATTTAAATTGTTGGTGTTTTGTTACGGGAAGGTTTTGAGGACGTTCTTGGTCCAATAAATGTTCATGCTACTAGAAAAGATGTCCAATTGAAAGTGAAGGTGGAATACAATAGTTTCAGGGTATGTTTTGAGATTTGTACCCATATGTCTTTTTGTTTTTTAATTCTAAAATTTGTCATATTATATGTGGATTCATTGTGCACATGAATATTCTGCGATTTCGTTCTGTGGTTAGTGACCAGGTTTTGCAAGTTTCTTCCCATCATAGGATATTATACTATGACAACTTGCGTAGATGTTCTATCTTACAGATGAACCAATTGTATCTGCTATTTTTAAAACAATAACTAGCATTTATTGCAAACTTAGGAAATACGGATCATGTGAACATAGGCACATAGCAGTGTGTATAAAAGGTTTAAAGGTTCAATGATAAAATCTCTACTTTTACACCCTTTAAATAAGAATGTTTTCAATGTAACACGTGATATCGGGATGACGAAAGCGGTCATGGATTTTAACCAATGATAACACACGATACTATGTTAACCGTTAAATTTCAACGAACCTCACTTTCAACATAATATTAATTGTTGTTATCAAACTATGTTTAATTAGTTTTAGACAAGCTGTAAATGAACATTAGATTCGTGCAAAACAACTCGAACTTCGTTTCTGATTCCATAACATTATTGCAAGTTTCAAATGCTTTCAATCGGCTACTTGTTACAAAAGTATTTTTTCTTCCTTTTGGTTTAAATGAGCAGGATAGGACCGCATATCGATTACTGTTTTCCCTTCTTTACTCTGCTTTTAAGGTCATGGGTTTGGGATGGATGTTTTCTGTATTGCACATCGACTTTACGGTAATGTATGTCATTTAATTGTACTTACGGATCTCGGTTTGTTAAAATCGTACAATTGGATAGACCGATCACGAGCATAATAAGTAGGCCCTTTTCAGCGTGGTTGCTCTTTCTACTACAGGCTTGCTTTGATATAGAATATTTTGAGGGTTAATGGAAGTGACATCGTCCATGGTAATATTATGTCATTTACCTCTTTGATGCTTCCTTATAATGATGGTGTAACACTCGATATTTCATCAAGGAAATTTGCATAAATCTCGGGGAAAAATTATGGGGCTGATATATACACGGATGAAATTTATTCATCCACGGAAAACATAGTGTTCATTTACCATTGTACCCTCTGATATTATTAAGCAATTTTTATATTCTATCCTTAAAAAAAAACTCACCAAAACTGGTTCATCCTTCATCTCTTCCATTAGCAGGCTCACCACTGCCGGCGCTTGGGTCCAAGTATCATTAGTAAACATTAAATTTTGAAAGACCTTTTCACAACGAATATCTATTTCGGCTGGCAATTTATATGCCACTGAAATTATTGACAGTGGTTTTGCTATTGGTGCCTTTCATGCCATGAAAAATGGAGTATTGATTGTACAATCGATGTGAACTTTGGGCGATGCCACAAACTACAAGCATTATCGCTCCATGGATTCTTTCGGTGGTACAAGCGATAAAAAGACGAGATGATCACTCCGGTAAGACTAGGCAATGGTGCGGTTATTAATGTAGTCTTGTATATTCAAATTTAGTGTTTCTTTGAGAATCTTGGTATAATTAGTATAGTGTTTTAACATAAGAATTAACATATTTTACTAATTCTTTTCATTTTATCTCAGGGATTTTCGACAAATCCTTTTGAACTTGACACAATTGTATCCAATAATTTACGCTGGAGATGCTCCGAATATCATAGCTGGTTTCAATAGCTCGAGCTCAAGGTAAAAAAGAATTATCCATATAAATTTTTCAGTCCTTGCTGAGTTTAGCATATATTTGGTTACATCAAGTTGGTTGATTTTTAATCTTCAGTGTTTATATATTTCTCTGTTCATATTGTGGAACATATATCAGGTTATGCATCAAAGACTCGTTGGACAAGAATTTAGTGAAAGGTAATAATATTATGTGAATCGATAAACACTGGAGAAGACACAATGTTGGCTGGTGCCGTTAGGTGTATCATGAGATACACCACGCCTTTGTTGAATTGATAAATTCTTATACTTTTCTGTTAGTCTTTGTAAACCTTGATCAAGCAAGTAGTATTATTCGATACATACGATCAACAAGGTAAACAACCATGAGTTTCCTTAGTAACACCACTTCTTTATTTATGAATATTGAAGCGATGAGAATGAAACTTCGTTTGAAATGCAATCATGGTTATAATGAAGAGTGAAGATGTCAAGAATCGTCACCCATATGTAGCCTCTTTCTCATCAAGAGGTCCGAATTCTTTACATAAAAGTATCCTCAAGGCAAACCATTAGATGTTAAATAATCCGAGCATAGTTTTGACTATAAGATGATGTAAAACAAGTCCTAGCACGTCCAATAAATAAGCAATACTACGATTTTATTTGATTCTTGTCGGTTTGATCCTGCTAAATTGAGGAAGCTTGACCGACTTTTAAGGAGAATGGTGGTAGCGCCATTCTTGGAAATTCTTCTGGCATAAATGATGGTGCCGCTGCACTTATGTTGGTTAATGGGGAGAAGGCACTTGAGCTTGGGTTAAAGGTGATTGCTAAGGTTTCTGGATATGCTGATGCTGACAGGTAATTATGTATGATATACATAAAGATGAATTGAAATGCAGAATCAATGCGATAATTATAATTTATGATGCCAATATTGGGAAAAATCAGAGAAGTTATAGAATAAGCAGTCATGAGATGTATCAAGCGGCGTTGCGGGCACCGGACACTGTTACAACTTCTCCGCCTTGTTTGTTATTTGCGGTTGTAAACATTTTAACATCTTCTAGGGAACTTGTGGACCTCATAAAAAATGTAGACATTATCTTTCATTCTGTTCCATCCGGATTATCGAAGTCGATACTTAATACACTATACAGGGTCAACAAATTTAGTGGTGATTTTTTGGTTCTTTACATGTTTTGAGCACAAATATGTTTACCGTTTCAGTTTATTATCACATTTGGTACACTGTATTAATATCGGTCTCTGTTGTCAGAATAATGGTCAATTTAAGATGATGCCTTTTGAGCAAGAAGAGCTGTGGGAAAATGCTAATGAACGTATTACGTGGCATGAAAGATTGGAGGGTGAACAGGCTAATTCAGAACATCATACATGAGTGAGTTTGTCCCTTGTCTTCCTTATATGATATAACCCTCTGACAATCGCATTATAAGGTTCCCATCACAAATGATTCCTTGTCCATCTACTTAAGATCACATTATTAGATTTCTAATGCCTCTAGTTAGGTTAGTTCAGAAACATAGATTCTTACCTAAAGTCTGTTTACAGAAATCTAAAGGTATTCTACTGCAAGGATAATGATTCATGGCTTGTAGCTATATATATGCAGTTGATCACTGTTTGTGTAGCATAAATAATGTTATTATCCTTGTATAGGAATGCCGTGTATCTAAGGGAGGGCTCGTGACAGCATTGATCAAAATTTGTGCCTCAGGAACAAGCTTGAAATCATGCAAAGGCAAGCTAGGACGACGATGAGTCAAAAGTCTTTAAATTATGGTAGTTGAGAATTTGATTATGTATGACATTACAATTCTATATTTGGTTCAGTTATATACATTTGAGTTTTATTCAATTTGAAATTGCTTTTTGTTTTTAATTCTGTTATATATATATATATATATATATCCAACAATACTAACTTAGTACTAGCAGTATTAACTCTCCTCAAGCAGTACTAACTTAGTACCACCAGTAGTAACCCTATGACTAAAAGATGCACTCACATAATATGGTCACGCTTATCAACATTATTGGTCACTCTTTGTTTGATTCGATGTGTGACTAAATATTACAAAATGCCACATAAACATAAAATTCATGTGACTGTTGGATGATCAATAGTCATACAAAATACACATTTCTTCACTTTAAACATTATATGGTCACACTTATTAACACTTTTGGCCACTTTATGCTTAATTGTATGTGACTAAATACCCAAAAGAAACATGTTTTGTGTGACTAAATGTTAGCAAAGGCCACACAAACATAAAATTCATGTGGCCATTGGATGATCAATAGTCACACAAAAGACACATTTTTTCACTTTAAACACCATATGGTCACACTTATTACCACTTTTGGCCACTTTATGCTTAATTGTATGTGACTAAATACCCAAAAGAAACATGCTTTGTGTGACTAAATGTTAGAAAAGGCCACACAAACATAAAATTCATGTGGCCATTGGATGATCAATAGTCACACAAAACACACATTTCTTCACTTAAAACACCATATGGTCACACTTATTAACACTTTTGGCCACTTTATGGTTAATTGTATGTGACTAAATACCCAAAACAAACATGCTTTGTGTGACTAAATGTTAGAAAAGGCCACACAAACATAAAATTCAAGTGGCCATTGGATGATCAATAGTCACACAAAATACACGTTTCTTCACTTTAAACATCATATGGTCACACTTATTAACACTTTTAGCCACTTTATGATTAATTGTATGTGACTAAATACCCAAAACAAACATTCTTTGTGTGACTAAATGTTAGAAAAGGCCACACAAACATAAAATTCATGTGGCCATTGGATGATCAATAGTCACACAAAATACACATTTCTTCACTTTAACACCATATGGTCACACTTATTAACACTTTTGGCCACTTTATGATTAATTGTATGTGACTAAATACACAAAACAAACATGCTTTGTGTGACTAAATGTTACAAAAGGCCACACAAACATAAAATTCAAGTGGCCATTGGATGATCAATAGTCACACAAAAGACACATTTCTTCACCTTAAACAATATATGGTCACACTTATTAACACTTTTGGCCACTTTATGCTTAATTGTATGTGACTAAATACCCAAAAAAAACATGCTTTGTGTGACTATACAGTGTTTATGGTCACTAATACGGATTAATCCAACAAAATTTGTACCTAATTAGTCACACATGTTACGGTTTTGGTTACTCTTTTGCAATAGAGACTAAAAAAAAGTCAAACACGTGACCATAGAGTACCTATGGTCGCGCGACCTTTAGTCACACACGGCCAAAAAATCATGCGTGACTATATGTATATCGTCACACATATTCGGTGTAGCCAAATCCACTTTTTGTTCTAGTGAACCTTAAATGTTTCAAACACCTCATGTTTATGCTTAAGTAAATAAACATAACTATAACGGCTGAAATCATCAGTAAAGGTTAAGAAGTAGCTAGCACCTCTCTTTGACATATGTCTAAGTGGTTCACACATAGAATAAGACCAAGTAAATCAACGCCCTCTCTATATTACTAAGAAAAGGTTTCTTCGTCATCTTCCCAGATATGCATGACTCACATTTATCAAAGTATTCATCATTAATATTTTTCAAAAGCCCTTCACGTTGTAGCTTTTGCATGCGAGTCTTGCCTATATGAGCCAGTCTACAATGCCAAACATAAGAAGAATTCAAGTCTAACTTCATTTTCTTATTAATGCTAAACAACGAATTATTATTTTTGGATACATTCCCAATCATATCAATCTCAAACACATCATTCACAGTAATAGCTTTAAAATAAAGTAGACCATTTAAAGAAACTGAAATTCCATTACTTGTGATAGTATGAGTAAAACCAAGATCCAACAAAACAGAAAAAGGAAACAACACCTCTAATTATAAAAGGTGCATAATAACAATTGTTTAATAACATCACTAAGCCAGAAGGCAATACTAAACTAAACACTCCTATGGCTTCAACAGCTGCAGGTGCCCCATTGCCCACATGCAGATATTGCTCTCTATAAGACATTTTTCTTTCCACTCTAAACCCCTGTAGTGTATTACAAACGTGAATACCACATCCAGTATCATATACCCATGAATTAATTTTATGATTTAGAGTAAATAATTCAATCATAAATAAGTTACCTGAAGGACCAGCACCGGAAGACCCTGAATGCTTCAACTTATTTTTCCATAATTCATCAAGATAGAGAGCACAGTTTCTCTTCCAATGACCAACTACTTTGCAGTAGTGGCAAGCCTGATCCCTTTTAGGATTCTCTTTCTTCTGAGGAGGGTACTTCTTTGGTACAGGTTGACAGGCCATAACTTGGTTACCCTTATCAGCCTTACCTTTTCCTTTACCCTTCTTGTTGTTCGTACGCGGTTTTGGCTTGTTGATCCTACCACCCTGAATAGCAAGTACATGGGGAGTAGGGGCCTTTTGAGGTAACCCTTTTTCATAATCAATAAGCAATGCGTGTAACTCAGTTACTGTCTTACCCACGCAATGCATATTGAAATTCTGAACAAAACCATTAAAGTCCTTATTAAGGGACCTATTTATAAAGTTCGCAGCAATGTCTTGTTCATAAACTTTGCCAAGTGCTTGTAGTTGGTCCATGTAACCTTTCATTTCCAACACATGTGCACTTACGGGTTTACCTTCTCCCTGCTTGTGGTTTCTCAAACATTTTTCTGAGTTTGTTGAGCATGTCAAAAGGGAAGTAATTTTCAAACTGCTTTTGGAGAGCAGGTGTCATCACTCCCAACATCAAACAAGCCATTTCATTATGACGCTTGTATTCAACTTTCCACGCCGCTTTTCCTCATCAAAGGCTTGAGCAGTAGGTTCAGTAGGGCAGGCCTTATACAGATAATCCATTCTATGAGCCACTCTACAGACAATTCTCAGAGAGCGATACCAATCATTGAAATTTTGTGATCCAGTCAACTTTTCCCGTTCAAAGAAAGTTTTGAACGCAAAACTTAGTGTAGTATTATCGTTTTGAGCCATTTCTAGAGAAAAAAGTTCAAATATTAGTATTTTCGATAATACAATTTTTCAAGAAAATAAAAAAATACACAAGGTAATATAAACATATAACCATAGAATTTTCTCGAAAACTAGGATCCAAATTATCATAGGTTCATTACATGAGTTGATCTGCTAGTAATGAAAGCACATAATAAGGTAATCTGTCGAACAATAATTGGCAAACATTTTCCAATTCCTAGATCATTATGGGATTTACATTACCAACAAAATTGCAAATGTAAACATGTTTTATCCCCATCTTGTGCCTTGAGTCCATTTCTCACTTACTACTCAATTTAAGTCGACTAATTTAAAGAACTGCAAATGTGTCCATGCGAGGTCTGACTCAACATGAATATTTACCTTTCTATCACAATCTCACCAAGTTCTCACATGAAGTAAATTGTAACTTCGAGTATTCCTTTAACTAGATGGCACTAACTTAATTTTAAAGGGTACTAATTTTGATTTATGGTGTCAAATCAAATATGTACAAAGATGTCATGCATTCATCTTGTAGCATAAATTTTAATAAAAAAAACATTTTTATTAACCAATTCATAAAGATTAAATTAACAAAGTTTTGATTGGGGTATTGGTTTCTCCAATCAAGGAATTTACCTTTAATTATCGTCCATTATATCGTACTTTTGCATAAGTCTAAAGACTTAGTGTTTCGGATAATTACCACAAATTGGCGCATGGAATCAAAGCTAATTCGCCCTTAAGATGATTTTGTACAAAAAATAGCCTACTTGGTAACTCCAATTTGACGCACAAAGAAGCGCAGAATTTGGTCAGCGCGAAGCATACAATTCCATGTCACATAACAATTATTCATGAATTAACTCACGTAACATATATATAATTCTAGGTTTAGATATCGATAACATAACAATTATTATAAACCCTAACAAAAAATTTATAAAAAAATCGACTAAAAAACTTTATGGTTCGACCTAAAAAAAATTTTAGGGGTCGACACATTAAAATAAATTAAAACAAACTAGGGCAAAAGCCTTAACCCTAAAATTAGGGTTTACATAATCAAAACCAAAACCCTAGAATAATCATATCAAACACCATACAATATCCATTTTTTACGTGTTTAGTAATTAATTACTCATTAAACAAAGCTCGTGATGCCACTGTTGTGATTATATAACATGACAATCATATATAAACCACATAAAACATCAACGATACATGCGGAAGCGTATAGGAATGAATAATTTCTAATTAACATAAACATAAAGTATGCGTACCTTTTGATTCTAGCCCAACAAGAATCAATTCCTTAAACTAGCAAGTGGATGAACCCTAATTAGGGTTTATGAGAATTATGTAAATTACCCCTTACCGTTTTGTAATTCAATCCAAGATACTAACAATAGTGTGTTAGTACCACGTTCTTGTATACACGTACTATAACAAATTAAAGTAATGCTAGTTTTAAGAATACGAAAAAGATTGTTTAGGAAAAACAAGTGGATCGACACCCTTGGGAGGTTGTACGATCGGTTTGGGACAAGAAAAACACACAAAACAATTTTAGGTTTTAGTTTAGGAGTACAAGAGTTATGATACAAAGACCCTAGGCCTTGTATATATACCCAAAGAAACTTAGAGTCTAAGTTAGCTTAGGATTGGGTTATGGAAACCCTATGGCCGATCGTATAAGGGTATCTCATAGGTTTCTAGAACCCTCTTGACCTCTAATTTCATATCTAGTCCTTCCTTTAAACATTTAACGACCGTTAGTCCATTACGTTTAATTAACTTAACGTTCGTTATGTATTTCGTGTAAATAATAAATAAATATAACATTTAATATTTAATTATTAACTTTAATTTTCATACGCAAAGTGTGCAATCCCACAGTCTCGAGTTCGATCCTAACTCACGACTAATAATTTATATTCATAAAAGCAACATTTTCTTCTATAGACCCTAACTTAAAAAATTGAAAGTTGTAGGTTTATGATGTTAAACGGCCACCCTTTTTTGTGGTTTTTTATTTTCGACCACATAGATTATAAGTAAATGATGTGAATGACGCAATGCATATGAGAGTTTTTAAATGCAAATCGGGCAGCCCTTCTTTATGGCTACGTAGTATTGTATTGAATATAACACGTACTTAGACAAGGTTGGGCATAAACTTTTTAATCTTTGCACATAACTAACAAGGTTGATCTACATGGTTTTTGCAATAGTAAGTAGTAATGATGAGAGACAATTACCACTAACCAAATATTGAAAACAAGCACCATTCATACAACATAAAGCCAGCCGACATAAAGCCGATATTGTTTTAGAGATCTACCAAAATGCAAAAGTTTTGTCTAGTTGTTAATAACTAATGACCAATATTCAACAGCTCCGAAGGGCGAATATCCCTATGCTCCGCCTCTAGTAACAAAAAGGTCATTACATTAAGACCAATTGGCTGCTCCAAGTGAATAAAATAATTACAAGTTGTGAACCAATCGTGATGGGTTCGCACGATGGTATTAGGATGATCCTTAGTATGATGGTCATAGAACAAGTTATAAGTTCCTCTCACAATCGCATTGTTTTGAATTTTGGTACGTATATGCAACTGTCTTCCAGGGATCTCATGTACTGTTATTACACCTCCGACTCCCCACCAGTTGAACAAATTAGGTCACAAACCTATCAAAAGTCAGCAGCAAGTTAAGTTATAGTACTTAAAAAATGCAGATAAGTTAAAGCAAGAAGGAACAAATAAAAGAAATTCCTAGTGTACCCTATGTTACAACTTTTGTAAGCAAGTCTTGCCCGAATGAACTACTTATTTAACAACCCGTAATATTTAATAATATTTCATGCTACATCTTCGTTGTTCATGATGAGCCTAGTTTAAAAAAAAATACAATTGAAAACAAAGTTAAAAAAAAAAAAAAAAAAAAATCTAAACATTGTCAACACATTTTGAAAACAATGATAGACTACTAGATTTAGTAAAACTCCATAATCAATTATTATTAATCATCAAATATATATACATCACATGACTTGCACAATAAGATAATTAATATGGGCTAAGCCCGATAGTAAATAATGAACAATGCATGGGCTAATATTATTCGGATGATACTCCCCGTAGTTGAAATGTGAGATCTTCGAACGTTCAAACTGGAATGAAACTCAAGAAATAAGGCACTCAAAAAACCCTTAGTGACACTATTTCATCACGGGTCTTTAGGTGAAAGAAAAACAAATCAACACACAAATTATGATAAAATGGAAAACAGAACTAAAAGATCAAAGAGAGTGTCTAGTTTAAATCTAGTAGTGATACAAAAAGCATTAATAAAAATTCCAACATTAAAGTGAGACTCAAATTTTAATTACAGATCTAAGTTACCTTGTGTTCAATTCACCTCTGAAACTCAAGAACATATAGGAGATTATATCCATTTCAAAGATCATCATAGAACTACACATAAATCAAATCATAATAATTAGAACATATTTAAAGCAAGCAAAATTAACACAGATCTGTATACGAAAGTGTACATACTGAATATCTGCATGCATGATTATATTGTTGAGTTTATGATATATAAAATACAATAAAACATAAAGACATCAAGAGTACACAGCGGAAGACTTAAGATCATAACAAATAAATTAATTAACTGAAAGTATGCGTAACGTACCTCTTGCGAATGTCAAATCCCTCGAGCAAAGCAAAACAACCTTCGAGCAAAGCAAAACAAAGAAGTACTAATTGGTGTAAGAATAATGTCTTACAACCACGTTCTTGTACACACGAATTAACCAACGAATCAGCGATTGCTAGATCTAACACAAGTCCTCGTTTATGAAAAGCGAAACCAAACTCCCTTACTTGGGGTGTTCGGCGAATATAGGACAAGAGAGAGAGAGAGAGAGATCTAGGGTTAATTCAATGCACAAGTGTATGAAACCCAGAACCTAACCTCTTTATATACTAGTAGGTAAACTTTGGGAACAAGTTAGTGAATTAGGCTTTGTTTAGCCCATATGGCGACCACCAATGCAAGCCCAAAGCCCATTCCATAACTTTTCCAAGTTTCCATTTCTAGTCCTTCTCTTTCCATTTAACGGTCGTTAGTCATTTTCCGTTAAATACTTAACGATCGTTAACCGGACTTAATGTGTAATAATTAATCGTAAACATAAACATTAATTATTAACTTTAATTCTCATTCGCTAATGTGTGCAATCCGTGGTCACGAGTTCGAATCCGGACATTCACATGTTCGTAAATATATACATTTCAACGACTCCCACTGGATATGTTTACAAAGCGTGAAATGACATTGGTTAGCGTCTAGCAACACGCCAATGCCCCGGTACAACTCGTGTATGGTTTTCGGAGAAAACCAAGTTTGATGATTCATCATCATATTCATCCTTTGTTTCTAATACCATGTTAATAAGAATATGGATCTCACTCATTTCTTAATTAACTACTACATTTCTCGCTTTATGTGATTGATTAAGATTACCAATTCTTACGAACATATTCCGAAGACCTTGGGCATGGCCATGCAAACATCTTAACAACCCTACGAGGGCCCAGTAGTATTATACTTCAAAATAAATTTGAAGGAAACAAATCCCATTTGACTACAAGCGAGATTCATAAATTTCGCAACACTTACGAAAACAACCCTTATAACTACCGATTCGTATAGTGTTAGATTGCTTCACAAAATGCACTACATCCATGACATATCTCTTGTATCTCAAGTCAGAGGATAAATATCCATGATATACTTAATGACAAAGATCCATAAAATATCATCATGTGGGTGGGATAAGTCCTATACTCAATTCATTGAATATCATCTGAAATTAGTCATGCTACGCATCAATATACTTTCAAGTATATTCTAATTAATACTCAGATTTGTCTTAATTCAATATCATTCCCATGTTATTGATTGACAACGGACTATTTAGAATAACTTAAGTTATTCATGGATTTAAACATGCAAACATAGGACACAATATTATAAATGAAATTAAACGTATACCGTACTTTAATTCATTATAAATAATAATTGTTTAACATCCTTTATCCAAATACTAAATAGATCAATGCATGATAATACTAGTTAATGAATTTTGCCACAAGTCATGAGAATCATACTTGTTGACAAGGCATAATTTCAATTAACTTTGATCTATAGGAATTTTGAGAATACTTATTTCAAAAATTCAATAAGTGAATTTCTTGTATATGTTTACACATATCTTGATATTGTCATATCATTCCATAAGGTGCGTGATAACTGAACCACCCTTTTATGACAATCATCTTTCAAAACTTTAAAGTTTTAAAGTATTCTTTTCTTTAATGTATAATGCAACTATGCTCTAGATGAGCATAACTAGTCAACATGGTCATCATCAAGGATACCATGACTAGAATTGAGTGTCATCTCAATTATACCGGCATCATTGTGTACAACAATATGCTCTTTAAACGTCCGTAAACTTGACGGTTATAGTGTAATGTTGGTGCCTACCAAACTCAAGTTTGTTGGCAATGACAATTATGAAATAATTGCCATATTTCCATCCATAGAATCTAGGAGCATCTCCGGTCGTGGAATGTGATTCTAAATCCAAACATATTCCTTTTAAAATATTTATTACACTAACAACTTTCAATGTTGTCAAATCATCTTGAAATCAAGCATGACACAACAATCTTATACACAACATGATGTTCATGATGAATCTTCAAGTTAAACTTTAAGATCTCATCTATCATGTCAAAGATATGTATTCATCATGTTCTATTAGACTCATTTATTTTACCGCATATGTTTATAATAATAAACATATTTTTCAAGGTTATATATCTTATTTCCAAATCTTACAAACGAAGTTCATTCCCAACTAAAACTTAATTTAGGTGGAATGTAGTTGCCTATACAACATATAAGATTTAAAATAATACTCCCACTAGCTTTTAGGAATACTTATGAGCAATCTTATTTTAATTATTAAATCAAACATGGATTTAAAATTAAACATAAGAAACATCTCTTAGATGCTTGCATATATCCATTCATGGATTCTTGCAGTTTGTACATATCCAAGGATTATTTGAATTCATAAAACTTCTTTGTATTACTCATCGTCCTCATAAAAGTAATTCCACAACAAAGAGTTATGACATTCATTGTCAAAATTTCATATCAATGAAACTAAGTATGACAATTATAATCTTTATACTTTTATTTAATGTATCTAGAAAGAATATTCAATCATAGTTAATTGCTTAAATATGATTAATATTATTATCACTAGACATGCATTAAATATGTGTACAATATTGTCCATATGATTTCTACACAAAGATTTAAACCACTAGGGTTTCCATCTTTTGAAGAAACTCATATTCATTATTAAGATAAACCAAGTATCTAAAGTTGATTATCTTTATGGACAACATCTCAACATTCATAGTATGATTGATTTACCACAATTCAACATTTGGTAAATTTATCATTATGATTAACAGCTTACCATGATCACGTAACTCATATTCCTCAACATATTAAATATCTGAGATATCCTTACGGATCTATGAATGACAATTCCATCATATTGAGGTCTATCATATACATGTTTAGCCTCATTATGATATTTGCTAGTGCATTTTAGAAGATTATGTATTTTGTAATTCAATATTTCAATATCTAAACAAAACTCCCACTTGCCTTTAACAATTTAAAGATTACCTCTAAATAGTTTAGCAAGTAGAGCAACAATGCATTGTTCTCTTTTGGGATATTACAAAAAACATTGACAGTTCCTGACTTTAGTTTGTTACAACCCACTCTACAAGTAGTTTAACAAAATCAGAACTTCATTATAAGACTTAATGTGATTCATCACATTCCATAAACAAATGGTGTCTTATCAATCTTCTAGGTTGGAGTCTTATTGAGTATATTCAATCTATACTCAATCTATTAACCTTGATAACATGTGGAAGAAACTATAGTTATCTTGAATCAAACATGCCAATAGATTTTGATTCTTCTAACTGAACATACCATAAAACTATGGTATTTCATTAGAATTAATATTGTAAGATAATCTAACAATATTTAAGATAACATCTACTATTTGGCTTACCTATTTACCAATAAAGTAAAACTTAATGGTACAATAGAATTACCAAGTCAATTGCATGTATTATAACACAAGAATTTTGACCAAGTCAAAAGACAAAAGATTTATAATCCCACTATCGTTATAAGTCTTTGATCAACTCATTGACTTCATGCACATGTCTTAAAACATAGCAAGTTAACGTCTTACTTTATTTTGTAAGTCTTGTATTAACAGACTTCATGTTTGTGACTTTACAAAATCATAAACATTTATAATTAAAGTAATTATGAACACCACCTCGGGTTTCAATTAATATTTTAAGTTAATATTTACTACATATATTTAAGTCATTCAACGAATACTCAAATTCAAAGTAGTATCAGTTACTTCATTTAATTATGTCATTCCATGAAATGTTCAATGTAAAACTGCGAGAATCATCCATGCTCGTTCTCACGACACGTGGATATTTTACCTTGGCTACAATCTAGTTCACGTTCTCACGCAACATAAATTGTAACTACAAGTGTTTCTTAAATATTGAATAACATAAATATTTAAAATAAAGTAGTCTTTGTTATCATCTTGACACATGTTCTTAATCGGCAATCATACATATTTAAATGTATAATTCTATTGAACGTTACTCTCTTACCTTGCGGTCAAGAGAATCATATTTATATGTGTTGTACCTTGCACACAATAAAGATTTCTCCCACTTGTGCATGGAACAACATCATGTAGCGAGATAAACAACACGATACACGTTCATTTATTTGATTAATATGATTTGTGTCATAGATATAACAAGTAGATGTAGGACTATATTGATTAGTAAGGAAGCGCATGACAATCCTTGAAAACCATAAGTGCCTACAATTGGAAAGTAATTATCTTTGAAGATAATCGGGTTACTACACGGAAATAAGGCTTGTAGCTCCCACTTAATTAGAAATCATTAAAACAACTTCTTATTCAAGAATGCAACACAAATGCTCCCACCGAATCGACAACATTGTAAGTGTTGCATAACCGGTGAAAACAACTTGCTTGCTTTTTACTTTCCTACACCTTTAAAGAACCATACGTAATCATTACTAAGGTACTAAAGGTGTATTCTACTCTATGAATGATGGGTTATCCATCAACGTTATTAACGAAAAATTGGGTATGCAATTTCTTCCTTATGAGTCTACCATCCCATACGGTATGTAGCACCTTTAAAGGTTAAAGTAAACCAACTAGATAAATTAAGCTAGTTTTCCTTTTACCAATTTTCGCGGTAATTAGTCTAGCTTCTAATTTAGTAACTTATATACATGTTTTCCTGTTAACCAACATTCATGTTTGTTACAAAATGATTCATTCACCTAATGAAGGTAATGAAATCTTTATGGAAAATATGACGTGCAATTCATTGCTATGAGTTACATTAGAATTTAGACAATTCAAAACGTTCCTATTATACCTTTCTCATTCATGAAAAGGAATAGGATTGAGTCTAATGCTTCTCCCATGGAAAAGAGACTTCGTTTGTCTTTTCGATGAAATTATTCTCTATCAAACATTTGTTTGAAAGCGAATGGAACAATTTATTGATCAAAGACTAAACTTCGTTTACTGTTAAATGTTGCAATTATACATTCAAAAGAATTACAAAATTCAATTTTAGTATTTTCGATAATTAACCTTTTCAAGAAAATTAAACACCCATGGTTCATAAACATATAACCATTTAATTTTCACCGAAAACTAGGATCCAAATTGTCATAATCTCATCACATCAGTTGATCTGCTAGTAATGAACCTTATACAAAGTGGTAGAGCTTTTGCTCAATTGCCAATTTCAATTGCAATTCCTAGATTTATGGGATTTACATATAGCCAATTTCAATTGTCATGTAAACATGTTTTATCCCATCTTATGCCTTGAGTTGCCAGTTCTCACTACAAAACTCAATTAAGTTGTCCAACTTAAGAACGCAAAATCGTCCATGCCCGTTCTCGACACGTGGACATTTTACCCTTTGATTACGATCTAAGTCACGATCTCACGCAAATAAAAGGTAATCTTAGGTGTTTCCGTTTCGTTGGATGGCATATAACTTAAATTAAAGGGTAATAATTTTGATGTCAAATCAAATATGTACAAAGATGTCATGCATTCATCTTCGTAACATAGGTTTTATTAAAACATTTATATCTTGTTTTAATGTTTAAGCTTTTCATCATCAAACTTTAATTGAGGTATTGGTTTCACCAATCAAGGAATTTAGTGTTAATTATCATCCATTATACCGTACTTTTGCATAAGTGTAAACACTTAGTGTTTCGGATAATTACCACCTAAGTGGCGCATGGAATCAATACTAATTAGCCTTAAGATGAGCTTGCACATTTAATGACTTACTAAGTAGCTCCACTCGAACTTACAAGGCGAGAGGACCGGTGCGTGCTAAAGCACAACCTTAGACATCCATTCGGTGTGTTGTGCGCACTTCTTTAAACCCCTTTTATTAGTTCATTTTCATGGGTGAGCCGTTTAGTCATTTGTACCAAAGTCATCAATCAATTAAACGATTATGATTACTATTCTTAAAAATTACATGTTTCACCATTGTTTAGATCAGTTTATTTTTCTTGTAAAAATACCCTTGTTACAAAACACAACCAAGCAAGTATTTTAAAAAAATAAACAAATAAACAATAAATGCATAACAAATAAAGTCATGCATATCAAATAGCCACATGCAAACGGTTTTAGATAAATCTTATTAATTAACCAATTAATATATATTGAGGTCTTCCCCAATTTTAGATCTATCAAAATTAGTGTATATCACTTAACCACGAAAGACATACAATAAAAGAAGATCCATGATAAAACATGCATGTAATTATCATGGACATAAAATTACACTTAACAATTAATGCAATTAAATCAAAGTTACGCATATACACATAAAGTTGTATGCATCTTAGGGTTTCTAATCCAATTAAAACAATAGTTTACAAAACCTAATTAGGGCATATAAAAAACGCCCTCCCCCCCTCAAAATTAGGGTTTAGGTTAAGCAAACCCTAGATCTAAGCATACAAATAATAACACATTCATGTTTACTTTAATTATGTGTTTCAGTAATTAATTACTTGTTATACAAGGCTCGTGATGCCACTGTTAAGTTTATGATATATAAAATACAATAAAACATAAAGACATCAAGAGTACACAGCGTGAAGACTTAAGATCATAACAAATAAATTAATTAGCGAAAGTATGCGTAACGTACCTCTTCGAATGTCAAATCCTCGAGCAAAGCAAAACAACCTTCGAGCAAAGCAAAACAAAGAAGTACTAATTGGTGTAAGAATAATGTCTTACAACCACGTTCTTATACACACGAATTAACCAACGAATCAGCGATTGCTAGATCTAACACAAGTCCTCGTTTATGAAAAACGAAACCAAACTCCCTTACTTGGGGTGTTCGGCGAATATAGGACAAGAGAGAGAGAGAGAGATCTAGGGTTAATTCAATGCACAAGTGTATGAAACCCTAGTAACCTAACCTCTTTATATACTAGTAGGTAAACTTTGGGAACAAGTTAGTGAATTAGGCTTTGTTTAGCCCATATGGCGACCACCAATGCAAGCCCAAAGCCCATTCCATAACTTTTCCAAGTTTCCATTTCTAGTCCTTCTCTTTTCATTTAACGGTCGTTAGTCATTTTTCCGTTAAATACTTAACGATCGTTAACCGGACTTAATGTGTAATAATTAATCGTAAACATAAACATTAATTATTAACTTTAATTCTCATTCGCTAATGTGTGCAATCCCGTGGTCACGAGTTCGAATCCGGACATTCACATGTTCGTAAATATATACATTTCCAACATATATATACTTGAAGAGACCTTAGAAAGAATATATCTATATGAACTGTTGTGAGTTGTGAGTTACAAAATGTTGCTGGTGGTGGTTTTATGGTGATAACAAGTTGGTGAAAAGGGGTTGGCATGTAATTAAATGGAGGTGCAAATGCTATGTGTACCCATTTACGTATAAAGTTTCATCTGTATGTAAAAAGGTGACACCATAGTTACACAAAAGATAATACTGTACTAACTTAAATGCGACTGGCAGAGAGTATGTTACAAAAAACCATTGGCATTCGACTGGTTTTGAAATACCATTTGTACTAGTATTTAAAAATAAAATGTATAAACCGATTTGTTGACGTTAATAGATATCCCTCGGTATTTTATTTATTTCGCTTTCTGTCTGTGATAGCTTCCTTTTGAGTGTTGGTTTAGATAAGATACATTATTTTATATATTGATAGAGCTTAATTCATTTACCAAACAGTTTGGTTTTGTGCCATTTGAATATATGAAATCTTTGTTCAAAGTAACAATTTGAACCTTTTTTATAGGGCTAAAGACACCCTAATATATTATATTTGTCACTTATATTTTTTATGTGTATTGAATAATTTTTTTTTTTGCTATTTTATGTACAAAACTTGATTTTATTGTATTTTTTGTGTACTTTATGACAACTATGATACATATAGTAGCAAAAAATGAAGACCAATTACAAAAAATCTGATAAAATCAAGTTTAGTCGTAAAATAATTAAAAAATTGTTCGATCATATAAAGGTCAGTGACAAGTATGATAAATTACGGTGCCATTAGCCCTTTTTTTATATATGGCTTGTCTATCGAATGTTCTCAAGTCACTGTTTAAAATGTATTAATGAAATACGAAATTTTTTTTATTAGAAAATGGATTTATTATTTTGGGTAAAAGGTTAAAGACCTAGTAAATATATTACTCCAAAAAATGTTTAAGTACAAAGGATATAGGTAAATCTCATATCTCAGCACGTTATATAGGTAGAAAAGCATACATAACAAGATACTTCCTATTTTATAAACAAGAAAATAAACCATTACTCAAAAGATAACATTAGACTCCTATGAAAACAAAATAACTTTCTACCAAAGCCTTGGAGCTTGATACCATACGTGTCACAAAAAGCATCAATCCCCAGGAAGATCGTAGACTTGATCCGCATAGTCATCATAATCATCTTCACGATCATGACCATCACCAAATAGGTTCATTTACTAATCAAAAATGTTCACAACCTTCTTTTCATCACTGTCAGAATCAACAATCTCTAAATGTTATTTTTTTAATTTAATGAACATCAAGTTTCTTGTTTAAATATACAAAACAATGCATGGAGATCACTTGTTAAACAAACCTTTTTATATATTCAAAGTTCAAATTTTAATTGTGTCATAATGTGTTTGGTATTATATGTGTTTGGTATTCAAAGTTCAAGTTGAATTTCATGTATCATATGTGTTTGGTATTTGGTCTTACATTTTATATAGATATAGATGTTTGGTAAGCTTAATAACTATAATTATATTTCATATAAAACCGGTTCAACCCAGTGGTTAAAGCATTGCCCAGGTAAAACGATGACTCGGTCGGGTCAACTAAAAAACCGAGTTTTAAAACACCGGGTACATATTGGAGTACAAATTAAAAGAAAAGCTTTTAAGTGTCATAAATGAAAATTGTATAAATTTCTTGATGAACGGATTAGGCTAGTAACCCTTGATTCTAAGTTTGTTATCCCTTCAACCATGCATTACTTGTTTTTGTTTTGTTTTTTTGAACTATATGCATTACTTGTTTAAGGTGTCATTGAGATAAGAAGCATGTATGAAGCCATGAATAGCAATAAAATTTTGCTGAAAATATTTTTATAAAATTATATACTAATTTTGTGCTTTGTTAAATTAAACGTGGCGTGTTTGTTTTTTTGCTCCACCTCAAAGTATAGGTGTAAACTTAATGCAAGTGTTGATGAGGTTGTGTTTCGAAGATGAAAGTCACAGGATAGAAATAAATGTTTCAAACTGAAGGACAATTTTTGTTCAAAAAAAAAAAAAAAAAACTGAAGGACAATTGTACATTAAATATATACATCTACGAATTATATGATGGTTGACAACAGATTTAAGCTTTCTTGGTTGACATGGTTGAGATTAAATAATGAATCCACAAGTCCCGGTTGCATTTAGAATGTCGCATCATCTTCTACCTAGTGTTGTTCGTATATATTCAAAGAATGTAGATTATGTCGTGCATGACAATAATACCTCGAGTATCGACTTAAGCAAGGCCCTTTCATATGCAAAGACTTCTGGCAAAACTTAAATCCATCACTTAGCCTGACATCTTTGCCTTTAAATTAATGGACATTGATAGCTACAACAACCGGATGATTTGGATCATATATTACTTGATGGATTTGATTCACAAGTCCCTGGAGAGCCATGTTTTGTCCATAAAGATCTATCATTTGTGGGGTAAAGATGTTATAAATCTGTGTTATTATTGCTCGAGAAATGATTGACATGACTAAAAGCATGTCTAATTGTAATGCTAAAACTGTGTGACAATAATTTATGAAGAATATTATTGGTATAAACGGCTTGCATTCCTGTTTGTGGAGTGTTATGGTCGGAGTGCATGGGCAAAGAGTGGAATTAACAAGGTGATGATGAACTCAAAGGGGTTCTTCTTTTTCAAATTTGATGCTAAAAAAGGCCTCGAAGATGTACTTGAAGAAGGACCATGGATGATTCGAAAAATTCCAATCATCTTAATAACTTGGACGATGAACACCAACCTATTGAAGGAGGATCTTACCCACGTCCCGGTGTAGGTTAAGCTTCATGATGTTCCTTTGACTGCGTTTTCGGAGGATGGCCTTAGCCTTATCGCGACAAAACTAGGTAAGCCAATTATGCTTGACTCTTTTACTAGCACGATGTGCATGGAATCTTGGGGATGAAGTAGTTTTGCTCGTTGGTTGATTGAAGTTCTGGCAAATAAAGTGCTAAAGGAGAGTATTATTGTAGCTATACCATTACTTAATGGTTCGGGATACACCAAAGAAACGGTGCAGATTGAACATGAGTGGAAACCACCTAGGTGCGATGTATGTAAGATATTTGGACACACTATCAATCAATGCCCTAAGAACGTTACTATTTCAGCCCCCAAATGTTGAATTAATAAATGATGGCTTTCAAATGGTAAGTAAATGAAATAATGGTGGTGCGAAAGGGAGTGTTAAAACTGGTCTAAACGTAGGTTCTAAGTTTCAATATAGACCCAAAGCGACCTCTAATACTTTTAATGTGATTGTTTCAAACAGTGGCAAAGCTAAAAATGCCACTCGTCCAAACAGTACTAAAGAAGCCGCTACTTCGTCTATTACTAATGAAACTAGCTCGTCTAAAAATGGAATTGCTAATGTGGGTTCTAGTGCGTTTAAAGGTGGCAAGGAATCGATTACTTCGTCTTCCAAAAATGTGGTCAACACGTCCAACAAATATGATTTACTTTCTAGTGAGTTTGACATTGTTCTTAAATAGATTACAGAAGCTGATATGGCTACTGGTACTAGCAAGGAGAGTAAAAATGTAGACGTTAATGATGACAGTGAGGGTGAAGTGGAGGAACTTGATAATGAAATTGCGAGTTTTTTTTTGCTTCGAAGCATGTGGGAAGTGGAAGTGGTTATGGTACAAAAAGTTTGTATTGGAAGGAATATGTGGGTGAAGACTATGATCCATACGATGATGACCTATACAATGATCATAGTATTTCTGAAGACCAGCAGGTTTCTGTGATGCTTAGGATATCAAGTTCCGCGGTAGAAAAAAAAAGTTGGTTATATTTTTTATGTTATTTTGAGTCATTGTAATCTAATCATTGTATTTACTTCATTATAGAAGTAGGTCTCATAAATTTGGCATGTCATTCTTATGATAGGTTAAGTTTGAAACATAGTCGGCGTATTTGTTTACGCCTTATTTTGGGTTGAGATGTGGGATTCACTCTCATCCGTTGTACTTATTTATTTTTAGAGTAATAATATTTACCTGAAAAACCCTTTAACCAAAAAAATTATTTACGGAAAAATAGTTTCGTGTACTGCAACCAACATAATAACACATGAGAGACATACATAAACTTAGACATGTTTTTAGTCATTTCTTATGCATGTACTGCCAACATGCATTCATCTAGATAAGCATCTATTCCTCCAGTTTTTATACATTTTGAGCTTAGTAAATTCTGTTTTAGACAAGTTACTATGTATAATTTGATGTTCTATTAAATTTTTAATCCTGTATGCTTGGGATATGATGTTTAATGTTGGTTCAATTTTAGGCCTTTGTTCCTAGAAATGTCTCACACTATCCCACATATATGTAAACAAAATAGCTTTGGGCCGATAACCCACCGAGCTAGCAACCCAGGTTTTCGCCCACCACATTGATATTAACAAGATCACGTTGTGCAGCATATTTTAAGGCCGAATATCAATGTATATTCTTTTATATCACATTAGTTAATGGTAATATTCATGGCCGGAACCAAAAGACAAAGTTACCAGATGCATGAGAAATCAAACAAGATTACATGTACAACTTTTTAAGACCGGGTGCATTTATAAAAAATAAAGGATTTTTAAACAAAATAACACTACGAGAAAAAAGTTCATGGGTGTCCCGGGACCCCTGGTTCCGTCCCTGGTAATATTATATTTACGTTCAAAAACACCAAAGGTGATGCATCTGAATTCTGAATATCAAGGCAGTTATACTTGGGTTACAAAATATAAATGATTCAAGTTTGATAGTTGAACTGTTGAAGCCCAATATGGACCAACAAGACCCAACCCATTACCATAGTATATTTTTTAGGGTTTCCGTACTTTAAAGTTCTTTAACCAAAGCAGTCAAACATTGTTTACCGGTCGGATTCTCCTCCTTTAGTCATGTCTCAATCAGCTACACACTTCCAAAGATAAAAAAGACAATGCCCAAAAACAAACATAGCGAATCTAATTCAAAATCACAAGATCCAACAACAACAAAATAAACTAGTAAAACAGATCCATGTCAATAAATAACTATAACAAAGTTACATCTAAAATGCATTAATAATAATAATCATACCATAAAAAGTTACTAAAAACATTATCTTAAAATGAAAATAAGCACTAATGGCGAGGACAGAAAGTAAGCAAGTAACTAGCACCAGTGCAAGTAGCAATACTAGTTGGATCATCATAAGCATAAGAATAAGCTCTTGGACAAGCCACCTTAAAGATCCTGGAATAAGCTGTTGCCTTACATGTCTGAGGACTCCCAAAACTCCCAGTACAGCAAAACCTAGGAGAGTTAAAAGCTGAACAAGCACTTTTGCATGCAACCACACGTCTCTTATCATGTGACCTCACTTGCAAACCAACAGGACACATGACATTTAGGTCACTTACACAGCCAGCATAGCTGCATTTGCCAGTACCCTTTAAGGGTTTTATAGCAATAGGCAAATTGTACCCATCAACAAGACTAACATCATAAAAGTCTTGCTCAGATGTTAGGGTTATTTCAGCTAGAGTAGCAGGTGGTTCACCACCAGCACCGTTGCAGTAGAGGGCCCCACCACAGTCACCAGTGTTGCAGTGGCCACGGCCAGTGGAGGAGAATGAGCAGCCTTCACGGCCCCATAAACGGCCTGACCAGTTGGGTGGGAGGAAAAGAGTGTAGGATTTGGAAGGTGGGAGTTTGAAGCCTCCACGTGCCAGGATGGGTGAGTTTGCACCTGGTTGGATGCCTGGCCAGACTGGGTGGCTGCATTTGTTGACCATCAGGATTGTGGTGGAGGATGTGAGGTGGAGAGTGGTGAGGATGAGGAGGAGGATGGTGGTTGTGTGGTGGTGCATTGTGACCATGGTGGTTATGTTTGTATGTGTGTTTTACTGTGTGTGGTGGATATATAGAGTGAGAACTGAGTAGTGTACTGTACTCAAGTGACACTAGAGTAGCATTTTACCATGCCATCGATCTGTTTATGAATTTTTTATTTAAAATCTTTTTATCATGCCATCGGTTTATAATTACCACATAATTTGTCTCAATTATAAATCTACCTTCATTGAATCGTAAGTTAAAAGCGTTCATACTAAGAGCTCAGGGTACGGTGCGTTTTTGCCTTGCGCTGTTAGAGCATATATAACAATAACGTGCCCCTCAAGTTATTCCCAAGTTACTCGGTGTTAACCCAAGTTAACCATACCGTGATCGGTGTTATTTCGGTGTTACAAGTTGGCCGTTACCCAAGTAACACACTTTTTTTTTTTTTTTTTTTTTTTTTTTTTTTTTTTTACTAAATGAGGGTTGTTTTGTATATTGTTGGTGAGTTAAGGTTTAACGCGAGAATGTTATGATTGCGGGTGTTTTTGGTCGATTAAGGTGAAATGTTAAAGGCGATGTGGCCTTGAGGCGTGTGATGGGTTAAACTTTAACACATGTTATGGTTGCAAGTGCTCTTAGAAAAACGCGATCGGGCAACAACTACACCAACACTCGTGTTTACGGGTGTGGAGTTGTCACCACCAGCCTAACAGTCCCGCTTATTTTATTTTTTTTCTCTTTTTAATCGTTATGCAATAGTTCAAAAGTTAAACCCTCCCTTTTCTAGCCTTTTTTTTTTGGCAAAATACCTAACTATCTCTCAAATTTTTACCTTTTAAAAATCTTATAAATACTCTGTAACTTATGCATTTTTAATACATACTTGCAACTTCACTTCTATGTATATATACTTCTCTATAATTATCTTATTAACTAACAAAAATGAATCCCAATCAATGCGTCTACACCATGCTCGACGACCTATAAAACCAAATACCGCTTAAACAATTTTCAAATACCACATCTTCCTTTAATCGAAACACATCATCATCTACAAATTTCATCACCTCAAACACCAATGTCACACCCCCAAATTACCTGATTTGCAGCGGAATGGAATTCCTGGGGATTGACTGTCATAGCATCACAATCACAGTTATATTGAACGACCTAAAGTGTCGTTTGGAAAATACATCGTTTGATTTAATAAAACAATCGAGTTTACAAAGTAGGTCCCAAATGTAAATCAACTTGTGGGAAATAAGTTTGTTACAATACAAGCGATGTTTTTAAATACGTAAAACCCAAGTGAGGCGCGTCGTCATCGCGACTCCATGATGTGTCCAAATGCGTGCCATGAAGTGAAAGCCTTAGATACGAGATTAAAACATGCTAAAAGTGTCAACACAAAGGTTGAGTGAGTTCATAGAGTTTGTTTTGAAATGTAAAGCCTTCAAAATCGTTTATGCGACTAAGGCCTTGTAAATCGTTGAAATGTAAAGTCTTTCAAAATCGTTTATGTAGCAAAGGCATTGTAAATCCACTCGGTTCAAGTCCATACATACAAAACTTGCAACCTTGTGTGTTCACAACCCATTGCCGAAATGTATGTAGTTTATGTTCCAAACATATGATGTCAAATGAATTCACAATAGTACCTAACACGACCTAGAACAATAGCACTTAATCAATAGGACCATAGCACATAATCAAAAGCACCTAACTCAATGTATATCGAGAGTCAATGATTTAGAGCGTTATCTGACGAATCACCGTAGCACGCAAACAAGAACAATTTATATAGTATAACCTTTGAAATGGTAATCATGATAGAGTTTAGCCTTAAAAATCTAAAGTACTTGTGAAAATATTTAAGCATGCATCTCCCCAAGCGGTTATGAAAGCAGTGGCGAGGCTACTGGAACTCACTTGGTAAACGGCGAGATGACAAGAGTGGGTACATCGAGGTATAATGAGATGCGTTATCCGCGACCTATTATCAATGATATGATATGTCATGAGTTGCAATGTAATGCTATGCATGCACTTCAGTATGTTATTTATACCATTTACGGGTTTTTGAAAATACTACTCGTCGACGAAAAATACTCTTTTGACGTCTTGACCCATCAAAATGACTTTACATGTTTTACGTCAAAATGTCATCCTACAATGGTTTTATAATGATTTTGGTGAGATTACCATTTTCGTCGCAAAACAATGTCGTCGGAAAAGTCATGAAATCAACAAAAGCGGCTCGGGAAAAGTGGTCGTAAAGCGGTGTCGTCGATCGTTAGAAACGAACTCGACGGTTTTGGAAAGTTTGTATCGATATCTAAAAGTTTCGATTCGGAGTTTTCGTCCAAAAGGTCTCGATCATAAAGGTATCAAAGGCTAAAGATGGTGGTTTTGCTAATTGTGTGCGAAAAATAAGTTTCGCCAATGTTTGAACATCCGTTAATAATACACTATGACTCCGCTTGACAAACGGCTTTTGTTTTGAAAAATATGGCGGTGAACTTGATTTTACTAGAAGACACTTCGTTATAAAAGTTTTGCATCATAGTTAAAAGCGCCGCAAACATGGACGATATAGCTAATGAAATACTTGTAACGTAGAAATAATATAGTTTTCGGAAATAATATTTACGGCAACTTTATGAAAGCGGCCATATATTTGTCGTTTAAATCCGTTTTCACGTAAAATATGTCCTTAGCCGTATCGAAGTAAACTAATATATTTTTGAGAAGTCGAAATAATTTGTGAAGCTTAAGGCTCGTTTTTGAACCGAAATGTACAGAAACAGCAAGCTGATTTTTCAGAAAAATATTTATTTCGTCGTCAAACTTTAAAAATTCACCACAGCTTCGTTATAACTCCGTTTTTATCCGTTCAAAAGGCCACGGATTCGTTTTAAAGTATATTTTCTAAAAATTAAGGCCAAAGGGTCGTACCATCAGTGGGTTTTTCCAGAATTTCGTTTTAAGGACAGAACGTAAAATATAGTTTACGAAAATAGTTTTTCTCGGACAAAACCTATTCTAATCCCTTCAAATCAACTCCAAAACTAATCTAATCCTACCATACACCTTCTTAGGGTGTCATGGGTTCCTAATCACCATCAAGACCAAAGAATAACTTGGGAATAATTATAGGATGACTATTAAGTATATAAAACCTTAAAAATCAAGAAATAAATGGTATAAACAACATAGCATGCATATAAGCTCCAAAAATGATAAGAAACATATGAAAATGATAAGGAAACTTGAAAATGATAAAAATATGCTTACTAGTTAAAATGAAGAGGTGTAGGTAACAAGGATTAACTTAAATATCCTTGGTTTTTATTTCAAAACCATATAAAGGATATAACTAGGTTGTAAAAACTCTTGATCTTGGCAAAATTTTGAAGATGATCCCTTGGATTTCTTGAGTGAACCGATTATGATGGAGGAAAACAAAGAGAAGAGAGGATTTTGCTAGTGTGTGAATTATTTTTCTTTGATTGAAATGAATGTGTAAGACTTTGAGTATAAGTCTAGTTTTGTAGAAAATCTATCCACTTGACTTTCCCTCCCCCTTTGGACCGAATTTTAGGGGAAGGTGTTCCCCAAATATTATTTTTTTTTTCTTTTCAAACTATTACTTGCATTATTTGTGTATTAATTTGTTTTATTTTGTAAGAAAAGGTAAGAAATTGTGACTTGTAAGGTAAAAGGTATAATTTTGGTACAAGTAAGTTTTTATTAGATCAAAATATAATGTAATGAGTTGATAAAAATTGTAAAAATACTTTCCTTGTGAAAATCGGGTGATAAAATAATTATCGTAAGATTTTAAGAAAAACGACGTAATAATTAAACGTTAACGATTAAAATACCAAATAAATGTGAAACACTAGGAAAACTAAAATATAGTTTTATAAACTAAATGTGAGTTTAAAAATACCTCGGGATCATTTTGAAAGTAACGGGTTAAATATCAAGATAAAAACTCACGCGATAAAAATTATTAAACATAACAATTACGCGTTGAAGGGTGAAATGAAATGTCGTGAATGTACTAATGAAATGCACATGATGTCAATGAAATGTAGACTAATCATAGTCCATATGAAGTGTACGTGATGTCATGATCATGAATTCGCCGCTAAACCTCCAAGGTTACGCGCATTCGAAACAAGTAAACCAAGTTTACTAAAATGTTGAAATAATGAGACATGAGCGGTGTCGAAATGACACGAAAGTACGGATTGTCACATTCGCCCATCAAAAATTGATCCACAATTCAATCGTTATTAGGTCTAACGGTTTAGGGTTTAATGTAGCAAACTTTCCCATTCCGAGCAAAACCTCAAAGGACTTTTGGTAACCGATTTTACTTAATCTCACAACTCATCAAACAAGAACTGTCATGAGATTAGGCTAAATCGGTTTAAGTAACAACTTGTTTCTAGCTCGATCTTTGCAACTCATCAAACAAGAATCGTCACGCGGATCAAGCGGAAACAAGTGGTTTGAAGAAAATCTTTTGAAAATTTGGCTCGATTACGGAATTGCTTACTCATATAAGACTACTACTCCGCTTCATTGCATGATTCTTCTGAATTAGACATAGGTGATCGGGCTATGTATAATTTAGAGTAACTATGCAATGCTTGGACTAATCGACTCATATGTTTGTTTGGTGTTGAGTCAATGATGTTAAAATTGTGATGAACATCGAGGAGAAAAGACATGGAGAAGTGTCGTTAAAATGATAGTTAAAGTAACAAGAATAAAGACCTCGTAAATGATAACAAATCGGAAAGAAAATAAAGTACGATAGATGAGAATATATTACAACGAGTAGTTTAACAAAAGTAGTACATCTTAGGTTATAAAGATTCGAATACAATGAAAGACGTAAACTTAGTATGACATAATACATAAGGAGAAATAGGACTGTTAGTCTCCGAACTTCTTCAGTCTTCCGCGTCGTTGATACCTTGACGAGCTCCTCCTCCTCCTTCTAACATATATACATTCCATGAGCACCTTCGACTTGTTGACCTTGGTTTTGAGGACATTGGTTCGATAGTGTCCTTGTTCCCCATCCGAACACGTAACTAAGGTCTTGCCCTTACGGTCCTTAGCAAGGTGTCCTACTTTGTGACAACTAAAACATATACCACATGGACCATTATGATGTAGCGTGCATTGGTGGCATCATGGTAAATTTCTGCATAAGCTCTTCCCTTGTTGGTGCGGCAACATAGACCACGGCGACTTCTTGTCTTCTATTATGTTGTTGGTGATGGTTAGTGTTATGGTTTTGGTTGTCGTTATCATAACCTTCTGGTCATTTCCCATTTTCTTTTGTTGTTGTTGATTTGGTTATCGTCGTTGTTGTTGTTGTTTTGGTCATTGTTGTAGTTGGTGCGGTTGTTGGGGTTGTTGTTGTTTCGGTTGGTGTTGGTGTACTTACCTCGCTTCACCACTTGTGCCATCAACTTCGAGTAACTCGAATAGCTTCCTCGATTGTTTGTGGATCAAAAGATGTCACATCTCCTTGAATGACCTCGGGAAGTCCTCCAATAAAAGCCTCTAGCAACTTTTCATTATCGAAACCATCGGCGGGCATAACGCGGCTAATTCACGGAATCTCCGAATGTATGTGTCAATGTCGTACCCAATCGTGACTAATTCATAGAACTCCGTCTCCAACTTTTTGATTTACGTTAGGACAAAACTTCTTAGTCACCAAGCTCTTAAATTCCTCCCACGTAAGCTTAGAAGCATTTTCCATACCAATCGGTTGGCGTATGAATTCCACCATGACAACGCTCCATCGAGTAAAGTGCTCGTAGCATATTTGACCTTACTATCATCCGGACGGTTACAAAGCAAAACACCGACTCCAACTTTTCAAACCATCTAACCATAGTGTAGCTCCTCGGTACCTCGGAACTTAGTGGGTTCACCACTTTTGAAATCTTTATACGAACATTTCTTAACTCCGGATCCCCGGCATTTCCGATAATAGTAGCAAGCCTTGCGACTCTGACGATCGCGACCTCGGCGGCGGCGGCGGCCCACCGCTTCCTTTCGGTTCTTAAAGCATTAGCAATGCTATCATTCACCAACTTTTGAATTCTTGCTTGGGTCATTTCAAGCTGTAGCTTTCTTGATGCCATATCTTCTTCAAAACAAGAGGAAATGTGAGGCGTAGCAAAATCCGATGTTAATAATAAATGCTCCAAAGAAATGTGATAAGAAATGATAAATTTGAGGTTATGTTTCAAAAATGATCGACGAGTTCGAAAAGATGGGTTATGAGGTGTTGTAAGTGCTTGATGTATGATGGTTTAGAGACTTAATGTGTGAATAAAGTGTAACTCGACATGTTAGTGGTGAAACAAAGGAGTGAGAGTGACTTAGCCTATTTAAAAGTTTATCTCGGCATTCGACGTTATCGGTGATGAGTCAATTGATGTAAAGATTGTGATTGGGAATGACAAGGAATTCTCCACGTTAGAGTATGAGGAAAGATAATGGGATGGGTATTTAAGGGCATCCATGTGACAATCGATGTGAAATGAAAGTAAATAACTCGAAAATGTGCGTAAAAACCGCATGTAAAGTGAACATGCACTTGTGATGAAATGATGAGATGCTATGATAATGTAGTTATAGTCTAGGGTCAATGATGCAACCTAGTTCTCTATAATGAAGCTCGATGCCAATCATCACACCCCAAATTACACGATTTGCGGTGAATGGAATTCACGGGATTGACCGTCATAGCATCACAATCACGATTATATTGAGCGACCTAAAGTGTCGTTTGGAAAATACATCGTTTGATTTAATAAAACAATCGAGTTTACAAAGTAGGTCCCAAATGTAAATCAACTTGTGCGGAAATAAGTTTGTTACAATACAAGCGATGTTTTTAAATCGTAAAACCCAGTGAGACGCGTCGTCATCGCGACTCCATGATGTGTCCAAATGCATGCCATGAAGTGAAAGCCTTAGATACCGAGATTAAAACATGCTAAAAGTGTCAACACAAAGGTTGAGTGAGTTCATAGAGTTTGTTTTGAAATGTAAAGCCTTCCAAAATCGTTTATGCGGCTAAGGCCTTGTAAATCGTTGAAATGTAAAGTCTTTCAAAATCGTTTATGTAGCAAAGGCATTGTAAATCCACTCGGTTCAAGTCCCGCCCATACAAAACTTGCAACTTTGTGTGTTCACAACCCACTGCCGAATGTGTGTAGTTTATGTTCCAAACATATGATGTCAAATGAATTCACAATAGTACCTAACACGACCTAGAACAATAGCACTTAATCAATAGGACCATAGCACATAATCAAAATCACCTAACTCAATGTATATCGAGAGTCAATGATTTAGAGCGTTATCTGACGAATCACCGTAGCATAAACAAGAACAATTTATATAGTATAACCTTTGAAATGGTAATCATGATAGAGTTTAGCCTTAAAAATCTAAAGTACTTGTGAAAAATATTTAAGCATGCATCTCCCCAAGCGGTTATGAAAGCAGTAAAAGCGGGGCTACTGGAACTCACTGGTAAACCGGCGAGATGACAAGAGTGGGTACACTGAGGTATAATGAGATGCGTTATCCGCGACCTATTATCAATGATATGATATGTCATGAGTTGCAATGTAATGCTATGCATGCACTTCGTATGTTATTTATACCATTTACGGGTTTTTGAAAATACTACTCGTCGACGAAAAATACTCTTTTGACGTCTTGACCCATCAAAAATGACTTTACATGTTTTTACGTCAAAATGTCATCCTACAATGGTTTTATAATGATTTTTGGTGAGATTACCATTTTTCGTCGCAAAACAATGTCGTCGGAAAAGTCATGAAATCAACAAAAACGGCTCCGGAAAAGTGGTCGTAAAACGGTGTACGTCGATCGTTAGAGAACGAACTCGACGGTTTTGGAAAGTTTGTATCGATATCTAAAAGTTTCAGTTCCGGAGTTTTCGTCCAAAAGGTCTCGATCATAAAGGTATCAAAGGCTAAAGATGGTGGTTTTTGCTAATTGTGTGCAGAAAATAAGTTTCGGCCAATGTTTGAACATCCGTTAATAATACACTATGACTCCGATTGACAAACGGCTTTTTGTTTTGAAAAATATGGCGGTGAACTTGATTTTACTAGAAGACACTTCGTTATAAAAGTTTTGCATCATAGTTAAAAGCGCATAAACATGGACGATATAGCTAATGAAATACTTGTAACGTAGAAATAATATAGTTTTCGAAATAATATTTACGGCAACTTTATGAAAGCGGCCATATATTTGTCGTTTTAAATCCGTTTTCTCGTAAAATATGTCCTTAACCGTATCGAAGTAAACTAATATATTTTGAGAAGTCGAAATAATTTGTGAAGCTTAAGGCTCGTTTTGAACCGAAATGTACGAAACAGCAAGCTGATTTTCGAGAAAAATATTTATTTAGTCGTCAAACTTTAAAAATTCACCACAACTTCGTTATAACTCCGTTTTATCCGTTCAAAAGGCCACGGATTCGTTTTAAAGTATATTTTCTAAAATCAAGGCCAAAGGGTCGTACCATCAGTGGGTTTTCAGAATTTCGTTTTAAGGACAGAGCGTAAAATATAGTTTACGAAAATAGTTTTTCTCGGACAAAACCTATTCTAATCCCTTCAAATCAACTCCAAAACTAATCTAATCCTACCATACACCTTCTTAGGGTGTCATGGGTTCCTAATCACCATCAAGACCAAAGAATAACTTGGGAATAATTATAGGATGACTATTAAGTATATAAAACCTTAAAAATCAAGAAATAAATGGTATAAACAACATAGCATGCATATAAGCTCCAAAAATGATAAGAAACATATGAAAATGATAAGGAAACTTGAAAATGATAAAAATATGCTTACTAGTTAAAATGAAGAGGTGTAGGTAACAAGGATTAACTTAAATATCCTTGGTTTTTATTTCAAAACCATATAAAGGATATAACTAGGTTGTAAAAACTCTTGATCTTGGCAAAATTTTGAAGATGATCCCTTGGATTTCTTGAGTGAACCGATTATGATGGAGGAAAACAAAGAGAAGAGAGGATTTTGCTAGTGTGTGAATTATTTTTCTTTGATTGAAATGAATGTGTAAGACTTTGAGTATAAGTCTAGTTTTGTAGAAAATCTATCCACTTGACTTTCCTTCCCCCTTTGGACCGAATTTTAGGGAAGGTGTTCCCAAATATTATTTTTTTCTTTTCAAACTATTACTTGCATTATTTGTGTATTAATTTGTTTTATTTTGTAAGAAAAGGTAAGAAATTGTGACTTGTAAGGTAAAAGGTATAATTTTGGTACAAGTAAGTTTTATTAGATCAAAATATAATGTAATGAGTTGATAAAATTGTAAAATACTTTCCTTGTGAAAATCGGGTGATAAAATAATTATCGTAAGATTTTAAGAAAAACGACGTAATAATTAAACGTTAACGATTAAAATACCAAATAAATGTGAAACACTAGGAAAACTAAAAATATAGTTTTTATAAACTAAATGTGAGTTTAAAAATACCTCGGGATCATTTTTGAAAGTAACGGGTTAAATATCAAGATAAAAACTCACGCGATAAAAATTATTAAACATAACAATTACGCGTTGAAGGGTGAAATGAAATGTCGTGAATGTACTAATGAAATGCACATGATGTCAATGAAATGTAGACTAATCATAGTCCATATGAAGTGTACGTGATGTCATGATCATGAATTCGCCGCTAAACCTCCAAGGTTACGCGCATTCGAAACAAGTAAACCAAGTTTACTAAAATGTTGAAATAATGAGACATGAACGGTGTCGAGAAATGACCTGAAAGTACGGATTGTCACAACCAACCAACTTCCATCATTGCCAACTACAATAAAATCCCAAACTAACTCGCCACTTTTAATAACCCATTCGCAAAATTTACACCCTAGCAATTCACCATGTGACAACAATTTTAACTTCAGCAAAAGCAACCCCAAAACCCAAATTTCCCAACAACAATCCTAACAACCAACATTATACCAACCCTAATTTTCCCAACAACAAACACTGTATCAACCACAATTTTCCCAACAATCCCCACCACCCCAAATTACCTAACAATCCCTACAACCTCAAGAATCCAACACCGGTCCGTCGTCACCAAAACCGATGCAGGGACGTTGCAAGACCCATGCCAAGAGACCCTGGGATAAGAAAATCGATCGTTCGCTTTAGACCAAACCGAAGATAAAATTTTGGCAGAATGTTACATACAAGTTTTCGATAATGCGCAAGACGGGAGCAACCAAAACAATCACACGTTTTGGTACAAGGTTCTCGACCGATACAGTGCGCAAGCCAAGCTTCATGGTTCGAAAGAGTGTAACAAGAACATGTTCACGGAAAAGTGGACTCCTATGAACCGAAAAGTTGTGAAAACTCGTAATTTCATGACATTTTACAAACTTTGAAAATTTCACTATTCATCTCGGGGAATTTACTATTCATCGGTTACTATTCATCATTTTACTAATCATCGTTTTCGAAGTCGATTTGATATTTTGAGAACGTATTTCAAACTTTTACTATTCACGAAATACTATTCATTCCCGGAGAAAATCACTATTCATGAGTCACTATTCATCATTTTTCGTAAACTAAGTTTACGAGTATCAAATACGCGTAACCTGGAGGGTTAAGCTGCGTATTCATGGAAAATCACTGAGGACATTTCATATAGACTAGATTTAGTCTACATATCATTAGTAATGTCATTGTCATATTAGTTCATGCATGGATTTGCATTTTTCATTAAAACGTTTATTTTTCTATTAAATAAACGCTATCGCGTAATCATTTATTATGAACATTTGATCTGATACTTCCAAAAATTATCCTGATATATTTTTATACTCATTTTAAGATTATAAAAATTATAATATTAGTTTACCCCATGTTTTCAATTTATTTTGTATATAAATTGTTATGTATAAATATTTACGACGGTTTTCGTAAATTCAACTCGATAATTATTATTTCACTCAATTCTTGTAAGAAATGAATTTTTATAAGACTTACGAATTCGATATATTCTATTTTGCCCCGTTAAAATTTATTTTTAGCTAACACTACACTAAATACTTATTTATACCTACAAATTACACATTATACTTACACTTAAATACTTTAACTCATTAAAAACACACCTCACCCCCTATTACTCATGGCCGGCCACCTTAAGCCAAAACAAGTTATCAAATTGAACTTTACCTCCAATATGTACACCTATACATAATATGTAGATATCTGTAAAGATAAATGCATAATGTCCATTTTTAAAACACATACAACACATAATTCAAAGGTGTAAATTACTCAAACTCTCTTCTTCTCTTTGGGGGCATTCGGCCATGGCATGAACACAAGAAGAAATCCATAATTTTTCAAGCTACAAGTATTTACAAGATCCATTTTGTGTTCTAGTTAAGGTTTAGGATTAAACCTTGAAGATTAATAAGGTTTTCATCATCTTTTTTACATAATCATTCAAGTAAGTATTTAATGATCTTCATAACTCTTTCATATTCATATTTATGTTATTTCATCATTTTTGCAAGAAAACATGCAAGTTTCATGTGTGTCTATACCACTTTTAGTGTTTTTATTACTTATTATGAATTATAATCATCCTATAATTAATCCCTTGAAACATATCATTTTAAATGATGTCTAGGAACCCATGACACCCTAAGAAGGTGTATGGTAGGTTTAGAATAGCTTTGGTATTGATTGGAATGTTTTAGAACAAGTTTCAAACAAGAGAAATCGTTTTCGACGATAATAAAATAGCTGCTGTAACGTTTTGTAAAGTCTGGAAATTTCGTCAGTTTACAAAGTATTTTAGGCTAGAAATTCAGAAACTATACTTTAAAACGAAAACGTGGCCGCTTGAATGGGTTAAAACGGAGTTATAACGAAGAAGTTATGCTATTTTCAAGTTTAACGACGAAAACTATATTTTCAGAAAATTCAGCATGTTGTCCCAAACTTTTACGAGTCAAAAATGAGTCTTAAGCGATATTAAATGAGTCGACTTATAAAAAATATATTAGTATACTTTAACACGAAGCTAAGGACATATAAAACGTAGAAAACGGACTTGTAACGATTAAATTACACGCGTTTAAACAAGGTTGCCGTAACTATTTTATATAAGCATAACTAAGGTATTTTCTAATAGACAAACTTGACTGCCGCGAATGACCATGTTGAGGGTCGTTTTTAGCATTGATGGAATACTTTTTATAAAATGATGTCTTCTAGTAAAAGTAAGTTCGCCTAGCCTATTTTTCAAAATGTCCAACCATTCGTCAAACGGAGTTGTAACGAATAAAATACGTTTACTCAAACATTGTCGAAAATCACCCTTAAACAATATTTTTGGTACAAGTATCCTACTTTACCTATGTTTTTCTCCATGATCGAGACCTCTATGATAAATACTTAAATGCTAAAACTTTGAGATAATATTACAAGCTTTCCAAAACCGTTGAGTTTGTTTCCTAACACTCGATGTGCACCATTTTACGACTAGCTTTTCGAGGCTATTTAATCACTTTCATGAAATTGTCAAATGACATTATTTTACGACGAAAAGTTATAATTTCATAATAAATCACTAAATGATTATCGTAGGATATCGTTTCAACGAAAATACTTGTAAAGTAATTTATAAGTTGTCAGGACGTTATAAGATTATTTTTTGACGATAAGCGTTATTTTTAAAAATTCACAAGTGGTATAGATATCATACGAATTGCATGCATAACATTACATCATAACTTATTATAGATCATATCATTCATAATAGGTCACGGTTAGAGGTTGCGCCTCATTTCAGTATTGCCATTATATCATCATAATCATTGTATCAGGTGAGTTTTCATAGCCCCGATTTATTCAAGTTTATACATTATTTCAAACCTACGGGGGAGAATACATTGCACATCATTTTTTTATACGGGCCTAAGTATATTCAAATTCATTTACTTTGCTTTACCTCATTGCCAATTGAATGTCCCCATTTCATAATCATGAACCGTTAATTTCGGAAGAAGCGAGGGTGAGTGGATAGATCTATTGAGGGTGACTCCTCCATCCGTGTTGGTGGTCCCAACTGGTCAACGGGTGCATTTCATTTTTATCATCATTGAGTTGTTTGGCAAAACACTCTGTTGGGGCGAACATCAGGAACAGTCTAGCTTCGATGTCATGTGCTTAAGCAATTGTACCATTTTTGTGACATATTTGTCATACATAACTTATACTTACGTTGGTCGTATAAAACATTTTCATAAACTCTATGAACTCACTCAACCATTGTGTTGACACTTTTAGCAATGTATTTTCAGGTATCTAAGGCATTCACTTCATGACATGCATGTGGACATATCATAGAGTCGCGGTGACAACACGTCCCACTTGGGTTTTATGCACTTTAAAACATCGTTTGGATTGTAACAAACTTAATTCCGCACACGTCTAATTTCATTTGGGACCTATTTTTTTGTAAACTCTGAATGTTTTATTATATCAAACGATGTTCTTTTCAAACGACACTTTAGGTCGTTCAATATAACTGTGATTGTGGTGCTATGACAATCATCCCCCAGGAATTCCATTCCGCTGCAAAACAGGTAATTTGGGGGTGTGACAAAAGTCGGGAAGTTTAACTCGCTTGTCGACCAAAACAAGTCTCTTAGCGGCAAGAATGATGAAGATTTGTTGACCCGAGTTCAAATTTTGTACGAAGACATCGAGAAAATAGATTTTCCTCACAAAAGCGCTTGGATTTTCTTTAGAGGCAAACAGAAATGGAAAAATCCCAATTCGACACAAGCAAAAAAAAAAACTGAAAACCGACGAATCCAATCTTTTTGGAGATGATGCATTGCCGCGTTCGCCGGACAAAGAACGAAAGTCTAAAAGTCAACGATCTACAAACTCATCCGCGATTTCTGGTTCACAAGACAAGTTTCAAGAATTTGTGCAACAACCATTAGCTTTAAACCGTGATGCCAAGATGGAAGAGTGCAATACTATGGAGAGAGTTGAAGTTTTCAAATCTCAAAAAAGGAACGGAGACTTGAAGATACTTAAAATGGACACAAACAGGATGAATCTGGCAGGCGCGGCTAGAATCGAGGAGTTTAAAGGCCGAATCCGAGCCCAATATTTTTGATGAAACTAGTTTAGTTTGTGTACTTTTATTTTTTTGCCTTATTTTTATTTTTAAGTCTTTTCTTAATTGCATTTATGTTTTTAATGTATTTTTTATTAACGAAATTTGGTTTAATGTATTGTTTTATTTAAACAAAATAAATTTTTTTGTGAGGTTTAGAGAAGCACCATAACACTAGATTCTGATATGATAGGAGTGAATGATGTTTTTAATGTTGTGATAGATTATGATGTTATGACAAAAGTTGCAGAAGAGATACTACTTTTCTCACGGCACAAAACTATACCTTAGGCTCTAATCATTTAGTAAAAAGCTTTTGTACATAGATCTCATTGGAGATGAAGATGCCCTTACCTGAAAAAAGTTATTATAAACCAATTAACAGTCTACATTTACCATCATTTGACATGAGTCGTTTTCTTTTTCACACTTTGAGTAAATTTGAGTGATTTGATGTGAGAAGAACAACATGAAGGATGATTTGAACGACAACATTCTTTTTGAAGATAAGTCGTCCACTTGCATGATTATGGCCTTATGGGCTAACAAAAATAATTATTTTTGGGGTTTATATTGCTAATAAAAGTGCCCCTTTGGTGGACATATCACTCACTCCGTTTTAAAATAATTATCTTTTGACATAAAGTTACAGTTAAAAAATTATAATTATTATTGATTTTCTTTTCTTATTTTTTGTAAAAAAATAATTTTACATTTAACTAATTAATTAATGTTTTATTTAAAGTTTGTAATATTAATTCAACCAAAAATAATATGGTAAACTTGATCAAGTTTTTTATATATTTTTAGTAGTATACAATTAAATTAAGACATTCAAAAATAAAACGTGAATTATAAATTTAGGATGAAGTACAGCTAGGGCTGAGCATGGAAGGTTCAAAACCGAGCCGAACCGATAAAACCGACCGAACCGACAAAATCCAAACCAACCCGACAACCCTTGGGTTCGGTTTCGATTTTGGTTCGGTTCGGTCCGACCCAAAACCGACAAAAACATGCACAAACACACGTAAACCAAATCGAACCGACTGACCCGACACTAAACCGAACCGACCTGATCATATTCGGTTCGGTTTCAATTTAAGTTTTTATGGTTTTCGGTTTTCGGTTTTGTCAATTCAGGTCGGTTCGATTCGGTTTTGGACCGACGCTCAGCCCTAAGTACAACTTTACAAGCAACTCCACCTTCATTTATCAAGCATTTATCAAACAGTAAATAACGAGCGGGTGATCCGTAGCGTTATGTGAAGTGTTGTGAACGTCTGAAAGGACTTAAACTTGACGACACTTAAATCTCGGGGACTATTTTGCCATTTGCCAAACTTACAAAGGACTTAACTTGAACGACACTTAAACATCGGGACTATTGTTGCCATACTTAAACCTCGGGACTATTTTGCTATTTTGCCAAACTTACAGCGACTTAAACTGCAACGCCACTTAAACCTCAAGAACTATTCTTGCCATTTTGACAAAGATGGCATTTAATGCACCTACTTTGAAGGATTTGTACTCCCCATCTAGTATATATATATATATAATAAAGTGAGAGGTTTCACATTATTATTCTTTGGTAAAAAAAAAATAACTTACCTGAAAATATAATGAGGGGGTTTGATTTTTTGGGGGAACTTTTGTCGCATTGGGATTGTACGAACATGTGGAAATAGCTGACAACCATTGATTTATTCAAATGAAAATCGGTGATCACGTGACCACTCACTGACATATCATATTTCTTTCTGTCATCCACAAACAAACCCTTTGGATTTTTTCAACATAGATCCACTTCCTTTCCTTTATTCCCAATACAAAATTGTTAGGCTAGTCCCAGTCATGCAACGCAGGACGACGCAGAACAACCTGCTGCGCGTCATTTCTCTCCGTGACGCAGGACAACCCGGATCGCCCAATCGACGACCCGAGGATTTTTTTTTTTTTTTTTTTTTTTTTTTTTTTTAATTGAAACATTTTAACATTAAATTTAAATTTCACTCAAATTAAAAACATTACATTACGAAATTAAAAAACATTACACTACTTAATTAAAAAAAAAAAAAAACATTCAATCTGAAATTGAATAACGTTAAACATTACAAAACTCTTCATCGTCTTCGTCATCGTCACTATCGACTGATTCATCGCTTGACGTGATGTCGACGATTTCTCCAAATGTGTTCGACCAAATCGATTTTAAGTTTTGATGAGTTGTTGAGTCCATTAGCTCTGAGTAACCACCATTGATTACGGATGCGTTCTTGGGGATCGTGATCTTGGTGTCCTCATTTTCAAACCATGTAGACATATCGCTGGCATTAACATGTTTGATGATCATATTATGTAATATGATACATGTGTACATAATATCTTGGATATCATTTCTAAAAACCCCGGCGGGAACTTTAAGCGTTTTCCACTTTTTCTTCAACACACCAAAGTCTCGCTCAACATCTTTCCTTGCGGCCGTGCCTCCTCTTGTCTGAACATCTTTTACGATCGGTAGTGGGAGGATTTGAAATAGACTTCGTGAGAGCGGACCATTGTGGATATATCCCATCGGTGAGATAATATCCCTTTTATAAGCCACATCGTTTGCCTCAAACTCGAGTCTGCTGCTCTCCCGGTTTGATATCATTGAAAGCAATTGAGCGACGTAAAGCGTTTACGTCGTTATTCATTCCGGAGACACCAAAGAACGCATGCCAAATCCATAAATCACGGGGCGACCGCCCAACAAAATGAATGGATGTGGCGTGATCACCCCTACAATGTTGAGCTCTCTCACTATTCGGGCAATTCTCCCACTCCCAACTTGTACAATCAATGCTTCCCATCATCCCGGAAAGCCATGCTTATGCTCGTGATGAGCATATATTCTTTCAAGGTCGAGAATCGTGGGCCTTCGCAAAT
This sequence comes from Chrysanthemum lavandulifolium, assembly GCA_022545495.1. Taxonomy (NCBI): domain Eukaryota; kingdom Viridiplantae; phylum Streptophyta; class Magnoliopsida; order Asterales; family Asteraceae; genus Chrysanthemum; species Chrysanthemum lavandulifolium. Next base: position 275,505,679 of record CM040244.1, read on the forward strand.
ACTCACGACCATATAACTCCATGATAACCTCGCAAAACTTACGAAGACATTCACGGTGCGTGCTTGCGGAAATTGCCGAGTCTCGTCTGAGAATCGAGAACGGCCGCGTATCCCAACCGACGAATGGCGGCGGACACTGACCAACGGGCTAATACCGAATGCGCCTCTAGCATCGCCGGTTTGTCGAAAATAAGTAGAGTGATCGGTTATCTCGAACAATTTCGTGAATAGCTCTCGGCTCATACGGAACCGCCGAGAGAATGTTCTTCGTCGAGCTGCGGGTTTTCGAGAAGTATGCCGCCACTAAACGATTATGAGCACCTCATGATCCCTACGTATGTACCTTCGTCGGGTTTTGGTTTGTGATGCTTTGTAAGCCTTCAAGCAAAGTCCGCAAACTCCACAAACTCACTAAAACTTCTTCCTCGTCGGAAGACGAAGAAGAACCGAATAAATCTCGAATGACGACATATTAAAATTTGTGTTTGGTGGGTATTTAGTTAGAATGGTTTATTGAATATAGATGAGAAATGTTGAGTGGTGAATTATGTTTGAGGTGAAGTGAGTATTTATAGATGGGTAGATTTGGTTTTAAAAAGTTTTTTTTTTTTTTTTTTTTTTTTTTGTTTGTTTGCCAGCGTTCTAATTTTGAAATAATACAAGCGAAAGTGACAAAACGTTCTAAATGAGATCGGTTGAATTTGCGCTCGATGTCCACTTTTTTCGTTCCACAACCGATGTGGAGACCGAACTCCACATTGGCCACAACCGAACTCCACATCGGTCGAACATGGATTTTCACGTTGCCCAACCGATGATTTTGCTCCCACTGCGACAAGCCTTAGAGATATAAATCTCATGTTTATGATAGATCTAATAAATTAATTTTATTCATTTATTTTTAATCAAAATTAATAAAAAGACTATTTTCACCTTTTTATAAAAAACAATATATTTTATAAATGGTAAATCTTCAAACTACAAAAAATACATTATCGCGACGAGAATTAAATTATCTTTTTATAAATATGCAATTCTTTATATTTTCGATAAACTTTTTTTCCAAAAATTCCGGCCAGAAAAATCAGACATGATTTGTAAAATCATATATGATTTTCAAAAATTACATGTGATTTGTAAAAATCAAATCACATGTGATTTTTTCAAATCACATGTGATTTTTTCAAATCACATATGATTTACAAAAATTATATAGGATATGTAATAATCGAATCACATATGATTTCCACAAATCATATATGATATTTCTGGGCCGAAATTTTAAAAAAAAATGTTAAAAATATATATAAGTGCATATCTATAAAAAGATAATTTAATTCTCGTCGCGATGGTATGATTTTTTTTCGCGTATCAATTAACGACTTGCGAGATATCACACAAAAGAACCACTTGTGTACCGCCCTTTTTTTTAAGAACCATTTTTTAAACCATCACACACAAACACACATTTATAAATAAAAAGAAAAAAAGAGAGCAAATGGATAGACAGTTTGTCGTTTGTGTGTTGGAGAGCCAACAAAATTGGAGATGGCGAGCATTGGTGTGGTAACACCATTTTAGCGGCGCCAAAACACCCTCCACATCATTTCGGCGAGCAACAAATTTCACCACACCGGATACTCTAAGAAACTAACACTACAAAAAAATTGTCTAGTTTACACATTTTTTTTTACACTTTTAAAAAATATGTAAAATTTCATTAGTTTAGTATTAACACTTAATAGTGTGTTAAAGATAATTACATTTATAAGTTTTATAAAAACTTATAAAATAGATATTTCACATTTACAATTGTACCAAAAATGATTCACACTTTTAAGTATTAAAAAGTCTAAGATTTCTTCACACTACTAAGTGAGGAAAATAATGTTACAACAATTTTTTCTTCAATTAAGGAAGTACGAGGAATTTGGGTGTTAACACATATAAGTGTGAACAATTCTTATATTTTTTCACACTTAAAAGTGTGATTTTTTTTGTGAAAAATCTATTATTTTACAATTTTTTCACACTTATAAATGTAACCATTTTTCATATTTATTAAGTATTAATAAAGTAATAAAGTTTTACACATATTTTTAAGGTGTGAAGAAAAATGTGTGTAGATTGTACATTTTTTTTAGTGTAATCATAATGTAGCTTTTTATTACTAGTAACAGTTACGAGTTGATGATTGAGAATAAGCCGATCAAACCATTTGTAATGATCACGCGTGAAACAAAGTTATGGTATCCACAAGCGTCGAGCATTACTATACGCCCGTCGTTTCATGCGTCAATAACCAATTTTAAAGATGGTTTGGTCACCTTCTTGACCGAATTAAATTCTGGTTATTTTTTGTGTGTGGGTGTGTTGTTGTTAGATGACTAAGTTAGCTAACACAAATTCACAATTAAGTTTGGTGCAACTAACTCTAACAGTTGTAACATATAATTGTATTTAAGTAGAGTATGTGTAGTGGGTTTGTTCGCCACACAAGTTCGTTGATTGGAATGAATTCTTAGTTATTTAAGCGTGAGCACAAGGTAAAAGTTCTATAATTTCGGCATTTCCCCATTTTGCTCTTAACCAAGATCTTCTAAAAGATTGACTTGGGGTGTTCATCGGGTTATTTGGTTAAAAAAAATTCTGAGTAAAATCGAAAACCGAACCGACCCAAACTAAAATTGATTCAATCGAACCGAATAACCAAAAACCGAACCTCTATAACCAAATAACCTGAATTACATAATTTAAATTATTTTTTCATTTAATTATATATATTTTTAGCACATTTTTTTTCAAGCTTAAATAGTATTATATTTATTCTAAGAAAGAGTTTTAGTGATTTTTTGATATAAGTATATAGAAAAAATATATATTTATATGAATTTGATTTCGGTTTTCATTGTCAAAACCATATCCAAATCAATAACCAAATATTTAGTTTGGTTCGGTTCGGCTTTAATCAATTCGGTTCTGTTACTAATTCAGTTTAGTTTTTTTCAGTTCGGTTCGGTTCTGGTTTTTGGTTACTGTGGGAACCACCCCCAGGTTGACTTAACAAACTAAAACTTGAATTAATTAAAGTAGGGCTGTAAACGAATCGGACGAACACGAACGGAGCCTAGTTCATGTTCGTTCATTTAATTTTAACCGGACAAATAAACGAACACGAACGCTTAAACGGACATAAACGATCGAACATAAATAAACAAAAACAAACAAACATAAACTTTATTAAATTATGCATCTGACATTGTTTTATAAGTGTTGTTTTGTTTAAACAAACTAATTTTAAAATTATAAAATTAAAAGATATAATATACGAACATAAATAAATGAATGAACATAAACGAACGCTAACAAACGCATAATCGGACGTTCACGGACATAAATAAACAGACGTGACTTTTGTTCATATTCGTTTATTTAACTAAACGATCGTAAAATATTGTTCATGTTCGTTCATTTAATAAATAAACGAACATAAACGAGCTTTTACCGAATCGGTTCGTGAAATGTTCGATGAGCGTTCGATTCGTTCTGTTCTAAATTAAAGTATGCAAAAGGATATTGGATCAACATGACAAAGCCCAAATAGTAACAGGCTTCAACCAATCTGCTTAAACAATCAGACAACATCAGCCCACAACATCTTAGTTCAAAGTTTTCAAACATCCAAAAGCGTGTCTTAATATGCTAAAACAGTGTGTTAAAAAAAATATTAAAAAAAAAAAAAAAAAAATGCGAAAACAGTTTTATTATGACTATATCACCCAACATCAATCCTCAACTATAGTCTGCGAATTGTCAAACTGCATATGAAACATGAATATAATTAGGACTCCGAAATACTAGGTTTACAGGTTTATATTTTTATTACTATAAGATGAAGTTTACCAAGACTAACTTGACAATGACAAGTAAACGGTATGAAATATTGCAGGAGTTACCCAACAATTTACTGACTTGACGTTTAACATTGATGGCTTGAGTATACATAAAAATTAGGGAAAAAATGACAAAAAAAACTTGACTTCGCAGCCATTCTTCACCAAATACTAGGTTTGAACGTTTATATTTGGGAGATGAACCGGTTAAAGCAGAATATATGTACATATTTGGGAGATGAACCGGTTAAAGCAGAATATATGTACAATACAACAGGTTAATGCGCAATATGGAGTATGCCAATCAAAATATTGAGTGTGCAAATTATTTCCCTTTATATTTATATTACTACAAGATGAAAGGAACCTTATATACCATGTCTATCAAGCCTGATTTGACAAGGACGAGTAAACACTATCAGATAATATTGATTAATTTTATGGTCCAGCCCATAGCTATCAAGAGCTTGTAGGCTAAGCTAGCCAACCCCATAACTATATTTTATAACTAGAATGATGCCGGCCTAGCCCATGGTGAATGAAGATTTCCACGAAGAAACTGCACTGCATCTTACACAGGTTCATGAATTTCCAAAAACTGGAGCTGAGAAAATGAAAGATTTTAAAAGAAACAAAGGACCTTGACTTTTACGCAGTCTCGAGTCATTTTACAACTGAAAAAAGGGACAGCAGGGAAGGTTTTGGCTAATTTTCAACGAAAAATCAAGCATCAAAAGATGACACTTCTCTTATACTTTCTTCCCAACTTAATTACACCTCAACACTCATGAACTTTTCGTTTTCTTATGGTGATGCGCCTATATGAGCAATCACAGAGCTTTGATTACTAAAGAGCTTAACAATTATCGGTGGTATATTATCTACTACTATTATTAAGTCATATGGGCTTGTTTAGTATGTAAAAGGCTTCGCTTACTTTTAGTGTGTGTTTGTTAAAAGTAGTATCGAGATGAGATGAGCCAATTCATGCTTTTTAAGAAGCGTTGAAAATTTAGTTTTCTAAAAATTAGCCAAAGCCCACGCTTTTCTTAAACCACCATTAAAATTAAACTTTCATTCTTCCACCACTATCAAAAAAAGCTCCACACCACTACAGGCCAAACATACACTTAATACCATCTATTTATCTATAAATTATTTTTGATTGATTAATGTAATCAAAGTGATTTACCAATATGGTATTCAAAGCAAAAGCCATCCCCACCTAAAAAATCTCTAACAAACACTATCCCCTCTATCTCTCTCTCTCCCTAACATACTGTTTCCGAGTATAAAACGAAAAGAAAAGAGATGAAGATAGAAAAAAAGAGAGAAGTAAAGAGGAGAGAAATAAGAAATAAATTTTTATCTTGTGTTTCTAAGTTAAAAAGAAAAAGGAGGATGTAAGCAAAAAAATGCTTTAATATCAACTTCACTTCATTTCATCCAAATTTGGTAAGAAGATTAGAATAGTGATTTTGGTGTAATTTGCCATCCTTTACTATCTTCTCTCCTAAGAAATTTTAAGAACACAATTTTTTTACTTACAATCCCAAAGCTTTCCCTTTCACTCAAAAAAATTAACTCGAAAACACAGTGTAAAACTGATGTCTAAGCTTCACTTTTTCTTTCTAATCCTAATTGATGTAAAGCCTGTGTTCTTTTATATTAATATTCATCCAATCATCTAAATTATTCATCCCAACAATTTCACCCATCCATCCCACTATCAATTTAATATTCTTTCAAATTGGTAACTTGAACGAGATGACAAAAGAAAAAAAAAATGGGATTAGGACGAATGTATAAATCACGTATGGCCCAACATGAGAGTAAACGAAGACAAATTTTTTTGATTAACAGCCATTTGTGTCCTCTTAGAAACTGGCATTATATTTTATTGTTTGGCAAAAATAAACAGCCATTTGTGGCCCCTCAGTGTGCTTGACAGTTGACCAATCAACCCGGTATACTTTGGTCCGCTTCCGTGCTTCCGAATGCTTTTAGTACCATGACTTTTCAAGACCCATTTAAAACATGGATATCAGTTCGTGTTGATGACGGGAAACTAATACACGTTACTAATACGGGTTGTAGCATCTTACCTACTTTGCATCGTCCTTTACACCTTCATAATTGATAGCGTATCATTATTAGTGGCCCAAGGCCCACTAATCACACGCTTGGATCAAGCCCTCAAGTTTGGTTCACGCAAGAAAGTAGAGGTCACGGTAGCTCAGAGAGACCCAGAGCACAATTGCGGGCATATGACTTTACTACACCAATATCCACCAACAAACAAGGTTCTCGGGTACAACAAAGGGAAGGGTTACAATATATCCAGGTCAGGTCACGCCAACTGTGGTAGCATGCCTGAAACAGTTTGCAGAAGAAAGAAGGATTACTAGTTCTCAGCCAAACGCATTCAATCGTACTTACTCTTTCCCGCATAGTAACATACCTAGCAATCAATCAGAGTACTCCACCCCCTAACACAAACTCCCAAGTCAAAATAACCATAAGCTCAGTCGAACGTGACACTCTAATATCCATACTTAGTAAATCCCCTCAGGACAACCCGACCCTCACACCATTCCAAAGTCAACAACATACCGAGGGAGAAAACCTAGTTAGGCTACTTACTAAGGCACTTTCGAGAGCGAAAGATAAACATCTCTCAGGGTCATCTGTACCTAATCACCTGAAAGCCATAACCATACCCATGGAACAATTTGTTCACTGGATCTCCGAGTATGAGCTACCTGATGACCTAGTCATGCCCAAACGCGTAGGCATCTACAAAGGCGTAGGAGACCCTGATTCTCATGTGTGGGCATTCGAGGGGCAATAAAAATATTTTCCTAGAATGACCCAATAACCAGTCACATGTTCCAACAAACCCTGGCTGACCCAGTAAGTTGCCTGCTTTAGAAGCCAGGCTAAAAACAGCATCTCAGGCTGGCAAGACCTGTAAGACAAGTTTCTCTCCAACTTCCAACCAATGAGAAATTATACAGGCAATTTCATCAACCTTTAGCTACTAAGACAAGGCCTTGGTGAATCGTTCGAAGAATTCACCGAACGGTTCAATAATAAAACCATGAAAATCCAAGGCCTTAGCGATCAATAATTAATCGGAGCTTTCATCTCCGGAATGACCTAAGGACAGTTCTCAGAGGAGCTGGGTCACAGCCACCTGCAACATGGAAGGAATGCTTGGAACTAGTAAGAGAATTCATCAAAGAATAGAAACTAAATGCCAAATGACAAAGTGGAGAAGAAGCCTCTAAAGGAAATCGTAATGACAACAACAACTAGCATCACGACAACAGGTCCAGGCGAAGGTTCGGTCGCCCTGGAAGGGAAAGAGACAAAAGCGATATACGGAACACTGAACGCATCGACACCAGGAATGGCATCATCAACACATTGTCAAAAATGCCAACAGAAATCCTCAAGACTTAAAGAGTATCACACACCTGGACCAGACCACATCCACTCCCAGGTGGCATTAGAAGAGACGAGAGATTGTTCTGCAGGTTTCAAAATGACAAGGGGCACGACACAAACTCTTGCAGGGATCTCAAGAAAGAAATTGAAAAAGCAATCACCCAAGGCAAGCTGGATCGCTTACTTTCAGCAGTAAAACGACACCTATCACCGGCCTCGAGGAACCAATGGGCCACATCAACATGATATTGTTTGGAAAACCTAAGAATGACGAGGATAGCAATTCAATTACAAGCTGGAAACAAGTTTGTTCGCGAAACACTCCAACAGACACCTTCATCCCATCATCCGACCTAGTCGTCGTATCAGCAATCATTGCATCACACAAGGTAAGGCAAATATACATGGATGGAGGAAGCTCAATGGACATCATGCATGATCACTGTTTCAACTAGCTACAGAACACGTCAGAAACAACCTCAGGCCATTAACAACACCACTAATTGGTTTCACAGGGGAAACATTCTACACCCAGGGCGTCATAAGCCTGGAACTCACAGTAGGTACATACCCACTATCAAAGACGATCATGTTGCAATTCCATATCGTTAAATCCACATCTAGTACAATGTGTTACTAGGAAGGAAAGCAATACAAAAGCTTAGCATGGAAGTTTCAACCATGAGGTTTATTGCTGGATTCCCAACAGATGCAGGGTGGGCCACCATCAAAAGTGAATATCCAGGCCTGGAAACCCCGCCCGAGCAAACAACAAAGGAAGTCACCTCCAAAAGACAGCAGTTGGAAGAAATCCCAGGCGATACATTCAATGCAGAAAAACATCTCAGCAAGAGAGACATCTCAGACACACTTTAGTTGGGTAACCATACCAATCTGGGTCACAAAGAGAAACAATCTCCTTCACAAAGAATCAATGTCTGACAACACAAACAATACTGCTCGAAGATGAGAACTCATCCAACAATGAAAATGAGTAAAACATCCTCAGGGACAAACCCAGGGTCTGGGCATCCGGGCAAAACAGCCAAATCATGACACCAAGGCAAAGCCTTATGCAAGTAATCTTTACAGAGCCTCAGAAAACAACTAGAGCAAGCAGGCTCAATCATGTTGGGAGTGATGAAAACAACACGCCAAGCTACACACTTTCAGAAATAGCAAAAGGCCCATTACTCAGGCAACCAACTCATCACAAAGGCAAGAAGGTTAGGTGCTACAAAGTGTAAATGAATCCAACACTCACTGATTCTGTTGAGGACATGTCACCCAGAGCAGAAGAGGGAAGCCCTATCAAGCCTAAATCTGGTCAGGGGAAGTCTCGTATTACAATACAGGTCAACAAAAACAAGCCCTACCGGCTAGGCCTCACCTAAGGGGATCACACTCCCCTCTAATAGCAATCATTTAGCCCTATGGCATGCTATACTTATGTGAATTTTACTTTATTTTGTTTATCAAACGAAGGCTTCTAACAGCCAGGATAGCTCATCTGTACTATTTATACAAATATGCAATGACAAATCCAACACTTTTCTAACAAAGTGTCACATTTAATTGACTATTCATACAAGCAAACATTTACTCGAACATAAATTAGCCTTTATGAACATGCTCATGAACAAAAGGTTCCTATGGGTCATAAAGCAGAGAATACACCCGATGACGCCTTGGATACGGCTTCATTGCACAAGCCTATTCCAAGGTACACATATGCACAACTCGCCTTGAGTGAGTTGCTGGAAGATAGCTAGTCAATAGTTACTAGTTATAATGTGCACGGCAAAATACAAGTACTTGTTATCGTGTCAAAGTTAAACAAACTTTAGATGGAAAATATTCTTCATGTTTAACTTATCACTAAACATAGGTATAACAACGCATAGAGTAACTTGGCTAGACAAGCTAATTTCACCAAGAGTTTAGGATTACAAGATCCTAACTAAAAACCCAGGTCTACACAAGCTTGGCAACATACATACAATACAATAAATTGGTTGGACAAGCTAAATTCACTAAGAGTTAAGGGTTATGACACCCTAACTAAAAAACCCAGGCCTACACAAACCTTGTAAAATACAAAATCACTGGACAAGAAAACTGGCACAAATAAGCGAGCTGGACATCAGTTCCAACATAACCCAAAACAGTAGGACATAAAAATGAAAAAATTCAGTAAATTGTTGCACTATCAATTTCATTATGACACCATTGGTAAGAAGTTAGATTCTACTCAAAGATCTAGGACGAGCAATACCCTAATCACATCAAAAACCCAGGCCAACAAAAACCTGGTAATAGCTAGGGCTACTTAAATGAAAGATTTAGAAACAAGGCCCAACATACGGCCAAAACATCAACAACTCCATAAAAACATCTAAACATGAGATGAAGAGGGGACATCAGCAGCAAGTGTCAGAATGTCATTAACACTTTGTTCTAGATAGGCTATGAGCCTCAACAGATAAGGTTATGACCTGGTACTCAGCTTAACAACTTCATCCATCAGCTTATCATCTACATTATCATCCAAGTCAAAGTCAACAGCAGGCAACTCAGGGTGCTTAGCAATCACCTTCTTAGAATTCACGTGAGAACACAGGCACATCGCCCTCTTCTGAACATGAAGTAAAGCATCTTGATACTTAGCAAAGCAGAACAGATTGTTGACAACCAGAGGAAACTGCTTTATCAATTTCTTCTTCTTAGCTTTGAAGTATGCAGCATGCTCACTGTTTTCAGCATTAGACTGAGCTGTTGTAGCCAAAGAATCGGTCAGATCCTTGACTTGAGTCTCCAAACTAGCAACCTGGCCTTTAAAGATAGCCAACTCCTTTACATAATGCTTGGCAACCTTTTCATCATTGGTGATGACGTACCCTTCGAATCGGCTCGGAGGCCACCCCTCCAAGTTCATAGGATCTACTCCCACTAAACATGCAAAGGCCTTCGAAAAGGCTCTTATGGCGTAAAACTATCTTTACGATGGTTACCAGTATGGGAATCCGCCAACCGAAGCACAACGCCCTTCGGAGTGTGCCCATCATGAAGACTGGCTCAGAGAACAACTCTGACCAAATCAAACCCAAATTCAAATCCCTTGTCAAAGCTTTCCTGCCAAGATAGGGATCATGGTACACAACCTCCTATAATCCCCTTAAAATGCGGGACGCCCCCACGTTTAGCGGTTCTAATGAGAGATGTGTAACTGCCTATTTCTATCACCTATAAATTGACGGGTAGAGCACTCAGGTATGGACAGACTTTTATACACGTATACTTCATATTTACTACCAAATACACATACTTACTCTCACGCAAGAGGTGATTCTCAGGGTCCAACCCATGCAATTCACTTAACGTAGTGTTTCCATTTGTGTTGACACAAGTTACTTATAGCTTGGCGACTCATCATTAATCAACATACTCTTCGATCACCATCGACACCTGTTAGCCTTAACCCCACAATCAATCAGGCCTTCATAGAAGCCAACTAAGAAACAATGGAGATACTGTTAAGGGACAGAAGGAAGCAAATCAGAGTTTGTAATAAATCAGAATATTCTAGCAAAGGGTACAATGAAGAAACAAAAATGGAGCGCAGGCCTACATGCCCTGTCGAAAGCAATCCTACTGTACAAACAAGTTCCCCACACGTGGGAGGGTTCTTAAGAAGAAAAGTAGGATTCAGAGGAACCACCATAAAGAATGAAGATCATATAGGAAGAGGGTATGTAGTCTAAAGGCCTCTAGGGAGTAAGACGGAAGGTACAAAATGCCAAAGGGTCAACCTCCCTCCTATACTTGCAGCATACCTAGGAGGAAATAAGAAGGGACGACTTGTGCAATCGATACAGACTTCGGGATACGAAGGCGATCAACCTTCGGTTCAACAGGGAGGCAATCCTCCTCCCTCTGGTACGTATCCTTCGCACAATGCTCAATCATTTATACCCACTTACTCTTACCCACTTTACTATAACCAGACAATTAGCCATGCTAATATTTATGCCCAACTGTACCCCGAACATGACCTACCCTGAACCTAACAATTTACCTTACCCAAACCAATGGGGAAATCACTTCCTCTAGGGTACTTGCTATAATTACCGATCGGTTGAGGGGCATGTCCTGCAGGGACCAAGGGGTAATTTTGACTTAGGGCCTATTAATCTAGCACAAGCATACCTTTGTAACCCTTTTATGTACTTGCAACCGGTGGGCCAAACACCTAACATACCCTTGGCCCTACGGGCCTGTCCCCCGAACCCATCAGGTGTGTAATACCCTTCATCCAAGGGATTGGGGAATATCATCTACCTAACATTCTAGAACAGAGGAGGTACCAATACCGTGATAGGGATCATCACAAAGACAATGAATATGTTAGATCGAGCATCGAATCGCTAGACCATTTGTCAAAAACTCCAAGGGAAATTTTGGTAACCGAGAAGGCTTCGAGAGCCTTCGAACCGCCTCCACTGATGATAGGCAACATGCGCTCCCGTGACCTGTCCAAATATTGTCACTTTCATGAAGATGTAGGGCATGAAACAAACCAATGTCACGAATTGGGCACCAAATAGAGGAAGCCATGAAATTAGGAGAATTCACGCACCTAACAGAGGGTATAAATAACTAAAAGTCTAAAGCGCCAGGCACATTGTCAAATGAACAGCAGAAAGGAAACAAGGATATAGAAACTATTGAAACACTTGTTCTCACGATCAGGAGAAAAGACAAGAAAAGGAAGGATGCTGGAGAAAAAGTGGAAGAAATAACGTTCCCTCTAGTATTCGGCTTCGCGCCATGTTCGGAACCTGTCATCATCAGCGTAAAAATTTTTGAAAGACAAGTCAACCGTGTATACATGGATGGAGGTAGCGCATGCGAAGTTATCTACGAACACTATTTTCTCAAGTTAAATCCTTTTATCCGGTCTCGAAGGGTGGATTCTAAAACACCCCTTGTAGGTTTCTCCAGGAAACATTCATGACCCTGGGAGAAATACCTCTCGAAGTTACCATTGGTGATAACCCTTACACAAGGACGGAAGTTCTCGATTTTGTCGTTATAAGGTTTGAATCACCTTACAACTTGCTACTGGGAAGAACAGCAATGCAAAAAATGGGAATGGTTGTTTCGACAATCCATACAGTAGTCAAGTTTCATACCTCATACGGGGTGAGAACTGTATTGTCAAGTATGGAAGCAAGAAGGAGGGAAAGATACCATAAGAAGATAAAGGAAAGTCCTCCGGAAGAACCGAAGGAAATATTGAGTTGCGCTAATGCAGAAGAAAGAGTCATCATCAATACTTGCTATCCAAACCAAACGTTAGTAATCGGAAAGCAGTTGCCCAAAACTTTTAAGAAAAAATTACAAGAGCTCCTTCGAGCAAACGCAGATGTGTTTGCATGGACATATGCATACATGACGGGGATGCCAAGAAAAATCACAGTTAATGGCAAGCCTTTCAACACAGAGCATAAACTCAACGAACACCAGCATATTAAGCCTGTCAAACAGAAGAAATGGAGCCTAGCCCCCGAAACAAAATGAAGCAGCATGTAGAGAAGTCGATGAGCTAACAAAGGAAGGAATTCTCAGAGAAGTTAAGTATCAAACGTGGGTGGCAAACCCAGTCATGGTGAAGAAAAGTAATGGAGGATGGAGAATGTGTGTGGACTTCACAAACTTCAACAAAGCATACCCTAAGGTTGTTACACTCTACCCAAAACTGATTGGATGATAGAATCCCTTTTCGGGTTCTGTCTTAAGTGTTTCTTAGATACCTACAAAGGTTATCACCAGATACAGATCACGGAAATCGAAGAGGATAAGACGACATTCTTCACTAGGAAAAGAGTCTTTTGCTACAAAAAGATTCCCTTCAGACTCAAAAATGCAGGAGTCACTTACCAAAGACTTGTCGACAAGGTCTTCGACGATCAAATTAGAAGAAATTTGGAGGCATATGTAGATGATATGGTGATCAAAAACACTTCCGAAGAAGAGATGTTGCTAGATATCGAGGAAACCTTCAAGAAGCTTCGATCAATAAATATGAAACTCAACCCAAAAAAATGTTCTTTCGGTGTTGAGGAAGGGAAATTCTGTAATAACAAAACAGGGAATAAAAGCAAATCCTTCGAAGGTAAAGGCCATCACAAGCTTGAAATCTCCGAAAACATCAAAGGAAATTCAAAGCCTGAGTGGAAAACTTACATCCCTAAGTCGTTTCCTCTCGAAAGGCGCGAAGAAATCCTTGCCCTTCTTCAAAGCCCTCAAATACAACAAGGTGAAAACATCAAATAATTATGATTTTCTTAGCATCAATTTCCCCTTTTTGTTGCCAAATTATGATAATATTATTATAAGTTATGCCCTATTTCTTTATATTTCATTTCAGGATTATTAATGGAGTATGGAACGACGTTTGAACAAATCAAGGCTCAATTATTACATTTCCATGAAGACTACGGTGTAACTTAGTAATGAGGTTACGCCATAATATATAGAAGACTACGGCGTAACTAGGTGATGGTGTTACGCAGTAATTTATTGAAGACTTGTTTACCACGTAATGAAGATGTCGCTGTAACCAGCTACTAAGGTTACGACATAGAAGTTACTTAGAATGATGTGTGAAGACTACGTCGCAACTAGAATGAAGTTTACGAAGTAACATTTCGCCGTTGAAGATTACGGCGTAATCACTTTCCAAGTTACACCGTAAGTGTGTATAAACCCTAAATGATTATCCGTTTTTGAACAATTACGGCGTAACCAATGCAAAGGGTTATGTCGTAGCTTTGTTGGGTTTTCTAGGCCTATAAATACCACACGAATTTTGCATTTCAAATCATCTCCATTTTCCCTAACTTGAACTAGGGTTTGGGGAGAGCAACCATAGAAGAAGAATGCAGGCTTAGGAGGTCGGAAGGATGAAGTTCTCGTCTACCACTATCATTGTATTCGAGTTTGGATTATTTTATGTTTTTTTAGTAATCATACGATAAATTCATCTTGTTAATTCAAGTTTTAATTGCATTATTTATTCTCTTTTTCTTATTTTATATAGACATCTTCTTTGCCTATTCGTAGATCACTAGTTTCGGTAGTGTTCAAAGCTTGTTAGTATCTATTAGGCTAGCTTAAATTGAACTGAATCCTTCAATTTATCTAGTGGGCTAGGAGAATTGACCATAGGACCCTAGCCAAGTAGATTGTGAAGAATGGAAGGAATTGGCCATATTACAACCATCCTTTGTGTGCTAATTGACCATATGATCACCTATCAAGTGGAGGTACTTAAAAAGTTAGGGGAAATCTAAAATCCGAGAGGCCGGATTTCTAAAAGAATTAGGTCTATTAGATTTGGCACTTAATGACTCAACCTAGTCTACCACAACCTCCGCTTACTACAAAGATATAATCTTTAGTTTCGGAGAGGATTCTAGGGAAGATAGGCTAAGACGAATTGACCATAAGAGTCTTAGTGAAATTTATCCACTATATAAAATCAGAGAAATTAGAATTGAATACATCTAAATCTTGGTTAAAACTTTATCTTCCTACTCTCTTATCTTTTATTTTAACTATGTGGAAACCAGAATTACAATTATCAATATACCTTTTCATATCACAACCTTTTAAACACATAAATACCTTAGTTCTTCTAAACAACAACTCTTTAGGACGACACTCTGATTTACATAGGCTTTATTAGACTTGATCGGGTTCTCTGCCCATTAGTATGTGTTAATCCTTGTATGTCTTAGTCTATAAATTTAAAGTAGGATGAAAAATACTCATTAGGTTTTTGGCGTCGCTGCCGGGGAGCAGTTTATTTGAAAAGATCTAAGGTATGCATAACTAATATTTGACCTATTATATGAGACGTTTTACTCGAAAATTCTTTATGTCCGTAATTCATTCTCTCGTATTGTAATTTTAAAATTTTGGATATATCCTATAAATTATATAAATTTATAAATTTGGTGATAATTACGGCGTAACCAATATGTCAAGTTACACCGTAGTTAAAATCTTTGATTGATTAATAAAAATTTATAAAAATTATGGTTACGGCGTAACTAAGTACCGAAGCTATGCCGTAACTCCTTATCAGTATAAATATAAACCTGCGGTGTAATCTCATTTTTTACCGCAATTTTTGACCTAACACTGCTACAGTAAAAAAATTTTTAGGCAATTGTTCTTTGTGTGTTCTTAATCATCTCTTGAACTTACAATGGCAGGTAATTGTTTCCAATATCTTCTAATTTTCAAATTTTCAATTAGGGTTTGATGTTCTTATGAAAATTTGGAGATCTATGTTTTTACCTATTGTTTCATATTATTGACCTCGTTAATTGATGTCTATATTGAATTGTTCATGTTTTCGTTAATTAATTAGGATCCATTTGGTTAATGGTATTGAATTAGTTATTTGGGGATCTAAAAAATTCAATTTGAATTAAATAAGTCTAAGAATTTGTGTATTATTAGTATATTAGTAAACTGTTAAAACTTATTTGATTTGGGTAAATTTTGATGGTTACGGCGTAACCTATCGCCGGTCGTAACCGTTACCATTGTTCGCTTTCTGTTATAGGTTTACGGCATAACTATTTGATGAGGTTATGCCGTAGCCTATGATTTAATTCAATTTCATTTATGTGACTGAGTTACGGCGTAACTAGTTATTGAATTACGCCGTTATCTCGTCACAGAATCAGTTACGGCATAACTAAGTGATAAAAATACGTCATAACTATTATGCAGTACTAATGCTAATTCACGTCTTTTCAGGAAACAACAACCCCGCTACCTGGTTTCTGTTTGATGGATACAATGAGGCAGGGAGGCAAGCATGCATGAAAGACTATGAATATCTATAAAAGAAGGAAATTGACAGGCCCGAAGCGCTGGACTTTGACACCTTCAAGACTGTAAACAATGGAAGGGCGTTGAGAGAATTGAGAAAGTTCTGCAAGGATCAAGTTCTCTAATGACAAAGGGAACTTTTCATGCTCCGATTGGTTAAGATTGTTTCAAATTAGGCAGCCGGTGATTCCTGATTATGTAAGAGAGTTCTTAGCTAGTGTTGAATTTTCTGATGATGTTGTTAGCATCAGGGAAACATACCTCTATTTTTAGCTTGGTGATGTGGTCAGGAATATGACCATGGGGGAGTTTATGTTGGCCATGGGGTTATATAATGAAGAGGAGTTGGACTCAGACATGTTTGAAGATTTTTACGATGAATGTAGGAGAGGAAGGCCCGACTCCTACAACCCTAATACTTACTTCAGTAGGATCTCTTCTAATCTAGAATACAACTCCAAGCACCAGCCTTTCTACACCTTGATTCGGAGCCCCATCCATCATTTGATTCATAGGCTCATTGCTGTTTCGATAAAAGCAAGGCATTCCGCAAGGGAGAAGATGATGATTGACGATTTGTTTTTGTAGAATGGTATGGATGGTGGCACTTTGATCGATGTTCCTTGGCATTTAGCCAAGTTCATGTCGGCGGGAGCCAAGGGGTTCCAAAAGAAGAGTATGATAGAGGGTGCCCATTTGATTGGGAGGCTGGCAAGGAGTCTAGGTTTGATGACTTAGGAGCGTTTATATTTAGTAACCATTTCTATGGATACAAGCTTAATTGGGATTAATAAGCTTGTGGAGTATGGTATTTGTAGGTTCAACGGAATTAGTGGTGGTAAGTTGATTCCTGAAGCTCCACGTGGGAGTGGAGCATGGACTAGTGGGAGCCAAGAGAGCGGGAGCCAGGGTAGCGGAAGCCAGGTTAAAGCTGAAGAGGAGCATGTTAAGGTGAGGTCTAACATGAGCATTGGAGATAGATTGAGGGTTATGGATGGCCGAATGGGGCATATAGAGAGTAGCATGGCCCAGTTTGGAGAGGACATGGACAACTTGGCTGCATGTATGTATGGAATGATAGAGAGAATAATTGCACTATTGAATTTGATATTTTTGGTTTTTCAGTGAAGGATTTCTTGACTGGCCACATCCTCCTCAGATGTGAGAGTTCAAGTGATCTCTATCCAGTCACCAATCTATCATCTCCTTCAAGTGCTTTGCTTTCCATTAGTCCCACTACATGGCACCAATAGCTCAGCCACCCGGGCGAAGATGTGCTATGATCTCTTGTATCTCGCTATTTTATTTCTTGTAATAAAGAGAAATTTTCTCATGTTTGTCATGCATGTCAACTTGGCAAACATGTATGAATTCCATTTTCTAGTTTGAACTCTCATGTTTCTAGTTATTTTAAAATTATACATTCTGATATTTGTACATCTCCAATTGTTAGCACTAATGGCTTTAAGTATATAGTTCTCTTTTAGATCATTTCTATTGTTACTTGTAGATTTATCCTCTTCGTAATAAATCTAATGTGTTCCAAAAGTTTGTGCATTTTCATTCATATGTTAACAAATAATTTAAAATTGGTATCACTTCGTTTTAATGTGACCATGGTGGTGAATTTGATAACACCCAACTTCTCAAATTATTTGACAAGAATGGCATTCAAATGTTTTTCTCATGCCCGAAAACCTCCCAATAAAATGGCAAATCAAAATGCATGATATGTACCATTAATAATATGATACGTACATTGCTTTTCCAAGCAAACCTTGCACCTACATTTTAGGTAGAGGCTCTGCATATGGTTGCCTACCTACTTAACCTTCTTCTATCATCGGCAATACAAAATGACATCCCCTTTAAAAAATTATTTAACAAAGAACCTGATTACTTGTCTTCGTATCTTCGGATATCTTTGTTACCCGCATTTACGTTCCCCACACAAAATTTCCCCACGAGCTACACCTTGCATCTTTTGGGGAGACCCTGCATACCATTGAGGCTATCATTGTCTTGACATATCCACAAATAAAATCATTGTCTCTCGACATGTAACCTTTGATGAGCTTCAATTTCCTTATGGTTCCATATCAACAACCTCGCCTCCATCTTATGACTTCCTTGACATTTCACCATCACTAATTGCCTGACACTTAATTCATTCTATATAACCCACTGTTTCCCCTCCAAATAATCCAAATATCACTAATGACCAACCCACCATGCCACCCCTACCCCTCGTTTAGGCCCCAACCTCGGGGTCTCTTCTCCGGCCCATTCCAACCCACCCATGCCTAACGAACAACCATCACCATCCTGCCCACCTCCTCAACCGAATACCCATAACTCCCTAGCCCAAAATCATGGATCAATACATGCATCACTTAACTCCCTGACCTAAGCTCACGGCCCAACACATGCACCAATTATACCACCTCAAAACCTAAATCGAACTCATCCCATGGTCACATGAGCGCAAGTTGTTACTGTCAATCCAACTAACCGTCTCACTCTTCATACCTCTCATATTAGTCCTCTTCCTAAATCTCTATGTCTTGATTTATCTAACCCTAACTGGCAAGATGCTATGTATGTTGAATATAATACACTTATTAAAAATAATAGTTGGGTTCTTGTTCCAAGATCTCATGGTGTCAACATTGTTCGATCTCTATGGTAATTTTGGCACAAATATCATGCTGATGGATCTTTGAGTAGTTAAAAGGCTCGTCTTGTAGCTAACGATGGTACTCAACAACTTGGTATTGATTTTTATAAGACATTTAGCCCGATCATTAAATTGACCACTATTCGCACGGTTCTTAGTCTTGCTCTATCTCGCAAGTGGCCTATTCATCAGCTTGATGTTAAGAATTTATTTCTTATTGGTGATTTATCTAAGACAGTATTTATGCATCAACCACCCGGTTTTGTGGATTTCAGGTTTCCAAATTATGTTTACCATCTTTAGAGGTCGTTATATGGTTTGAAGTAGGCACCTCATGCTTGGTTTTTAATGGTTTGCGGGATATGTTGCTCATGTAGGATTTGATCATAGTCGATGTGACTCTACTTTATTTAATTATCGATCTGACACTGACATTGCATATTTATTAATTTATGTAAATGACATTGTTCTCATAGCTTCATCTACAACTTTACTTCAGCGGATTATCTCCTTATTACACATGGAGTTTGTCATGACACACTTGGGGGCCCTTAATTATTTTTTGGGGATTTCTGTTACAAATAAATCTTCAGGGATGTTTTTATCTCAGAAGAAATATGCATTGGAGTTACTTGAGCGTGCACATATGACAAACTATATAACCACTCGGACTCCCGCTAATACCGAACCAAAACTTAGTCCTGAGGGGATTCTAGTCTCGGACCCTACGCTATATCATAGTCTTGCAGGTGGAGTACAATATCTTACATTTACTCGTCCTGACATGTCTTATGTTGTGCAACAGATTTGTCTTTTCATGCATGATCCTAGGGAACCTCACTTGGCTGCTTTTAAGAACATTTTACGGTATGTTCGAGGGATATAAGGTTTGGGTCTCCAGTTATATTCTTCTGCTAGTATTTCTCTTGTGGCATATTTTGATGCTGCTGATTGAGCTAGTTGTCCATCTACAAGACAATCTACCTCTGGATATTGTGTCTTCTTGGGTAACAATTTATTGTCATGGTCTTCTAAGCGTCAGCATACTCTCTCACAGTCGAGTGTTGAGGCTAAGTATCGGGGTGTCGCTAATGTAGTTGTGGAGGCTTCCTGGCTCCGAAACTTACTTGGGGAATTACACACCCCTCTATAATCTGCTACTCTTCTTTACTGCGACAATGTCAGTGTTGTTTGCATATCTGCCAATCCAGCTCAACATCAGCGGACAAAACATATAGAGATTGATACTTTTTTTGTTCGTGACATGTTTGCTACTGTTGGAAGCTTTTAAGATCAATCAACCTTAATTTTTGTTTTCAAACGTTACTCATACTAGTGTAATTATTATTATGTAGTATTTGTATTATTTGCAGCTATGTATGTATCAAACATGAGGCTGCATATTTCGTTTGGTCTTGGCCATAGCCCAACAGACCTTGGACTATGGTTAGATTAGTCATATTGACAGTTATAAGTTAGTTAAAACAGTTACATGACAGATATTGATAAAGGATCACAACCATTGGTTCTATTGAACCATCACAACCCTTCATATCATACCTATGCATGTAGTATAAATGGGATTCATGTAATGACAGTTATATACATCAATATTACAGTTAATAGTTAGTTACTTTCCCTTTATTTTTGTCTTTTTCTATCTTCTGCATACCACTTCTACACACACACACACACACACACACACACACACACACACTTTCTCAAACACTCAAACATTTTCCCTTTACACATACCTTGAAGATAGATGGTCAAGACTGCACAAGAAAGGATTTGGCCATTCTAATAATTGGTATCAGAGCAAACCTGGGAGGCCTATGAGGAAAAGACTTCAAGATCAGTTTATTCAGAGACAAATGAGAAAAGAAAGGGAGTCAAGACTTGGAAACTGTATAAGACAAATTTCCAAGGATTGCAAAGAAATGCTTAGGAATAAGATAGAAGAGATGGAAGTATACAACTCTGCACTTCCACAGTCCCATAATGCCTCTAACAAACACAAGAGATACAAGTGTTATGAATGCAGACTAAGGGGACATATTGCCAGCAATTGTCCAAACAAAGAGAAGATTTATGAGAGTGCAAACTCAGATAAGATTTATGAGACAACAATTGTGCACACTAAAATTCTATACCCTAAAAGTATACATCTACCGACTGATTTCATGGTTGATGGTACTGATGAAGGAAATTGGGACAGAATATGGTACATAAGCAAACGCCTTGAAAGGCATGTATGCTCAAACAGGAATCTGTTTGGAAAATTAAAAGAGAGATTCAATGTGGATAAGTTACAAGAAATGCACAAACTTTTTTTCATACATGGAGTAGGAGAAATCAACATCAGATTTAGGAAAGAGATCATTTGCATACCTGGTGTATTATATACAACAGATGTAACCCTTAACATTCTATCAGCAAATCAACTAGAAGCCCAAGGAAGGGATCTGATTTTCAAAAGCAACAAGTGCAGACTTGTGTATATGTTTAAGGATCCAACATACTACAGCTTTGATGTAAACAAGATGAACATGAGACAAAACAAGTACATGGATGATTATTTCAAGTTACTTGAAGAAAGTACTGACTGCGAGGAAGGAAAGATAGAAAAGAAAGATGTATTGACACAGAAGTGTCACAGATGTGGAGAAATTAGACACCATGCCTATGCATGCCTAACCAAATCAACAACAGTTGTAAACTCACCAAGAAATGAGGACTATGTCTATGTAAAAGGTGTTTTCTATCCAACTAAAGTTAGTTCATTTAATGAATATGTTTCTTTTCTTGACCTTGTAAAGAATAATGAAATAATCTGTCAAGAATGGGACATATTTAGGGACAAGTTTAATGATGCTTTAAAATGGTTTTATAATGAATATTTAAAAAAGGAGATGCTTGGTCCCATACCCAAAAAGATAAATGGCATTGAGATTCATTTAATGGATCTCTACAAATTGGTAGAAAGGTTAGGAGGATACCTAAGTATCTAATTTGCAAAGGAATTTGGTTATGTTGCAGAAATATTTGGCCTATCACATGATTATGGTGATGAATTTAGAAAGTGTTACAATAAATACTTGGATGTATTTAATTGCTATTATAGCACAACAAGGGTGTCACAAGAGGAACTAGGAACTGTTCCAGAGAAGACCACATCATCTGTGGTTAAAGGCAAAAAGATTACATGCCTTGAAAGTCACTGTGGTGATCAAATGGATCAAGTGACAGCACCTATTGGACAAGACAATCAAGAGAAAAGCAAAATTGTACACTTAGGAATCAAATTAGAAGACTTAGAAGAAAAAGAAAAGGGCAACACATACCAAATGAAGACAGAAGACCATTTAGAAAAGGGAAGCACAAGTATGGGAAGAAATAAAGAAGAAAGGGACACAAGCAGCAGCTCTAGTGATGATTTCATCATCATTAGCTAATCACATTATGAAAGCAAGCAAGAAGAAGAAGACATTTCAGAGGTTATTGATCTTATGGGGGAGATTGTTGGAAGCTTTTAAGATCAATCAACCTTAATTTCTGTTTTCAAACCTTAGTTATATTAGTGTAATTATTATTATGTAGTATTTGTATTATTTGCAGCCATGTATGTATCAAACTTGAGGCTGCATATTTTGTTTGGTCTTGGCCATAGGCCAACAGACCTTAGACTATGGTTAGATTAGTCATATTGACAGTTATAAGTTAGTCAAAACAGTTACATGACAATTATTGATAAAGGGTCACGACCATTGGGTATAACCATAGAAGTTACTAATCATAACAATTATAGAAAACAAGTAAACATCATCAAAGCATGCAATGAAGTAATAGGAATAATACTTGTAAATTAATTAACCGAATTAAAAGAATATGCATACCTTTTATCAATCAATCAATTAGGGTTTATGAAAACCCCAAATTAAGATCAAGAACCAAGAAACCCTAAACCCTAATAAATTAGGGTTTAACAAATTTGACTACACCAAAAGTCGAATACCCAAGATATACAAACACAAGTGTATTTACTCTTTGTTCATGTACACACGTATTAGTAGCGAATCAATGAGAAAAGCTAGGTTCTTGAATCACAAATAAAACCAAACACTTGTTTCTTGGATTGGAAAATCGAATCCCTAGGGGTTAGGGATGGTGTCGATCGGCCAAACCAAGAGGAGAGGAGAGGAGAAGAAGTTAGGGTTCTTTGGTGATCCAAGATTAGATTTATGAATACAAGGGGTTTGTATTTATAGGTATCTAATAACTTGGTGACCAAGAAAAGCCTCCCTGGGCTTTTGAAACCCACGACCGCCATAAGAACCCAAGAGGGTTCTAGATCCTTCTTGTCCACTAATTTCATCTCTAGTCCTTTTAGTTTACATTTAACGACCGTTAGTCTAAACTCGTTAAATATTAACTAGCGTTAAGTTTTATTTCGTGACAAATAATTAATAATAATAACATTTATATATTAATTATTTTAACATCAATTCTCATACGTAATGTGTGCAATCCCGAAGTCTCGAGTTCGAATCCGGTCATACGTATATTAATAATTATCCATAAACCTTTCAGCTCCCACTTGGATATTACTTAATATAGTAATGACATTGGTTTAGTCTAGCTTAACACGCCAATGCCCCCAGATCGAATCGAGTATGGTCTCCTGGAAAAACCATTTAATGATTCATCATTTTTACTTATCCTTTTACTTCTAATACTTCATTAACTGTGAATATGGATCGAGTCATTTCACAAGTTAATATTTTGTTTCTCGTTATATCTGATTGAACAAGATTACCAAATCATCTGAACGTATTCCAAATAGATCTTGGGTAAGGCCTTACAAACATCTTGCCAATCCTACGAGGGCCCAAACAGTATTATGCTTTGAAACAAATTCAAAGGAGCAAATTCTCTTGACTACAAGCAAAACTCATGAACTTTGCAACACTTCTGAAAATAGCCCTTATAACCACCTTTTACGGATAGCGTTAGACTATTTCACACAAGTGCACTACATTCATAACAGTTATCTGGTATCTCAAGTCCGAGGATAAATATACATGATTTACTTAATGACAAGGATCCATAAAGTACAATCATGTTAAGTTGGGATCTGTCCTATATTCAATTCATTAAATATCATGTGAATTTGGCATGTCCCACGCATCAATATACTTAAAGTATATTCTATCAAAACTCAGATTTGTCTTAATTCAATGACATTTCAACATCATTGATCGACAACGGACTTTTAGAATAATATAAGTTAATCACGGATTAAACATGCAAATATAAGATATAATATCAAGAAAATGAAAAATAAACATAACCAATATTTTATTTCATTTAAATAATATTTGTTTAAAACATCCCTTATCCAAATACTAAATAGATCAATGCATGAT
The DNA here is from genome assembly GCA_022545495.1 of Chrysanthemum lavandulifolium. Classification (NCBI taxonomy): domain Eukaryota; kingdom Viridiplantae; phylum Streptophyta; class Magnoliopsida; order Asterales; family Asteraceae; genus Chrysanthemum; species Chrysanthemum lavandulifolium. The sequence goes on from CM040244.1 coordinate 275,530,035, forward strand.
AATACTGGTTAATGTATTATGTCTCAAGTAATGACAATTATACTTGTTGACAAGGCATAATTTCAACTAACTTTGATCTATTAGAATTTTGAGAATACTTATTTCAAGAATTCAACTAGTGAAGTTCTTGTATGTGTGCATTCAAAATATCTTGATATTGCCACATAATATTTCATAAAGTGTGTGACATCTTCAACCACCAATTTATGACAATCAAACTTTCAAATATTTTAAAGTTTAAATATTCTAATTCTTTAATGTATAATGCAACTATGCTCTTAGTTGAGCACAACTAGTTCACATGGCCATTTACAAGGATGAAATCCTCCCATGACTAGTATTGAGTGTCATCTCAATTATACCAAAGATCATTGTATTCAAAACAACAATATGCTCTTTAAAATATCTCCGTAAACTTCAATATCTACAGTGTAATGTTTGATGCCTTCAAAACTTTCAAGTTTGTTGGCTATGACAATTACGCAACAATTGATGTATTGCTCATCCATAGAATTTTGAGAGCAATTCCAGTCGAGGAATGTAATTCTAGATTCAAACATATTCTATTAGAATATTCATTACACCAGTTATCTAATAACTTCATTAGATATCAATGTTGTCAAATCATCTTGCCTTTAAGCATGATACAACAATAACATGATGTACATGAAAAATCCTTGTGTCAAACTAAGATTTCATTCATGTACATATCCATTTTCTAAATGATATATCATGATTTATATTAGACTCATTTATTTAATACCGCACATGTTTACTAACAATAAACATATACTCCAAGGTTGTATGTCTTATTTTCTAAATCTTTCAAGTGAAGTTCCATTCCAAACTAAAACTTAACATTTAGCTTAGATGGAATGTTACTACCCACAACATATAAGAGTTAAAGAAAATAAACATAATACTCCCACTCGCTTTCGGAAATACTTAGAAATTATCTTATTTTAATTTTAAACCAAAACTTGGATTTAATAGTTAAACATAAGAATCATCTCCTAGATGCATGCATATATCCATTCATGGATTCTTGCGGTTGTACATTTTCAAAGATTATGTGAATTCATAAAACTCATTTGTATTACTTATCGTCCTCATAAAAGCAATCACACAAGAAAGAGTTTTGATATTCATTGTCGATTTCATATAAATGAAATTAAGTATGACAATCATAATCATTATATATTTAATGTGCCAAGGAAAGAATATTCAATCACGCTTAATCGCTTAAGTGTGATTAATAATCTTGTCACAAGTCATGCATTAAACACATGTACAATTTTGTCCATATGATTTCTACACAAAGATTTAAACCACTAGGGTTTTCTTTCTTTTGAAGAAACACATCTTTGTTATGATAAACCAAGTTTCGAAGTTGATTATCTTTATGGACAGCATCTTAACATTCATAGTATGAATAATTTACCACAATTCAATATTAGGTAATATATCATTATGTTTAACAAGTTTACCATGATCCTGTAATTCATATTTATCATCACATCAAATATCTGAGATATCCTTGTGGATCTACGAATGAGAATTCCATCATCTTGAGGTCTAACAGATTTGACCTCATCATGATATTCACTAGTGTATTTTAGAAGATTATGTGTTTTGTAATTGTAATTTAATCTCTTCAAGATCTAAACAAAACTCCCACTTGCTTTTGTAATTTAAAGACTATTTATAAATACTTTAGCAAGTAAAACAACACTAAATTGTTTTCTTTGGGGATATTACAAATCACATTGACAGTTCAGAAATCTTGTTCATTAATAACCTACTCCATAAGTAGTTTTAACAAATCAAAACTTCAATATAAGACTCAATGTGATTCATCACATTCCATACTAAAATGGTGTCTTATTAATCTTCTAGGTTTTGAGTTTTATTAAGTATATCCAATCAATACTCAATTTTCTAACCTTGATAACTTTTGGAAGAAAAGAAGATATAGTTATCTTGAATCAAACAATATAACAAATGTTTGATTCTTCTAACTGAACATTCCATATACATACAGTATTTCATTAGAATTAATATTGTAAGACAATCTAACAATATGTAAGATAAACATATTCCTTTTGGCTTACCTATTTACCAACTAAGACAACTTAATGGTATAATAGAATTCCAAGCCAATTGCATGCTTTATAACTCAAGTACTTTTGATCAAGTCACTTCATGTCCATGTCTCAACAAGAAAACATAAACAGTTATAATTCCATTATACGTTATAAGTCATTCACCAATGACTTTATATCTTAATAAGAAGACATAATAAGTTAACGTATTACTTTATATTATATGTCTTGTAATAATGAAAAGACTTCATGTTTGTGACTTTACAAAGAAACACATAAACATTTATAATTTAAAGTAGTTATGAATACCACATCGTGGTTTCAATTAATTTATTTTCAAGTTAATATACTACTCCATCTATTTATGTCATTCTAAAAATACATAAATATTTAAGATAGTATTAAATTACTTTATTTATTTATGTCATTCCATGAAGTGTCCAACTTAAGAAACTGTAAAAATATCCATGCCCGATCCCACGACAAGTGAAGATTTACCTTGAGATTACAATCTAGCCAAGATCTCACTTAAACTAAAATGTAACTTCAAGTGTTTCTATATTTTGAATGACATAAGACATAAAAGTAGTTTATGTTATAATCTTGACACATGTTCTAAACAAGTCAATCTTATTAGAATGTTAATCTCTTACCTTACGATCAAAAGAATCCATTAATCATATTTGTATGTGTTGTTCCTTTGCACACAATAAATACTTCTCTCACTTGTGCATAGAACAACATCATATAGCACACAAACAACACGACTTGCATTTTGTTTATGTGAACAATATGATAGTGTCATAGATATATAAGTATTACAAGTAGATGTAGGACCACTTAATTTATCAAGGAAACGTTCATGACTATCCTTGAGAATATGAATGTCTACATTTTTGAACGTAATGTATTATTTCAAGAAAATCTAGAAATAATATGAGTTACTACCAAGATAATAAATCTTGTAACTCACATTGAATTAGACAACGTTACAATAATGTCTTATTCAAGAATACACCATACTCCCATTGGATTTGACAACATTGTAAGTGTTTCATTAACCAGTGAAAATAGCGTGCTATTACGTTGCTACCCCTTTGTAAGACCATTCGTAACAATTACTTAGGTACTAAAAGAGTGTATTCTACTTTGTAGATGATGGATCATCCATCAATGCTATTAACTTGAAAAATTGAGCATGCAATTTCTTCCTTAATAGGTCTACTATCCCCACAATGGTGTGTAGCACCTTTAATTGGTCAAAGCAAAACAACTAGATAAACTATACTAGTTTGTCTTTTACCAATTTTGCGGTAATTAGTCTAGCTTCTAATTTAATAACTCATAAAATGTCAAACATGTTTTCTAGTTGACCAAAATGTCATATAAGAATTCAATCACCAACAGAGGGTAATGAAATCTCTTAAGGAAAACATGGTGTGCAATTTTCTTAACTATTAAAGTTGCTATGAGTTATATTAGAATTTAGACAATTCTAATGTTCCTAACATACCTTTCTCAATCATGAAAAGGAATAGGATTGAGTCTCACTCTTCTTCCATGGAAAAGAGTCTATGTTTGTCTTTTAGTAAATTTTCTTGATCAAATATTTGTTTGAAAACGAACTAGATCAATTTACCAAAGCCCAAACCACGTTTACGGTTTAATGTTGCATTAATACAATCAAAAGAATTAACAAAATTCAATTTTTAGTATTTTCGATAATTAAATCTTTCAAGAAAATAAAATACCCTTAGGTCAATATTCATATTAACCATAGAATTTTCCTTGAATCTAGGACCCTCATTATCATAGTTTCACCACATCAGTTGATCTGCTAGTGATGAAAGTATAGAATAGGTAATTGTCGAAGAACAATAATTGACAAACAAGTTTTCAATTCCTAGAAAATATGGGATTTACAATTTTGCCAAACAATTATGCAAAACGTAAGCATGTTTTATCCCATCTTATGCCTTAAGTTATAGGTCTCACTAACTAACTTAATTAAGTTGTCTAATTTAGAAACTGCAAATTATTTAAGCTGAGGTCTCACACAACATAAAGATTCACCTTGTTATTGTAATCTAGTTCAAGGTCCCACATAACGTAAATTACAACTTCAAGTGTTTCATATCATTAGATGGCATAAACTTAAATTTTAAAGGGTACAATTTTTGATGTGTAATCAAAACTTATGTATGAAGAAGCATGCATACATCTTCATAACATAAATTTTTTCAAAACCTTACTCATAGTTTTAAATTGCTAAGATTAAATTCTACAAAGTTTTAATCGATGCGTTGAGAAACTTACAACTTTGCACTAAGATGCTTCGTACATAGAATAGTTATACTAGGTAGCTCCAAATATAACTCACAAAGTGGCGAGAGGACCGGTCAGCAAGCATATTATGAATAACCCTTCTTCCTTTCGCAATTTAATGCGAACCCTCCTTAAACCACTCACAGTTTGTTATAATGGGTGAGCCGTTCTAACCATTTAGTACAATCGCATCGATCGATTAAAAGTTCAAGATTTAATACTTAGAAAACAAATCAAATTTCGCCATTATTTAGTCCATTTAATTTTCTATTCTCAAAAAACCCTTTTTGCTTACTAACGTGTCATACAATATAAACAAAAGGCACTTTAATAAAAATTAAAACGAACTCAAATAATATACATATAACTTAACAATTAACATATGTAAAAACAATTAGCCACATGCATAATTTGTTCGATAAAACCTAATAAACAATTCTAGGCGTAAAACCATGCATATATTAACTAGGGCTTTCACCTACCAATGCAAGTGAGCCACATACATCGATAAGTCGATTGCGTAAGCCAAAGTTAATGATATACCATATTGCACATAACGAATTATTATTAGATATATTGAGGTCTTCCCCAATTTTATATTTATCAAACTAATTACCATGTGAATTTTACTTAACAATTAATCAAAACAACAATAAACAATAAGCCATGGCAAAACATGCATGTTCCACCATGGATTCCTCATAACAATTATAATCCCAAAATATGCATATACATGGCACATAACAATTATTCATTAAAACCACACAAAAAATATACATGCAATCCTAGGGTTTCTGCAAGTTTTACAAAAATAAAACCTAATTAAAAAATTAAAGGGTAATCGACCCTTATAATAAAAATTAGGGTTTCAATTTTCAAAACCCTAGAAACCAATAAAAGCATGTAATAATCACAAAGATTCAATTTTATGTGTTTCGGTAATTAATTACAACATATTAACGGCTCATGATGCCACTTTTTGGGTTTTACTAATCATAACAATTATAGAAAACAAGTAAACATCATCAAAGCATGCAATGAAGTAATAGAAATAATACTTGTAAATTAATTAACCGAATTAAAAGAATATGTGTACCTTTTATCAATCAATGCAATTAGGGTTTATGAAAACCCCAAATTAAGATCAAGAACCAAAAACCCTAAACCCTAATAAATTAGGGTTTAACAAATTCGACTACACCAAAAGTCGAATACCCAAGATGTACAAACACAAGTGTATTTGCTCTTCGTTCTTGTACACACGTATTAGTAGCGAATCAATGAGAAAAGCTAGGTTCTTGAATCACAAATAAAACCAAACACTTGTACTTGAGCTTGGAAAATCGAATCCCTAGGGGAGGGATGGTGACGATCGGCCAAACCACAAGGAGAGGAGAGGAGAAGAAGTTAGGTTTCTTTGGTGATCAAAGATTAGATTTATGAATACAAGGGGTTTGTATTTATAGGTATCTAATAACTTGGTGACCAAGAAAAGCCTCCTTGGGCTTTTGAAACCCACGACCGCCATAGGACCCAAGAGGGTTCTAGATCCTTCTTGTCCACTAATTTCATCTCTAGTCCTTTTAGTTTACATTTAACGACCGTTAGTCTAAACTCGTTAAATATTAACTATCGTTAAGTTTTATTTCGTGACAAATAATTAATAATAATAACATTTATATATTAATTATTTTAACATCAATTCTCATACGTAATGTGTGCAATCCCAAGTCTCGAGTTCGAATCCGGTCATACGCTATATTAAAAGCAAGTATATCCATAAACCTTTCAAGGAATTATGACTTCAAGGGTCAACTTCCTGAATTTGATGTCTATCTTGGACCTGATTACTGGGATACAGTTAAACTGAATTCGTCATCTAAAAAAGCTAACAGGGAGATTATACATGTCTTGTCATCAGATTTCATTCATGTCTGTCTTGTTAATACAGGCCTTGGAACACCTTTCATTTCAGCAATAGAACTACGGCTTCTGGCAAATGATATGTACAAAGAAACTGATTATGGTTCATTATACCTTTTCGCACGTGCAAATTTTGGAAATGCATTTTTAACAGTCAGGTAAACCTTCTGGATTTTGTTTTATCAAAGCCAACCAGCTTACCCTTTGTTTTCTGACTTTGGATTCTTATCTTCCAGCGCCCAAAAGTACTAACTTCACTTTTCTTGATTCTCAACTTAGGTATAATTCTGACAAGTATGATCGACTATGGGCTCCAATTAATTGGCCTAATAGTACTATCTTATACACATTGGACGAAGTTCACTCAGCAACCATTGACCCACCATCAGAGGTCATGAGTGATTGCATATCTCCTAAATGTTGAGTTTTCTTGGTTTGCGAATCATGGTACTTTTGGATGAACAACATAAATGAAAGAGTATGCACAAACTGATGTGCAGGGACTCGGTATAACAGAGAGGGTGGGAACCTTTGATAAACAAACTGATATTAAATATAATCCACACTTCTAAAACGTTTACAATGATTGGTATATATAGTTTGTCAATCGGTACTATGAACCGATGTGACTATTCTGAGAGTTATCTATCTAAACGGTACAATTCTTCCCGATTTACTGTGAATACAATTACTAATTTTCTATCCTACACTATTGGTCCTTCTACTTACAAGGACTTTATGATTCTTGATTATTTCAAGTCCAACATTCACTCCCCTAATCAAGAAATCATAAATCTTCACTGTTCTTGTCCATCTTCGTTTCTGACGCCTTCTTTACATCATTCTCATTTGAAGTTCTAATCGCCTTTACTTGTTCTTTCTTTCATGTGTTGCCTTTTATCGCTCCATGGATCATCGCCTTTGTTCTTAACATCTTCATGTGATCCATCCTAACACCAAACTTGTCCATTACTTGTTCTTGTGTTCCTAATCGCTCTATCTTGTGTAGACCATGTCCACACCATGCAAGCCTGGGTCTCTAACATTCTGCAGTTCAACCGCTTCTTCCCACTTCTTCTTTGGCTTCTCTTCTTGGGCGTCTTTGGTAACCATTATCAAGCCTATGAACCATGTCTTATTCCGCCATATCGTAAGACATCTCTCTTCCGAACGATTATCTTGCAACATCCTTCATCTTTTCGCCCAACAAGAACGTGTTACGCTTTTCGGTCTTCATCTTCTTCAACGCGATATCTTCCTTGACCGTAATATGATCTCGCAAACATATTTTCACTGTGTTTCTTCTTTTTCGGGATCTTTAACCATGGTCTCGATGCCATGTTGAGTTTTCTTGGTTTGCGAATCATGGTACTTTTGGATGAACAACATAAATGAAAGAGTATGCACAAACCGATGTGCGGGACTCGTATAATGAGAGGGTGGGAACCTTTGATAAACAAACCGATATTAAATATAATCCACACTTCTAAAACGTTTACAATGATTGGTATATATAGTTTGTCAATCGGTACTATGAACCGATGTGACTATTCTGAGAGTTATCTATCTAAACGGTACAATTCTTCCTGATTTACAGGGAATACAGTTACTAATTTTCTATCCTACACTATTGGTCCTTCTACTTACAAGGACTTTATGATTCTTGATTATTTCAAGTCCAACATCTACTGCTCCTTTCATCAAGACAGAAACTTGAAGGACCGAAGTTGCTTATTATATACTTATTAACCGAATTACAGTTATGATTTGGCAGTTACCACCGAACCATTGTGATGGTTGGTAACAACCTTTAGAAACCTATATATAGTTGTAAATGTTACAGAATTTCGACAGTAGAAAAACATATTGACAAGTTATTCTTTATATTGCAATTTCGTTATATTGTTTTACTCATATTGGGACCAACATTTGGTATCAGAGCCTTGTCCATACACTCGTTACATCGATACAACCATCATCCTAAACACAAGATTCCGAACCAGAAAAACAGAAACAATTCTGTTGTTAACGAGTACCAAAAAGAAAACCAGAAACACTCTTGAACGAGAAAGAAGGAACCAAAGAAGCGCTGAGACGTTTGTTTCAGGAAGAAGAAGAAAAGACGCAACGTATCATCAACCATACGCTGCCTGGATAACTTGATAACGCAAGGAAAGTAGTGCACGACCGTACTTGTGTAGAAATTGCATTCGACAAGCCACCAAACTGTGGTGACTTGATATTTTCTGTTGGTTTGATTTGGAACGCAGCAAAAACAACAACTTTGTTACACTTGTTTGTTTGTTTTCAAATCACACAACGAGACACTCCTTTTGTCGAGACAAAAGTAGAGAAGAAGAAGACGTACGTGAAGAAAAAAAAGAACGTTGCTTGAGAAGAAAAGAAGGGTACCGAACCAGAAAACATATCAAACTGTTTTTGGAGAAGACGTTTACAATACAAAGAGGGACAACAACAGGAGCATTTTGATCACTTGCTCGCAAGGATACCGTGGGTATTTCTGTAGGTTGTTGTAGATACGGTGTGGAATAATAAAGAAGAAGAAGTATTGTTAGAACGCGGACAAGCAACGAAGGCAACAAGGACATCACTTGTTGACATACTACCGTCGAGTAGTAGAACAAGACAAGCAACTCGCTTGGTCTTTTGGAAGAAATTACCGAGACTAATTTCTGAAACATTTTGTGTTTATTCGAAACTTGGAGATAAAGAAGCAAGTCGACACAAAATCCGAGACTTGGAGATAAAGGAAGCAAGTCAACAAAAGAAAGGACAACGTGATACAAGGGAAAGAAAAACATAGTTGGTATACTCTAGTACCGACAAGAAGGGAATACGCAAGTAACAAAACAGGTCACACGAAAAAATCTTAAACTTTTGGATTTCCTTTCATATTTATAGTATAGATACTTAGTTTATACTATTAGAAATCCATAGTTTCATATTAGGATTCCCGGATAACTATCTCTGTTCCCGTAGTATTAAGTGATACTACTAGTTAGAAATCCCTATACGAAGTAGAAAGTGAAGATCATAAGAACTATCAAAATGCCCGGTGACGACGCAAGTGGCAGTAACACTGCACCAAAACCCGTAACCCCTATGACACAATATCAATGCCCAAAACTCAAAATCACAAACTACACAGTTTGGACTATACAAATTAAGGTGATACTAGAAGCACAAGGATTATGGGAAACAATAGAACCTAAGGCCGATACACAATTAGATGTTAAGAAGGATAAGGCAACAACCGCCTTCTTATATCAAGCGTTAATCAAGATGTGATCTTACAAGTAGCAAGTTGCAAACCGCAAAAGAATTATGGGATTCGTTGAAAAGAGACACGTTGAGAAGAAAAGGTGCAACAAGCACGATTACAATCATTGATGATTGATTTCGACTCTTCGATGAAGGAGGATGAAACGGTGGATGTATTTACAAACCAAATTGAACGGCTACGCCACGAAGGCAAAAGAATTAGGAAAAGAGTTGGATGAATCACTTTTAGTTCGAAAACTATTAGACTCCACACCGATAGATTCATTCAAATAGTAGCATCCATAGAACAGATTTAATGATCTCGATGACATTACGTTAGATGAGATCACAGAAAACTTAAGGCATTCGAGGAGAGAATAAAACTCCGAAAGGGAGGACAAGTAGATGGCAGACAACTTATTATTCGCACAAGGCTAACATTCTAGAAATAAGAAACGATTTACAAAATATAGAGGTAAATCAAACTATCCACGTGGAAACCGCGTAATAAGGGAAATAGAAACAACTCGAATGGAGGAAACTCATCCCACTCATATAAGTCAAACAATGGAAAACAAGGATGGGATAAGAGCAAAATCACATGCTATAATTGTGGAAAACTCGGACACTACAAAAAGGATTGTAGAAGTCCATCAACAACTCAAGAACAGTCAAACCTTATCTTAGAAGACGATGAACCATCACTGCTAATGGCTACACATGAAACTGAAGAAATCTTGTTAAATGAAGAAAAAGTACAACCCCGAAAATATGCTACGACAGATGCTAGCATATGGTACTTAGACAATGGTGCAAGCAACCATATGTCAGGCACTAAAGGCCATTTTAAAGATATTGACGAAAACATCACTGGACGTGTTCGTTTTGGAGATGGATCATATGTAGAGATAAAGGGTAGAGGTTCAATACTATTAGGATGTAGAAACTTACAACAGAAGATGATTTCGGATGTTTACTACATTCCAAACCTCAAGAGCAACATACTTAGTCTAGGACAACTTACCGAAATAGGTTGCAAGATCATTATGGATGGAAACTTACTGACTTTGTATGATAAGAACAAGAAGTTGTTGATGAAAGTAGAACGATCTAAGAATCGACTTTACAGTATTAGATTACATATAGTAGCACCTATATGTCTTTTAGCAAACGTAGATGACCAAGCATGGTTATGGCATGCTAGATTAGGTCACCTGAACTTTGATGCAATAGATAAAATGACAAGGAAAGGTTTAGTGGATGGAATACCAAGAATAAAGCATGCAGACAAATCATGATGCATGTTTATTAGAAAACACATCGAACACCATTTCCAAACCAAGCTAAATTCGGATCAAGAACCCGTTAGACTTAGTATATGGAGATCTTTGTGGTCCCATAAGTCCAACAACACACTCCGAAAGAAGCTCATCTTCTTATTAGTCGATGATCGCACACGCTTTATGTGGGCTTACTTTCTAAACTCGAAGATCAAGCATTTAGCACATTCAAGGAATTTAGACACCGATCGAATCAAAGTTGAAGTTGAAAATCAAGATGCTAAGAATCGATAGAGGAGGTGAATTTACATCACATGAATTCACCAAGTACTGTAAGGAAAATGGAATTGAGAGACAATTGACAGCACCATACTCACCACAGCAGAATGGTGTAGTAGAGAGGAGAAATAGAACAGTGTTATCAACGACTAGGAGTATGATAAAAGCGATGAAGTTACCCTTAACTTTTTGGGCGGAAGCAGTAAGGCACGCCATTTACATACTCAACAGGGTACCAACAAAAGCCCTGGAAGATAAAACACCATATGAAGCCCTCTACAACAGAAAACCAAACTTAGAATACCTAAGAATATTCGGATGCACAGCTTATGCTAAGGTTACGATACCTCACTTGAAGAAGTTAGATGATAGAAGCATTCCAATGATTTACTTAGGAGTTGAAGAAGGATCAAAAGCATGTAGGCTATATGATCCAGTAGGAAAGAAGAAACATGTTAGTAGGGATGTAAAGTTTATGGAAACGAAACCGTGGATTGGAATAATAATGAAGAGGATACGAATCATCAAGATACGCTTTGGACTACCTTTGTAATAGATGGAGTTGACTATGATAATCCTACACCACCAACATAGAAAACACCGACAACACGTATCAAGAACAAGAACCGATACCGATCCACCTCACCAATCACACCACCATCATATACTTTCAACCCTAACTCGATGAAGAAAGAGCTACTATAAGCTCATTAGAGAGCTCAGATCCTAGATTTGATCATAGACCTATACAAGGTTTAAAGGATATTACGGAAATTTACAAAACTGCACGTGAAGTAGAAGCACCGAGCTTATTCTTTACAGAAGAAGAACCCCGTAATTACAAGGAAGCATCAAAAGATGAGAAGTGGATTGAGGCCATGGAAATTGAATTAGATTCAATAAACAAAAATAACACATGGACCCTCACCACATTGCCCGAAAACCAGAAAGCAATAGGACTCAAATGGGTTTATAAAACCAAAAGAGATGCACAAGGAAGGATCATAAAGTACAAAGCAAGATTAGTAGCAAAAGGTTACGTACAAGAACAGGGAATAGACTTCGATGAAGTGTTTGCACCAGTTGCTAGGATAGAGACAGTTCGATTGATATTAGCGCTAGCAGCATATAATGGATGGCAAGTACACCACTTGGATGTAAAATCAGCATTTTTACATGGAGAATTGAAGGAAGAAGTCTATGTCACACAACCTGAAGGTTTCATTCAACAAGGAAACCTAGGAAAAGTCTACAAGCTAACTAAAGCTTTGTATGGCTTAAGACAAGCACCGAGAGCATGGAACGTGAAGCTTGACCAAACATTAAAGTCATTAGACTTTAAGAAATGTAATCTCGAACAAGCGATCTACACAAAGAGAAGCAAGACTTCTACACTTATCGTTGGAGTATACGTAGATGATCTGATAATCACAGGCACTCCAAAGAAGGAAGTAGATTTGTTCAAATCCCAGATGAAAGATAAATTTGAAATGAGCGACTTAGGATTGCTAGCATATTACCTTGGGATAGAAGTTACACAGATGGGAGGAGAGATTACAATCAAGCAAACCGGATACATTAACAAGATCTTGAAAGAAACAACCATGACGGACAAGAATGACACGAAGACACCGATGGACCCCGCACTAAGTTGGTCAAGGCGGAAGATGGAAACCCAGTTGACGCAACTTATTACCGAAGCTTAATTGGAAGTCTCGGATACTTATCGATACAAGACCGATCTTAGTTACTCACGGACTACTCAACAGATTTATGCAAGACCCAAAGGATCATCACCAAGGCGTAAAACAAGTAATCCGATACATCAAAGGAACGAAAGACCATGGAGTAATATACAAGAAAGACGGAGGTCGCAAGATTACAGGATACAATGATGAGTTATGGAGTTAATACGATCAAGGAAAAGGAACCACGGAATCGTATTTTACTTTGGAGAGTCACCTATCACTTGGTGTACTCGAAGCAACCGACAGAGAGCGCCTCATCATGTGAATCGAATTCATGGCGGCTACAAAGAAGAAGATGTCAAGCATTATGGCTAAAACGATTACTCGGTGAATTAACCGGATTAGAAGAAAAAGATAACGCCGAGTTGACAATATATCGCCTATACAACTCGTAAAGAACCCAAGATTTCACGGAAGAAGCAAGCATATAGACATTCGCTATCATTTCATTCGGGAATGCGTAGAGAATGGTCATATCAAAGTAGAACACGTAAGTGGAGAACTTCAAAGAGCAGATATTCTAACTAAAGCATTACCAAGACTCAAGTTCGTGACTATGCGACAAATGCTCGGAGTTCAAGACTTAGGACGAAGCAACGATCAAGATTAAGGAGGAGAATGTGAGCAGATAATCTCGATCTACTGCTCCTTTCATCAAGACAGAAACTTGAAGGACCGAAGTTGCTTATTATATACTTATTAACCGAATTACAGTTATGATTTGGCAGTTACCACCGAACCATTGTGATGGTTGGTAACAACCTTTAGAAACCTATATATAGTTGTAAATGTTACAGAATTTCGACAGTAGAAAAACATATTGACAAGTTATTCTTTATATTGCAATTTCGTTATATTGTTTTACTCATATTGGGACCAACACTAAAAACCCGAAGGAATCATTAACTATAAATTGGAACAATACCAATGAAAGATTTTTCATGTACATGCACTTTGCTGAAGTTGAAATACTAAAAAGAAACCAGAAAAGAGAATTCAACATTTACCTGAATGGCAACCTCTCTATTGATAGACCTTTCTCTCCACTAAATCACACAACCTCCACGATCCATAACACGGATCCAGAGACTGCAGCACCAACGTATAAGCTCGAAATAAATAAAACAAAAAATTCAACCCTTCCTCCAATTATCAACGCTTTCGAGCTTTATGCTTTAAAGCAGCTCCCACAACGGCAAACGGATGATCGAGATGGTAAGTGTAGAATCTATCATTTGATAGATAGAAAATTAAATTTAAATACAAATAATTAAAAATCAAGAATGTTTGAGATACCTTAGCTCCTTCTGTCTCGAATGTCTTTTAGCTGCTGCAATTTGGGGTATTAAGTCAACTTACAGAATAACTAGACACTGGCAAGGAGATCCGTGTGCTCCAGAGGAATTTGTTTGGGATGGTATCGGATGCAGCTACAATGGTACCGATTCTCCTAGAATTGTGTTGTTGTAAGTGCACAATTTTAAGATCTCCCTTCCCCAAGTTCAAATTTCCGTTCTGCTTGTAACAGTTTAATTACTATCAACTCGAAATCAGGAATTTGACTACGAGCGGATTGGACGGAGTAATAGTTCCTGGAATAGCTAATCTCACAATGATGCACACCTTGTAAGTTCTCTTGCAGAGATACACTAAAATATGAGTACAACAATTCACCAACCATACTTCTGATTCTATGCCTTCATGTTTCAGGGATTTGTCAAACAATAATTTAACAGGAACTGTGCCTAGTTTTCTCTCTGAACTGAACTTCTTGAAGGTCCTGTAAGTTAGTAGCCCCTTTGATTAGCATCAGAAAACCACCAAAGTAGTTAAAACTAATCTATCTTGCAATTTGTTGTAGCAATTTAAAAGGAAACAACTTCGTTGGACCAATTCCAGCAGCTCTCCTAGCCAAGCAAAACACGGGATCACTGTCATTAAGGTTTGAGACACACTTTTTGACACCATGATTCAATTTAGCACAATTCGAAACATGGGACTTCTAACATTATACATAATATCAGTTATGATGGGGAGAGTACGGGAAATCCTGCAAGTGCATGTGATAAGAATACTTGTAAAAATAAGAAGGAAAACAAAATCATTGTTCCATTAATAGCAGCAGCTGCATCATTGTTTGTAATCTTGACGGCCCTCACCATCATATGGGTGATAATAAAACAAAAAGCTCGAGGTATGAGAAACACGTGCAGCTTTCCTTTAATTACAGTCTTGTAAAATAGTAATCTTAATCAAAACCATACACGCACGCAACAGGCACGGGGCTGGAAATAAGAAAACAGCAGTACACATACTCAGAGGTGCGAAGCATCACAAACAACTTTAGTGTTGTTATTGGAAAAGGAGGATTTGGAACAGTATACCATGGGTATATTGGTGATACACAAGTTGCTGTCAAGATGCTTTCCGAATCATCTCTCCAAGGGGACAAGGAGTTTCAGGCCGAGGTAGGTTCTTTTCATGCAGTGTAAAACTCTCGTATATATGGTTTTTAACATAGTCAAGTTAGCAACAAGAACAATTATATGCAAATTAAACTTTCTCCCCATAATTAACAGGTCAATCTTCTCCTGACTGTTCACCATAAAAACTTAACTTCGCTCATTGGGTACTGCAATGATGAAAGCCACAAGGGAATCATCTATGAGTACATGGCTAATGGGAACTTAGAAAGCCATCTGTTTGGTATTTTCTCCCTTATTGCCATTGCCTCTCTAAATTGCCACTTATAAATTTTTCTCAACACGTCAATTTGTAATTAAAATACGATTTATAGCCTTGTCTATACTTCTAAGTTTAAAGACAACTACAGTATTGCAAACATGTAAGAATAAGTACTAATGATTTGAGTTACTTGAGCAGACATGAGTTCAAATGTCTTGAATTGGGAAGAAAGACTACAAATAGGATGTGATGCAGCACATGGTCGGTAAAAAGATTATTCTCTATCTAATTGCTTGTATTAATTTTTGGCTACGATAAATCGATAATGAAGATTTTTAACCAATTAAGGTTCTATTCTTAGGGCTTGAGTACCTGCATCATGGTTGCAAGCCATCGATAGTACACAGAGATGTCAAGTGTACCAACATCTTACTAAATGAAACATTTCAGGCAAAATTAGCAGACTTCGGTTTGTCCAAAGCTTTCCCAACAGAAACTGGAACCCATATTTCAACAGATGTTGCTGGCACTCCTGGGTACCTCGACCCTGAGTGAGTCTCCTTGATCATATGTGTAAATCTTATATTTGAAGCAGTAAATATATTTAGTTTCAGAAAAATAAAAAAGACATAATCGCAATGGTAGATTCTTGAGTTTACAATTTACTCTCATTTTAATTCTGTTATCCATGTATCTTTTGGTTTAAAGTGATATAAAATCTGGCACGCATGCAGGTATTACACGTCGCATAGGTTGACAGAGAAAAGTGATGTTTATAGCTTCGGAGTTGTGCTTCTTGTGATAATTACAGGACAACCAGCAATAACCACATATGACAATAATAATATACACATAAGTCGCTTGGTCAATTTAAAGCTATCAGATGGAGACATGAATAGCATTGTTGACCCAAGGCTATCGGGGGAGTTTGACATAAATTCAGCATGGAAGGCAGTAGAACTCGCAATGTCCTGTGTTGCCCGCACAACAAGCAGGAGACCAACCATGAACGAAGTAGTGGTGGAGTTAAATGATTGTTTGCTGACAGAAAGAGCTCGTAAGGAGACCAATCCAAAGAATTTAACTTCACTCACGTCGTCCCTTAATCTGGAGAGCGCATATGATCCGAATCCAGCATAGTTTATGTGATCTTCGTGTAAATCGTTATTTGTCAGTTGTGTTTGATAAATGAGACTTCACATGCATGCTTAGCTCTTTTTTCTTTTCAGTTGTGTGTAATAAGGTCCATTTTGGCCTGGTTTTGACAGGTTTGAGTCCCAAAAGAAAACTTTTCTGATGAATTTCATTGTACTACTAGTTTTAATCAGATATAAACTGTTCCAGTAAACAGTCTTCTGATAAATTATATATGATGAATTCTATTTTAGTTTTTAATCATTGTAGTTTTGACTCTTTCCTGATCACGCCTGAATGTACACCCTAGCGAAGTTTGAGTAAACTGTTTAAAAGAAACCAAGAAACTTACCAAGGGCAATTTGGTGGTGGTTATATGAAATTGGTTAAATCTAGCTAATGTAAAACGACAAACCATGAAACGACTGAACTAACTAAAATCTAAATCTAGCTAAGCATATATGACGAATGAGAATATAAGGGTCCATTTCGTTTATAAGTGGGGTTGAATTAGTATTTAGATTAGGTATAACAATTGGATTTGAAGTAGGTTTAAGAGAAAGAAATTGTATTTATTTAAGAGTCTGTTTGGTTTGCTCTCATGAATCATTATCGGTATGAGTTTCGATAATGAGAATAGATATGACTTAAGTAATCAAATTTAATGTTGTTGTTCGGTTAGTTTGTCATATTTAATTATCTTGTTAATAATGTGAGGAAAAATTTAGGCCTGAGAATGAAACTATCATATCCTATCAATTTGGTGACTATCAAGTATAGAATATATTTGTATATCATTTCTAGTTTGAAAGTCAAGAGTTTTAAACAAGCATCATATATGGAATGAAAATTCATTCCTTCATTTCTATTCCGGCATACCAAACGCACCCTAAATATCTATACTATCTATAAAACAAAAATGGTCAAAGTGAAAAGTCAAGAGAGTGAAATTTTGAAAAAATTAAAAATGAAATGTTGAAACAATTAGTTATGAGCAATTTCAATTATTAATACACATTTGTTTCAAAAAGAAACTAATAATACACATCGAAAACCGGGGTGACCCAGGACGCTTCAAACCCGACGGGTTGACCCGTTTAATTTGACCCCTTTTTTCGACCCATTGGGTTAACCCAGTTTAAATTGTCCCGTTTTTCTACCGGAACATCATTCGGTTGAACCACCCGGGTCGAACCGGATTTTAAAACATTATGTTTAATCCCCAAATCATCAAATTTTTATTATTTTTCATTTATAACCAATAAACTGTTTTATCACTAAAATTATATACCGCTATAAAATCTCATTGATATGCACGGGGTACTCGTCTAGAATTTTATAAGTACAAAATAACAAAAGTGGTCTACGTATATATAGAGAGAGACAAATGAAGATAGCCCACAAAGTATATACATAATTAAAACCCACCTAAGTGCCCACCTACCATTCTTTGATTACTCAATCCATTACTCCTCCCAAAAGAAATAACGAAACAAATATTTAATGTCACATTACACCAAAACCCATTCTAAAGTGCTACTCCTAATTTAACAAACGAACCCTAATTTAACTTGCAAAAACGAATGGGCTCAACGGGACAAACCCCAAATAATAACAGGCTTTAAGCAGCCGAAAAAGAACATCAGTCCACAACATCTTAGTTCAAACACTTCACACTTGAAACCAAATCTTCATACTTTCATAATTCATATGTCAAAGTAGTTTTAGTTAAAGGTGAACAAGAAAAAAACCGAAAACCGATCCAATCTGGAAAAAAAAATTGAAAAACGGTTTTCCTAAAACCGGTTAAGGCAAACAGGTTTCTCTTGAACCAAACCGCCGGTTTTGGAACCGCTTTATTATTATTATTATTATTTTTGCCGCCCGGTTTGGAAACCGGTTTAAACCAGACCGGTTTTTAAAACCGGGGTTTTTTTTGCCCGTTGAAATCAAACAACGGTGAGATGTTAACGGAATATGACCACTTTTGATTATTTTTTTCCTGTTTTTATTGTCCTAAGTGACCCCAAATGACACCCCACTAGTACTATATAAGTGGGTTGGGTGTTAAGGTTAAATTACACTCTCAAAACACAAAAATACTCTCAAAACGCAAAATTGCTCTCAAAAAATGACATCCGGATGTGGGCAATCTCAAGCTTTCGTTGGAAATTCTTCAAACAATCTTACGGTGGTTTCTATCAAAGCGACGAATAGAAACACGGAGACTTGGTATACCGCGTTGAGAAATCATATGTCGAAAACTTGTCCTACGATGAAAGCGGCGTCAAATTCTAGTCAAACAACAATGAGGAATTATGAATCGTTGTGGCAACACGAGGCAGCTCAAGTTCGGGATAGGATGGCGAAATTTGTAATTCAAGAAACCTTGCCTTTTGACCACTTCGACAATAAGCGAATGACCCCGCTTATCCAAGATGCGCTTCAACCTCGATATTGCCATGTTAGTCGAATGAACCATGGACGTGATTGTATAAGTATGTGAAAATTAGCTAAAAATGAAATGATTTTAGAATTTCAATCGTTAGAAACTGGTATTAATTTAACGTGTGATGTTTGGACGGCTCCACATGGTTCACCGGATTCATATCTTTGTGTTATTGCTCATTGGGTAAATCCTAAAACGTGGGTAATGATGAAGCGTGTGATTGCCTTTGAATTGTTTTGATACCCCCATACCGGCGATAATCTATATGCTATTTTAGATTGTGTCATCAAAAAGTATAATTTAGAAGAAAATATTTTTTTTCTATATCTCTCGATAATGCTTCGAACAACACCATTGCAGTTGATCAATTAAAACTAAAATACAAACTGGATTGCAACGGTGTCTTTCTTCATAGTTTAATGTATAGCACGTTGTTAATACAAATAAGCCGTAAAAATGTTTATTTATATTTTACGAACTTCTAATGTTTTGTCGCTAACAAACGTAAAATCATTTTAACGAAACAAATAAAATACGTAAATGGTTTCAAGTAATAGTTTCTAACACACTTACGTTCTCACATAAAACACTAAAACACGTATAAGTGATTTTATGATTTAGTATTACATATGTACAACAACTAGTGTTTACATATTTGGGTAAAATATACACATAACTAGTATGTAGTATATTGGGTAATATAAATGGGTAAAAACATAAGTATCATAACCCATTGACCAAATACATTGAATGTAGTTGGGTACAACCCAAAGTCCATGACCCATACCCATGGAGCTTGACCCATAACCCATTGCATGACATCATGCTTATATCATATATGGATAATATCCATAACCCCATGGTATTGACCCATACCCATTTGACTAGGTGCATTGCACTCATAAAATACATTGTATCTAGTAAAAGACCCATGGATCAACCCATAACCCATGACCCATGACCCATGACCCATAACCAAAATACCCATGGGCAAAGAGGAGCGTCCCACGGATCCCTAGATTTACGCTAGACGGATCCCTCCCAGACGGATCCCTTGTGGGAGGGATCCGTGGGATCCGGGGAACATTAGGCATTTTCTCTCTATAAATAGTGAGCCATTTCTTCATTATTTCTCACCCCTTTCTCACATACTTTCTCCTTGACTTTAAAACTCTCTAACCTCATATCCAAGTGATCTATGTTTGTAGTTTTGTTTTTGTGTGATTCTCTAGGTTCCTCTTAAAGGCGAGATCACCACCTTTGAAGTCAAGCAAGCTCAAGTCCATGAGTTGCCATGCTTCCTCATCATCAAGACCATCAAGTCCTCTTGTTGATGATTCTTTTCTTTCTTCTAAGAAGTGTAGTGTTGAAGACATTAGTGAAAGATGTCTCAAGTGTCAAGACGAAGACATTAGTGAAAGGTGTCGATCGTCCGTATTGTAGGCATTAGTGAAGGGTGCCTAGAAGTCAAGTCACAAGACATTAGTGAAGGGTGTCTTGAAGATCTAGTTAAAGGCATTAGTGAAAGGTGCCTTAGATGTACATTCGATATGGTGTGTTTCGATATACAAGATAGATTAGTATTGGATCCAAGGATATTGATATCATTGATGATGTTGTAATAAGGAGTTGGTCTCCTTTGGTATTAGTCGTTGGTGTAGTGTTGGGTAGTAGTTCCTCAATTGTAATGGAACTCGGTACTTAGCCTAGTACCGGATAAAGGGTAGGCGACGTTGTGGTAGGTGTGGTTCACCTTGGTGTAAAAGAACCCGGTGGTTAGCCTAGTACCAGAAAAAGAGTAGGCAACGTTGTGAAGGTTTCTCCACCATAAGGAGTCGGTGTTGTGTAGTGCTTACGAACTCTCGAGTAGGTGACTCGGGGAGTGGAGTAGGGCAAGGAAGGTGTCCTTGTAGCCGAACCACTATAAATACTTGCGTTGTGGTTTTGTGCTTCTTACTCTTATCTTTTTATTAAATATTTATACCACTATATGTTTGTTTATCAACATCCAACACACATCCAAATAAATTGACATAAGTCGATCTAAATAGATTAAAAGAAAGTTTTAATTGGCAAAACTATTCAACCCCCCCTTCTAGTTTTTCACAATAGGCATCCGAGCTCCGTTACCAAGTTTCTTGAAGTATATTTTACTTTAAAAACTTGATACGATCCATGGTTAATTGAAAACTACAAAGAATGTTTTTCATAAAAACAAACATCATGTCTTTTAAAAATCTTTGTTTGGATGTTGATTAGATGACAACATTTTTCTTATTATTTATTTTTTATTTAAATGCACTAATCCTCTTTGTCATAGTGATTAGTCAAAGATCATACCTACCAAGCCATAGGAATCGCTTGGTAATAAGAATACCTTCCCTAAGAAGGTATCTTAAACACAAAGGAGATGGAATTGTCTACTGACATTTGTTGTGTCATTTGTAAAGACATTCCTACGTGCATTAGAGGTATGATTTTCTACTTATCTCTAAAATGACATTAGCTTGATAATTAAGTATGCCTACATAGGTATTTATATGATTATCTTTTGTGCATATACATGTATTACATGAAGCTTCATTAGGAAGCCTTTTCTTACATACGTGTTATTCTTTCGTCTAAAGTCGTCGTATATAAAACTTGTGTTTTATTTCATTTAATCCAAAAATCATATCTTTCTAATAATAAAACAAAACACAAATTTCAAAAATTCCTTCTTCCCCATAAATAAACCATCCGTCGCCCACTTTTTCAAATCTCCATTTTTTTTTAAATCTTTCATTTTCAAAAAACTACCTCTCATTCAAAACTTCATCTTCCTCTCATCTCATCTCATCTCAAACCAAAACCAAGAAGGTTCGTCATCAACATGGTTTACATCGCTCCCGTGCTCATCGTCTTAACACTTGATAAGGTTTTAAAATGTACCTTTTTGAGGGGTCGTTTAAGCCCTTATTTGATTACTTTTGTATCCGTTATTGCTTAATATCGTTCCTTTTCACTTTTTAGGTCTCTTGAAGACAAAATGCTGGAATGGCACTTATTTGGACGAAAAGGCGCGATTATACGAAGAAAATGGCCAAATTCAGAATCAAGACACTCAAAACTGCTGAAAACATAAGGTGACGGCGTCAGGTGTTAATTGCGGCGCCGTCGGAGGATCTTTGTGACGGACGAAGCCAAAACTCCCATTTTCAAGTGACGACGCCAAGTCATAAAAGAGTAGGCCGTCGCAACTCGCACGGCCTAGATGTAATCCGAGACGGCATCGAAAGTCGAAGAGGACGGCGTCACAGGGCATAAGGTGACGCCGTCGCAGATGTAATATTATATATAGAATCCGAATTTTTCAAGATTTAGTGTGTAGTCTTTTGGAGTAAAACCTAAACCGAACCAAGGTCATCTTGTACAAGATTTTAGGGTTTCAAACCCTATCTTACACCAAGATAAGTGTTTTACTTCATTAATACAATTATGTCTTTGATTATTTTGTGTATGCTTGCATGTTTTCCATGTCCGGCTAATTTACTTGTGTGTTTGCTTAGGGAATATGAAACTTAATTATTGAATATTGATTGGTTGTCTCTTATCTTAGTTGATTAATGATCTAGTAATGCGATAGGTCATTCGTTTTGTACTTAATGCTTGATCAAATCTTTGTGAACCTTAGAATATGACTCCTTGAGTAGTTGTAAGCTAAACCATCCAAAGAGTGCCTTAGAGTAAGAGTTTATTATACCTAGTGGGTTTTGTAGACGAGACCCTTTGGTAAGTTCAAAAAGTTAGGGAGAAACGCATACCCTACAAACCTTAGACACACAACGCAACTAGGAATAAGGACGTGACAATTCAACCACCAATAGGAGATAAATAAGGAGTAGTAAAACCTAAGTAAACAAATCTTTAAACTATCATACGAGCACACATTAATTAGACATAGACTACATACACCTTAGATTAGATAATTAGATAAGTTGAGTAATCGGTAGAAATACCAACCCCCCAAATTCCAACCCCGATTCGTACCTTTCCTTTCCTAAAAAATATAAAAAAGATAAAAAATAATCTTCCTCAACCCCAACCTTAGCGTAGTAACTTCTCACTAGCATTCCTATTCCCTAGAGAACGATATCAATACCGTGGCTTACCCTAATACTACACTACAACGATTAGGTTCATCGCCTGGGGTGTTGAAAAACTTGCTCGATTTAAAAGGAAGTTCCTTTGACCCCGAACGTCTCGTGTAGCGTTATCAAGTTTTTGGCGCCGCGGGAATAGAATAGCTAGTTAGTAGTCCACCTCGTTTAGGTTTCTTTACTTGATTCCTATCAAGTAAACTTTTTTCGCATTTTTAGCTTCCTCTTAGTCTATCCCCCTTCTTCGTGACCTTTGTTCGTAATCCCATCACTTTTCATCATGGAAGGTGATAACCACCCACCGTTCATCAACCCACCTCCAATTGACCCGCCAAGAGCCCGTACTCTTGGTAAATACTCGAGACCAAGCCACTTAGGCTATAGGAACACCATTGAGCTTCCCGACCAAGCCCAAACTACGGCCCTGCGATCCGACACCATCCGGTTGGTGCAAAACGGATATGCATTCCACGGACTTCGTTCTGAAAATCCAAATCAAGATCGAGGATTTCTCAAAATTGTCGATTCCATCGACCTTGATGCTACTACTCGGGAGACCACGCTGCGTCTCTTCCAATTCTCTCTACGGGACCAAGCTAGTAATTGGCTTGAGCGACTTCCCGCTGGCTCCATCTCAAGTTGGGATAATCTTACCTCTCGCTTCCTTGCTCAATTTTTCCCACCGGGGAGAACCACTAAGCTTAGGAATGACATCTTGATGTTCCAACACCGTCAAGGTAAATCTCTCTACGAAGCATGGACTCGATTCAAGGACTTACTTCATAAAGTCCCTCATCACGGCATTAATCTTTGGCTCCAAGTCCAACTCTTTTATGATCATGTCAACTTCCCCACCAAGCGATCCATTGACCAAGCGGCCGGTGGTAAACTTAGTGATCTCACCGCGGAAGAATCATGGGGTATCATAGAGGACCTTGCCCTCTATGACAACGAAAGTTGGGATGACCCTCGTGAGCTGCCCAAAACCGTTAAGGCAATCTCCTTGCCTCCCCTTAACTCACAACCTTCCGACCGTAGGATGATCGAACTTGAAGATCAAGTTAATTTCCTAGTGAGTTCCTACGAAAATCCTAAGTCCTCACGTCAAGTGATCACTCTACCTTGTTAGTTATGTAGTGGTCCCCATGACACTCGTGATTGCACAAGACTTCCCGAATAAGCTTTTTCGGACTACGCCTCCACGCGTACCGACGGAGCGGGAGAGAAGTGGTACACTTTCAAGCCCGAACAAAAAAACTTAGGAAACTCTTACAACCCCTCATGGAGAAATCACCCTAACCTTAAGTGAAACCAAAACTCAAGCACACCCAAAAGCTCATCTAGTCCACCTAATAGGTTCAACTCTCTAAGCACCGGGAACCCCACTAATCTTGAGGCAATTGCATCTAGATTCCTATCACCTCAAGAGACTCGATTGACTAAGCTTGAAGCCAATTTTAAGCAAAGACAAAGCGAGATGACAAACAAGCTTGATGCCCTCTTAAAAGCCTTCAATGAACGGGAAGTTGGAGCACTCCCAAGTGATACTATAAAGAACCCAAAAGTGAATTTGATTTCTTCGACTTCATGTTCTTGTTCATCATGGGAGAACACACATCCATGCCCCTCACACCCAACGGTTCACTCGGTAAACGCTATCAAAAAGGGTTCCAAGCCATCCAAAAGGTACCAAGGCCTTGCACCGTTGGTGGAACCTACTCTTGAGAAACCCGTCAACCAAGAATCCAAACCTAGTTTAGAGGAGGAGTACAAGGAACCCCATCAAGAAAAACCGATTCTTGAGGTCTTAGCTTATGCACCTTATTATAATGCTTTAAAAGAAAAATATGAGTTAGAACTTAAGCTTGGAAAACATGGGTCCGCTTTTGTGCGAAATAATTTACCTAAGAAGTTAGACGATCCTGTGCTATTCACTCTTCCGTGTAGGCTTGGAACTTCCAAACCTCTCGACGCCTAGCCGACTTAGGGTCATGTATCAATCTTGTTCCGTTGTCCTCCATAGAAGCCTTAACTTAGGTAAAATAGAACCAACGGAAACCATCTTAGGTCTAGCGGACGGGAGTGTTGCACGTCCGGTAGGAATAATAAAAGACATGGTAGTACACGTAGGAGAGTTGACTCTTTTGGCCGACTTTCATGTGCTAGACATGAATAAGGACCCGACATGCCCATTACTAGTAGGAAGAGGATTCTTAGCTACCGCTAGTGTCATCATCGATTGTAAGATGTCCAAGAAAGTGGTAGGAGAGGGGAGTGCTAGGTCAATTTACGATGTCAAAAAGCATATGTACTACAAAGAAGAGGAAATCCCACATGACATTAGGTTGGATAGAGAGCCTTCTAGATATGGACCTTGGATAGATAAGAACCTCATAGGCCCCCAAAGACCTTTTTACCTAGATGAAGCCTTCACTAGTAAAGCAACTTTCCAAGAAAGAGAAATGGCTACGGACATGGAAGTGAACCCGTTCGAGGACGCCTTAGTATTTAGGAAGATGACCAAGTTCTTAGGAAGCTTGCCCGTCAACCTTGTCATGAATAAGTGGAAAGTTGAGAAATCTAAACACAAATGGGATTGGGATAGACCGCCTAGTGACGGTAATGGAGAGTGGCACATTAGGATAACAATCTTTGATCCCGATGGAGAGAAGTTTGAAAAGGCATATCTAACCGAACGTACTATTAGGAACTTGAATGATAAGTTTGATCCTTATGACATTGTTGAGGATAGGCTTACTTATATTGGTACGTAGGAGCACGACTACGAGTCTAGCTACAAGACTCTTAAATAAAGAAAAACGCTTCGTGGGAGGCAAACCATGCTTAATTGTTTGCTTGTTAGTGTCATATATCTTTTATTGATTGTTTATTCTCATGTTTAATTTTGTAAAAATGCTTTATTTTGTTTTTAACCTCGTCTTAATTGCATATAAAGATATTTTACATAAGGGATAAGTGTAGGGAGGATTACACACGTTTTCAAGGAAACGTAAACATGAGAATAACAATTCATTAAAAGATATATTTGTGTGTTTGTTCGAGTCAAATGCTTGTATCGAGTCATAATGGATGTTTTGCGTAAATTTTTCGATTCTAAAGATATAAATTTTCCGAATTTTTCCGTAAAATCGCATACCGCTTTTTGTCGATCGCAACTGACGGCGTCGAGAAGGAGTAAAACAACATATTACTTTTTCTCGTTTTCGAGCTACTTAAAAAATTTTGGAATTTTCCATGTCTTAATTTTCCAGAAATTTTTTAAACATCCATTCCACAAGCATTATATCCTAGTTTAAATCGAGTCTTATATATATTATTACCGCCGATTTTACGCGAAGGTTTCGTTTGTTCTCTTCAAGTGTGCAGGTTTAATTTATTAAGAAGAGGTTACATAAGATTGGAAGGAGCTTTTCACGCATAAATTCTTCTTGGAAAGGATTTAACCACTACTTCACACACGGATCCTACCGAGCTAATCAGGGGAGTACTAGTTTCTTTCGTTTTTAATTACCTTCCAATTATCATAACTTTGATACTTTCGGGGAACATTGAGGACAATGTTCGGTTTAAGTGTAGGGAGGAAAATAAAACAGAACTTTGAAACTATGCTTAACCTTGATTATTTGCTTTGTCAATTGTATTTGTGTAATAAACCATGAGAAAATGTCGGTTAGGGTAATTTTGGCACCAAATTTAAAATTTTCATGACATATAGGAGTGGGCCATTAGTCTTAACAAAAGCGTCTCACGGATAGGAAGTTGCATGACTAGCACAAAAACCCTTTACCACCTAAATTCCACCCAAAATGTGAGGATCGCCCTTAGATTAGTAGGAATTAAAGCATTCATCTTTAATGCTTAGAGTGTGAACCGGTAGTATATTAGATTCTAGAACTTGTTTTGTGATGCATTCCGAGATCGCAAGTGAGGCTACACTTGTGTAGTTAGGAATAACTAAATGATAAGAGGCATTAGGATAACCCTTGTTTGATACACGTAATATAATTACTTCTTCCATATCGGTTGAGTAATTCCCCACACCCTTTGCGTTGTACTCATCTTTAGTACACGATACCCTAGTTAACCCCTCGAGCCTATCCTTTTCGCGGTTCTCGTGATGTTTCGGTTTTCCGAATATCAATGAAGAGCATTGTTTACACCCCACCCCCAAATATACACCCAAATCGCCTTAGCCTACCCCTTATGCACTCACTTTTAGTGCAAATGTTTGTTATCACCCTAAACCCTTAGTTCAATTATCTAGTTTCTTGCATAAGTTGCTAAGTCGAGTCATATCCTTTGTATACAGTTTTGGGACGATTGGGATTCATGGGAAAAGTTAAAGTTTATGAAATAACGGGAAGGGAACGTTAATTCAAATTCCCTTTGTTTGCATAATAATGTACCCCAAGTGTTTTGATCTTTTCAATTCGGGTCAAATTAGTGTTAGAGTAATAAAAACTCAAGTGTAGGGATGTGCCTATAAATCCATATTATTTTGATGTTACTGTAGAGGATGGTAGAGTAAAAGTGTATGATAAAAAAAAAAAAAAAAAAAAAAAAAAAAAAAAAAAAAAAGCGGGCTACCATCCTACATCTATCCTTTAAATTTATGTTTTTCATTTCAGTTAGCTAGAGTTTAGAGTGTCGAGTCTTGGCTTAGCAATGCCATTCTTCGTATGCTTGTAACATAAGAGATTTTGACCTACCACCACTATATAGCCTATCCCACCAAACCCTTTGTTTCCTACCGTAAGCCTAACATTACAACCCTTTAAAGACCTCTTTGATAGTCTTTCCTAGGTGCTTATGCCAAAGCGATGGAGGTTTGATCTATTCTCAAGCCTATGGTAATCTATGTACTAGGACCGGTTAATGAGTGTTTATCTTACATTTCCAATTTGTTATATTTCATATACACCCGAGAGAGATGTGAGTATCCAAACACCCCATGTGAGGTGCTAGTATGTGATTTCCGTGCTTGTTATGACTTTTGCGGGGCTTGTATGTGTTGTGGACCGTTTTGAACGAATGCGTCATGACCCATAACTTATAAATTAATTGGCTAAAAGCACATTTGCTTGAGGACAAGCAAATACCAAGTGTAGGGATATTTGATAAGGTTTTAAAAGGTACCTTTTTGAGGGGTCGTTTAAGCCCTTATTTGATCACTTTTGTATCCGTTATTTCTTAATATCGTTCCTTTTCACTTTTAGGTCTCTTGAAGACAAAATGATGGAATAGCACTTATTTGGACGAAAATGCGCGATTATACGAAGAAAATGGCCAAAGTCGAATCGAGACACTCAAAGTCATTGAAAACATAAGGTGACGGCGTCGGTGTTAATTGCCGTCGGAGGATCTTTGTGACGGGACGAAGCCAAACTCCCATTTTCAAGTGACGGCGTCAAGTCATAAAAGAGTAGGTGGTCGCAACTCGACGGCCTAGATGTAATCCAGACGGCGCCGAAGTCGAAGAGACGGCGTCACAGGCATAAGGTGACGCGTCGCAGATGTAATATTATATATAGAATCCAATTTTTCAAGATTTAGTGTGTAGTCTTTTGGGTAAAACCTAAACCGAACCAAGGCTGTCTTGTACAAGTATTTTAGGTTCCAAACCCTATCTTACACCAAAATAAGTGTTTTACTTCATTAATACAATTATGTCTTTGATTATTTGTGTGTATGCTTTCATGTTTTCCATGTCCGGCTAATTTACTTGTGTGTTTGCTTAGGGAATATGAAACTTAATTATTGAATATTGATTGGTTGTCTCTTATCTTAGTTGATTAATGATCTAGTAATGCGATAGGTCATTCGTTGTGTACTTAATGCTTGATTAAATCTTTGTGAACCTTAGAATATGACTCCTTGAGTAGTTGTAAGCTAAACCATCCAAAGAGTGCCTTAGAGTAAGAGTTTATTATCCTTAGTGGGTTTTGTAGACGAGACCCTTTGGTAAGTTCAAAGAGTTAGGGAGAAACGCATACCCTACAACATTAGACACACAACGCAACTAGGAATAAGGACGTGACAATTCTACCACCAATAGGAGATAATTAAGGAGTAGTAAAACCTAAGTAAACACATCTTTAAACTATCATACGAGCACACATTAATTAGACATAGACTACATACACCTTAGATTAGATAATTAGATAAGTAGAGTAATCGGTAGAAATACCAACCCCCCAAATTCAAACCCCGAGATTCGTACCTTTCTTTTCCTAAAAAATATAAAAAAGATAAAAAAATAATCTTCCTCAACCCCAACCTTAGCGTAGTAACTTCTCACTAGCATTCCTATTCCCCTAGAGAACGATATCAATACCCGTGGTTTACCCTAATACTACACTACAACGATTAGGTTCACTGCCTAGGGTGTTGAAAAACTTGCTCGACGAAAAGGAAGTTCCTTTGACCCCGAACGACGCGTGTAGCGTTATCAACACTCATCGCACTTGTGTTCCCTATGATGAAGTTCACATACGGAGACATATACTTTGTGTTGTTAATCTACGTTGGGGTTATATACCCAATCCTTTGTATCATTCTTAACATTGAAATGAAATATTACTAATAGTCTAGTTATCTAGGTTATTATTATCATAATGTGTTTATCATTTCTTTTTTATTTATTTCACTCTATCGTGATACATTAGAAAGCCACATATGCATGATAAAAGAAAATGTAGGTTAAAACACATATCTTGGTATAAAACTATAAGATCTAAAAACCTTTGTTTTAATCAAGAAATCTGCTTCTGCAACTACAGATCTACGGATCCAGGAAGACATACTAGCCGGATCCCTTATGAAAGGGAACCGTACTCCTGGATAACAGTTTTTCAAGCAAAATAAAAAACACTTTCTTTCTAAAAGTAATATTCCACTAGAAAAACCTTAGGTGATTTAAGTATCATTGTTGTTAAAAACCATTGTTAATAAAAATCTAGTAAAAAAACGTTAGATAATCATTGGTTGACCACAAAACATCACTTTCTATTAACTCATCTTTTCTATAGGTTCAACTATGTCGTATTATTATGAGTTTGATTTTTCACTCACTAGCGTCTACACTCCGAACATCTCCTTTGAGCCCAACACACCTGGCAATCATGTCCGTGGGTTCAATAATCTCGAAAACCGTCACTTCCACGAAGGACGTATTGTAGACACCTCTCTACAATTCTAAGAAGGTATCAATACCTCCTTCCGAGCCATTGGACTAGAATGTCTTCTTGAAATCAACGAGAAGATATGTCCAAGGTTCATAATGGAATTCTTCCGTCAAGTTGAACTCGTTCATAACGAGGATCGCTCTCTATCTCTTTAGTTTTGGATCAAAAACCAAAAGTTTGTTTTAACTCTTGGGCAATTTGCTCACATCCTCCGGATTCCAAATCATGGACAATGTGCCTTCACCGAAGATTGGTCTCTTGATTCTCTCTTCAACTTTCATGAAGAAAATAGTCCATATTGTTCACACATACCCTCCCCGGAGGATTTGAATCTCATAATATGCAAACCTCAACCATATTACTCCGATCCAAACATTATCTTTACACGGGACATTCGAGAAGAGTACAAACCTCTTGCACTCATTCTACGTG
The DNA here is from genome assembly GCA_022545495.1 of Chrysanthemum lavandulifolium. Lineage (NCBI taxonomy): Eukaryota > Viridiplantae > Streptophyta > Magnoliopsida > Asterales > Asteraceae > Chrysanthemum > Chrysanthemum lavandulifolium. Next base: position 275,561,018 of record CM040244.1, read on the forward strand.
AAAATGTTTGGAGTCTTTGGGGAAATCGAGAAATTCTTCCCGCATGTTGTGCTCACATAATGTATTATTTGCTAACACAACAACCATACAATCTCGCCTACTTCTTCTCAAGGCGAATTGTAAATCTTCAAGGCTCCAAGAATAAACTCATCCCTTATGGAATGTTCTTGACACGCCTCTATCATAACGTCATGCATTTTCATCCTCAATTTCAAAGTCCGTTGTACGTACTTGTGAACAAGATGATGGACCCGCTAAACACATCTCTCATGAAGACTTTCTTCATTCTTGATTCCACCAACACTCATTAACCATTTGATGATCCTTCTAGCGAAAACGCTCAAGGAACTTAGTAGTCTTTCAAATAGGATCAATCCTTTTGTACTCATGCTTTATCAATGTAATCCAATTTCCTTCATGAAATAAAACATCTTACATTTGATATCTTAGTATTAGAACCTCTTAAACTAACCTTGGAATATAATGCATTGTCAAAATCATTGCATACCTTTAGTAAAGGTTCTGCTTAGCAGATAGACGGATCCCAAAGTTTGTGCTAGACGGATCCCTACTCTTAGGGAACCATGGGATCCGGTAAACAGAAAATGCAATTGCAAACATTGTATTTTAAACATGTCCTTAGAACACCTCACACTAAGCTAGACATAGTGTCTTAAGGCAAATTAAGTCCTTATCAAGTTAAGTAGATCCTTCCTACTCACACATAACTCACCTAGATCACAATCAAGACGCTTGTAGATCTATTTTTTGGGTAAAGGGGAGTAAAAAAAAATTGCCATTGCAAGATTCGAACTTATGTCTTTTAATCCACATACAAATGCTTCAACCACTAGGCCAAACCAGTTTTTGTGACGCTTGTAGATCTATCGTTTCACTTAAACCCATTACTCTTCCGCTCTCAAGCTCACACATCATATCTCACATGATCCCTCATATCTAACTTTGGAAATCTTTCAATTATGGCAAAATTGATCATAATCATCCTTACCTCAAAATTGGTCGAAATTGATCAAATTCTAGTTTTTCCATCTTAAGCCTTTAGGATATTCTCCAAAACATTATCCTAAGTCACTATCTGATCTCTAGGATCATTTAGCTCCACTTGACACTCTCAAAATCTTTAGTGTCATCTTTGTTCATTCATTGGTACTCATGAAAGTTCCAATTTCTTCCATAAAAGGCAATCATTAGCTATATCACTCATTACCCTCAAGCACTTAAGCACCCCTTCATTTAAGACACTTTGATAAATTGAAACACTTAAGAAGAAATAGGCATTAGACCTTACAAACATCATTGCTATATTTTCTTAGCTGCTGATAGACGGATCCCTAGGATTAGCCTAGGCGGATCCCTCATTGGAGGGGACCGTGGGATCCGTATGACAGACTCATGCCAACTCTAGCTAAAACAATCATTTCAAGCTCATCTTTCTAACTTAAACACTCCATCTCATCTTAAATAAGTTCCTAGATCAGTACAACTCTGAAGTTGACTCTTGTGCATGTTAATCATCACATTCCAATGAATTTTAGTGGCTTAAGTCTTGAATGCACTTGGAAAATCCATTGGTTTATAAACCACATTGTTAGGACTCCTAAAGTCATCATCTTCATCCTCATTTTCAGCACTTAGAAACCTTTACAAACCTCTTGAAATCATCTCATCATGAGGAAAACTCCAAGTAGCAACTTATCCACCAAAGAACCACCCAAGAAAATTGCTCGTGTTGTACACGAAATCTCTTCAACCGAATCATCTCCGGTCAAGTCCACAAATGCAAGGATTCCTCCTCCACCAACTCAACCAATCAAACCGATTCCTAAAAGGATAGTACCCACAAAACTACCTATGCCAAACACCACCATATCTCCTAGGCCAAACAATCCCATCTCCACTAAACCATCACCATTGGTTCCTAGAGCTATTTCATTTACAACTCCACTATCATCACCATACCTCTACAATTTAGAGGATTTGCCTCTTAGGCCGTCTCATCCTCCTCCACCGGCTACATTCTCCTCATTAGGAGGAATAATGCTATAAAATCAAGGTGTTGAGTCAACATTAGCTCCAGTTTCCTTTTCGCCGTCACCATCATATAATCCCATTTAGATTATGAGAAATTATCAAAGTCAACCACCCGACCACATGGAAGTTGACACTTCTCTACCACCACCATCATTCTTGGTTGAGCCATCTTCAAATGCACCTCCACCAATCCCTCCGTCGTTTGAGGCTCCACAACCCGCTTCACTTGATCCTTCGCATCAAGCAATTTAATTTCTTCCACGCAATTTAATTTCTTCCACCACCACTACCTAGCCATGACAAAGATTGTTATCATTGTCAACATGTTGAAAGTTTGATACATGAAGTACGAGAAGACCAACGTTTCATGTTCTATCACCTCCTCGAACGTTTCGACGAGATTAAACCTAAACAAACTTGAGCTAGAGGATTTTAGTGTTGTCCTAGTTTCAAGCGTTACTTAGATAAGTCTAGTAATTCCAAGTCATGTATCGATCATTTTCTTAGTTTTTAGAGTCATGTATATCGATCATATCTCTAGTTCTATTAAATGAAAATACATGCTACTTGCTATATTTCTGAGTATATGATTATGTTGTATAATACATATCTCACTTTGATATTAACATAATGTGTTATATCACCTTTGCTGAAATTAATCATCAGCCAGACGGATCCCTTAAATTTGCCTAGACGGATCCCTACAAGGAGGGAACCGTGGGATCCGTGATACAAAAAACTATTTTTCTACTAACTTGAATCATATTTGCAGAAAATTATGCATTATACTTGTTTTCTAACCTTTGTTTTGTAGTTATTCAATTTACACATGAAGACTTTGACACCCTAAAGCTAGGGGGAGCTTTGTGTCAAAGCAATACATTGTAAAATTACTTGCAATATTAGGATTACATTTCATGACATCCCTTTGCAAAATTGCAATCATCAAGGGGAGCACATTCATCACATAGATTTAAATCTTTTGCAAACTTAGTTGCAAATGAACTAGCTTAGTATTATTTTTGGGCGCCTCACATAGGGATGGACTCGTCAAGGGGAGTAAAGACGAGATCTTTTCCGCTACTTGCTCTCTACTTTTCTTTCTTTTCTATTCTTCACATGTTTTCCTAAAACAATGTGTTAGTTTCTTTCAAGCTCTTTTGTTTCGACAAAAGGGGAGAAGAAAGTAAAACTACAAATTCAAACTTTACAATTTTAGCTTTTCCTTCAAATTACTTTATGTTTTGTCATCAACAAAAAGGGGGAGATTGTTAATACAAATAAGCCGTAAAAACGTTTATTTATATTTTACGATCTTCTAATGTTTTGTCGATAACAAACGTAAAATCATTTTAACGAAACAAATAAAATACTAAAATGGTTTGAACTAATAGTTTCTAACACACTTACGTTCTCACATAAAACACTAAAACAAGTATAAGTGATTTTAAGATTTAGTATTATATATGTACAACAACTAGTGTTTACATATTTGGGTAAAATATACACATAACTAGTATGTAGTATATTGGGTAATATAAATAGGTAGAAACTTAAGTATCATAACCCATTGACCAAATACATTGAATGTAGTTGGGTACAACCCAAAGTCCATGACCCATACCCATGGAGCTTGACCCATAACCCATTGCATGACATCATGCTTATATCATATATGGATAATATCCATAACCCATGGTATTGACTCATACCCATTTGACTAGGTGCATTGCACTCATAAGATACACTGTATCTAGTAAAAGACCCCTGGATGAACCCATAACCCATGACCCATAACCAAAATACCCATGGGCAAAGAGGAGCGTCCCACGGATCCCTAGCTTTACGCTAGACGGATCCCTTGTGGGAGGGATCCGTGGGATCCGAGGAACAAGAGGCATTTTCTCTCTATAAATAGTGAGCCATTTCTTCATTATTTCTCACCCCTTTCTCACATACTTTCTCATTGAGTTTAAAACTCTCTAACCTCATATCCAAGTGATCTATGTTTGTAGTTTTGTTTTTGTGTGATTCTCTAGGTTCCTCTTATAGGCGAGATCACCACCTTTGAAGTTAAGCAAGCTCAAGTCCGTGAGTTGCCATGCTTCCTCATCATCAAGACTACTGAAGTCCTCTTGTTGATGATTCTTTTCTTTCTTCTAAGAAGTGTAGTGTTGAAGACATTAGTGAAAGATGTCTCAAGTGTCAAGACGAAGAAATTAGTGAAAGGTGTCGATCATCCGTATTGTAGGCATTAGTGAAGGGTGCCTAGAAGTCAAGTCACAAGACATTAGTGAAGGGTGTCTTGAAGATCTAGTTAAAGGCATTAGTGAAAGGTGCCTTAGATGTACATTTGATATGGTGTGTTTCGATGTACAAGATAGATTAGTATTGGATCCAAGGATATTGATATCCTTGATAATGTTGTAATAAGGAGTTGGTCTCCTTTGGGATTAGTCGTTGGTGTAGTGTTGGGTAGTAGTTCCTCCATTGTAATGGAACTCGGTACTTAGCCTAGTATCGGATAAAGGGTAGGCGATGTTGTGGTAGGTGTGGTTCACCTTGGTTTGAAAGAACCCGGTGGTTAGCCTAGTACCGGAAAAAGAGTAGGCAACGTTGTGAAGGTTTCTCCACCATAAGGAGTCGGTGTTGTGTAGTGCTTACGAACTCTCGAGTAGGTGACTCTGGGAGTGGAGTAGGGCAAGGAAGGTGTCCTTGTAGCCGAACCACTATAAATACTTGCGTTGTGGTTTTGTGCTTCTTACTCTTATCTTTTCATTACATATTTATACTTCTATATGTTTGTTTATCAACATCCAACACACATCCAAATAGATTGACATAAGTTGATCTAAATAGATTAAAAGAAAGTTTTAATTGGCAAAACTATTCAACCCCCCCTTCTAGTTTTCCACACACGTGTCATTAATTTGGTTGTGCAAGACGGGTTACATGTTATCACGACAAAAAAAATTGAGTGTAAAGATAATGTTAAAAGATAATTTTAGTAGTAGTCATAAACGATGTCGTAGATATATAAAGTTTTTTAACGAGGCAAATTCCATTTGCCTAGGTTCGAATTGGGGCGTACCTACCCGATGGAATTCCACTTGCAACTTGTTTGAATCTGCTTTACGACAAAAAGATATTTTAAAAATGTTTCATAACCACCTTTCACAACATAATTTGGTTGTGCCTTATCCCAAGTCATCTTGGGATACTATAGATCTTGTTTCGGAAATGCTTGGAGTTTTTAAAAATGCTACTGGGAGTTTATTATCCTACAAGTTGTTTAGTTTTAAAACAACTTTTTTTTAATAATTCAAAAACAAACGAGTTTGATACAAAAAGCGATTTATTTGAGAATATGGTGACTAATGAAAGAAAAGTTTAAAAAATATTTTATAAAATTGCCTCCCGTTATAACTTGTGTTGCCGCTTTAAACCCATTTCTAAACCGAATCAAGGTTGAGACTTTGATTGTGAACATTTATGATTTGGGTTTGAACGAAGATGACTCGAACTATATTACTCGTCAATGTACTCGCTTTAACGATGCTTTTGAAAAAATGTTTCAATTTTATTTAACAAAATATGACTCAAGTTCTTCATATATTCAATTATGAATAGATAGGCGGGTTCGAGTTCATGGTAATAACGAGTCAATTCGAATGTATAATCTTCTAAGAAGTGATAATACAAAACGAGGTCGATGTGACACACATAGTAGCAAGCTCGAAAGGTACCAAGGATCCGATTTTAAATATCAAATGACCAATGAAGAGTTTGATAATTTGGATATTGTGGGTTCATGGAAAGAATGGGAATCCCAATTTCGGTTCTAGCCACCATGGCCCGTGACCTACTAGCGGTCCAAGCAAGTACGGTAGCTTCGGAATCCGCCTTTTCGGTTAGTAGGAGGGTTATATCACCAAAAAGAACAAAACTCACTCCGGCGGCAGTGTAAGTTTGCATTTGTTTGAATGACCACCTCGATAGCATGGAAAGGATTTAACATGTATCACCACTCGAAGGCGGCTTGGAACGCGTTGAAGAAGAATTACACGCGGAATAAATAGTGTTTGGTATGTCCCAACCTCTTGACGAACACGAAGTACGCTTCAACCAAGACAATTAATTTAAGACGAAGACGAAGAAGAAGACGTCATTTATGTTATTCCTTTAATGTTTTTCAAGAAAACGATGTATTTCTTTTATGTATTTCGTGTATGTATTCAAGAAACAATTTGATATTTAATATTTAAATATGTTTAGCGTTTGTTTTTTGTTATATCCTTTAATACTGTTATATCCTTCTTATTTTAATTATATTTCTTATTTGATCCTCACTCATATACTTATATATTGCTCAAAAAAATTTACTTTAAACAATTTGGCCCCAAAATTCCCCAACCCAACTCACTGCATGTGACCAAAAAAATTGGATACCCCGAACTGGTTTATCGAAAACGGGATTAAAGTGGTTATTACCGGTTTGGGTTTTCCTTTGCCACTAGTCAACTCGAACTGAAATCGGTTTTTAAACCTGTGCCGTTTTAGAAAAAAACTTGTTTGTACAGCATTAGTTTTGGTAGAACTATTACCCCACATCAACCAACGTGTTTAGTTTGCATATTGTTGTCAAACAGTCAAACACATACCTTCATTGGTTCGGTTATCGGCTTGTTCGGTTTATTAGGCTCGGTTAGTTTGGTTAAATTTTTTTCTAGGTATAACCGAAAACCGAACCAATTAACCCGAATTACTTAATTTTAATTATTTATCCATTTAGTTTTATAATTTTTAGAGAAAAGAAAAGTTGTATTTATACAATGTAAGGGTTTTAATGTTTTATTATATAAATATACGAAAAATATATGTATGTATGTGAATTCGGTTTTCGGTTTTTTGTGCCAAAGTCATATCCAAATCGAAAATCGAATATTTATTTCGGTTTCGGTTCAGTTTTAGCAAAAATCGGTTCGTTACAATTTTGGTTCAGCTTTTTTGGCTTTGGTTTCAATTTTTCGGTTGTTACGGTGAAACCCGAATTCCGCACACCCCTACATAGCAAGATTAAACGAGCATTTTAGTAGCAGTCCGTAAAGACATTTAAAAAAGCCCAATTGTCAAGATTAAACGAGTATCTATTTAAACGATTCATGTTCATTTTCACTTCGTTTTCGCTTACCAAATCTTTTGTTATTTTGATTTTTGGACAATATCTTACAAATAGTTTTGTTGTATTATTGCACAACAATGATTGAGCGAAAAGGATATATTGCCAAGGTAAGTTGATCAATCATGATGTGTGTTTTTAGCTAACAATTAAATCAACATATTATATAAAAACATTAAAAAAGAAAAAGAAAAGAAAAAAAAAAAAAAAAAAAAAAAAAAAAAAAAAAAAAAGGTTCGTATCAGAATCAATACGGATACTAACTAGTACAGTAGTACTGTATAACATACAGAAAACGAAACATACAGAAAACGAAAGTAACAACATCTATTGAATATGAGCAATGACTTATTCGTAACTTATTATGACATCGTTATAATTTTCCAATACTAACTTTTTCAATAATCTTTTCACCACCTTAGCTTTTCCGGGAAATACTGCACAAAACATAAACTTATTAAGAATAAGCATTGTAAAATAGTCGAGCTAATTTAACCGAAATATAATTATGTCGAAACATTGTTCTCACCTTGTTAATGAGAGACTCGTAGTATGGTTTCACTTTCTCGACATCCACCCGAACTTTGCTCTTGCTGTATAAATCGTACTTGCTATATATGTACATAAGCAAACAATGAGTATATTGACGAAAATACGTACATTATGATCTAAACCGGCCTGGAAAAGAATGCTTACTTGAAAATTTTGAGCCACTTTAGATTTTCGACATCTTCTTCGTTCATCAAGTGCTTATATGCTTCGGATCTATGCAATGCTGTTGTAACGAAACGAGATTAGTGAACATAAAATTTTACTAGAACGTTAAGAGTTTTCAAAGCGACTTCGTGCAAGCCTACCGTAGAAGGAATGATATCTTATTATGAAAAGCCCGGCCGAAGGAAGAGTTGTCCCATTTTCCTTTGCCACCTATAGATGTGTAGAATATGTGTCAACATTGTTTAAAAGGACTAGCTACACGAGATAGGAAGATCGGTATCATTTTGAAGAATAGAGTTGATTAGTACCAAATACATGTAATCGTCGTGCCCCCACGACATCATAACATTGTCGAGTCCACATCCTTCTGAGTAAATTCCATATTTCGAATTGTAAGTAGGATTGGTGTAGTCAGGATTTTCCAAGAAATACTGTTTTTAAAACCCCAAACCAACAAGGAAAATCAAGATATAGTTGTTATGATTAAGTATTAAAAGGACCAATGGGTTTATTTAGATATAGACCTTGTTATGAACAATCGACTCGTCGAACGCACATCCAACTGGAAATGTATCACCTACAACAGCCCATTGAGGAAGTTCTCCAAAACTAGGATGCAGCAAAACCTTTCCAAGATCTACAAAACACATAGTTAAGTCAGACTTCATAAGTTCATGACAAAATTGTTAAGAGTAAATTGCAAAAATCGTCGCAGTGATTTAACCAAATTGCAGGTTTCGTCCATAACCTTTCGAAAGTGCAAGCGCCGTCCTTGTAGGGAACTTTGGGTCGCAGTTTTCGTCTTTTTCCAAAGTAAAATGACTAAAATACCCTTGTCAAAAACTGCAACTAAATATTCCTCACAGAAACGGTATCTGCACTTTCGAAATACTAAGGACGAAACCTGCAATTTGGCCTAACCACATGGAAGAATTTTGCAATTTTTAACGTTTTGTTTTGTACACAATGGTACCATGCATCAAGGCTGTCAAGTGAAGCCAATCTTGGTTAGGATAGTCTTTTCTAATGGCCTCCGCGGTTTGTAACAAGTGCTCGATTTGAGGTTCATCCAAGTCGGGGTCACTCTCATCGACTACTTCGTTCAAGAGTTCGCAACACTCCCAAATGCTCATCTCTACCTTGTCTAGTTTCCTATACTCTTGTCTCATCTTTGTTACCTATATAGCCCAAAAACTATTAGCCACATTTCTTTTTATTGGTTAAAAATTTTGTGGCAAAATCAAAGATACTCACGAAATCAACTGTTTGGTTGATGTGATTAACACGATAAAAGTCTTCAACACCTTTTTGCCTTTCACTCTCTACATCGTAATCCCTATAGAACACAATTACACGAAATTATCAACATGCATCTATGTTAATTAACATCCTATACCAAACTAGAGTCCAAATCTTGATTTTCCTTTTTTCCTGCTCCTGTTTTTTGTTTGTTATTAGCTTCATTTTCCTAACACTTTGGACATTTTTGTCAATTGAACAATTCTAAAATAAATGTCCATGTTTTCATTTTGAGATGTTCTGAATACGTGTTCTCTTGACATTCAAACAATCAAAAGGTAGTTTAATTGGTGGAGATAATATTTGATTTGTGTAGAGTGTAGTTCATATAAAATTCTAAATATTTGTTCTGATACGATGGGAGTCGTAAAGAAGGTGTTTGTGTGAATTCAATATTTGTCATTTTATCAAGTTAATTTTGAAAGATTTTAATATCAGGATCTCGTATTCACTACAAGAAAATACAAATTTAGTGATAGAGTTTCTAATGACACAAAAAAGTGTCACTAAATCTAATCTTTTAGTGACATCTTTATAAAAACGTGGGTAAGAGCTTGAAATTTTAAGATTTGATAACATTTATTATAAATAAAATGTGTCACAAAAGGCGAAAACTATGTATTAACATTTTTTTTTGTGTAACCATAAATAGACTTAAAACTATTAGACTTTCTACCTACACTTTTTTTTTTTAAATGTGGTAGAAGCACGTTAAACTTTTAGTGACACCTTTTTATACTTTTGATGACACTTTAATATTAGTGACACTTTTTTTAATTTTGGTGACACTTTTTGTATGTGTCACTATATAACAATTTATTTACAGTAATTCAAAGTGTTTTTCGTCACGAATAGCTAAAGTTTTCGTGATTTCGTCATGAATAGGTAAATTTTTCGGATTTAACCGATTATAAAAATCTAGATTAAAAATAAAAGGATTATTGACCTAAAATTGTGGCCAAAAGAATTGGCATGGGGAATAGAAAATCCACCATCCAATACCAATTCCAACTCCTCCCTCTTCTTTTGGATCTGCTCCTCATTTCCATTTTCTGTTTACAAACACACAAAGAGAAACATAAGTAAATACACAAACATTTGATATTTAAAAGTATGGAAAATATATGCAAAATCTAGCAAAAGATTAACACTAAGGTGACATAATGATATGAAAATTCGATAAAAGAAGCTAGGGCAAAGAAAGTATAAACCATTATAATCGACAAATGCAAAGCTATATAAAGTAATAGATAAAATGACATATATAGTACGTACCAAATGGAGGTTGATCAACGATGATAGTCATCTTTTCAGATCAACAAAATAATGTTAGAGCAAAGAAATATATAAGAAGAAGAAGAAGAATGGTAGGTAGTTTAGGGGGTGGCAAATTGTGATGAAAAAAGTGAGGGGATTTATAATGTGCCGGAGATGGAGTCCTTCCCTGAGAATTCAATTTCATCGAGTCCTTCTCCTGTAAACTCAAACTATTTCCCACTCCTCTCCCGCAATTCCTACTTTCTCCTATTTTTATTTATTTAAATATCTTTTTTATATAATTCCAAAAATATATATTTATTTTTTAAAAAGTTTGGTTTTAATCTAAATTGGCACTATTTTTTTTTCTTTTTCAAATTTACTTTTTTGCATCAGCTATACGGTGTGATTTTATTATATTTTTGACAAGTGTTCAACGAGTTATATGTCTTTTTCCACTGAAATGACATTTTGTGCGATCTTTATGTTTTTATGCGACTGTTTTGTTTTTTTCAAAAGGACAACACGGTCGCACAAAAAGCACCATGATCGTACAAAATGTCACTTCAGTCGAACAAAAATATTTACTCCCTTCATCCCATATTTATTGTTTATATTTTTATTTCGGGGTTGTCTCAAATTAATTGTCCATTTCTAAAAATAGATATAAAATCTAATTCGAGTTTACCATATTACCCTTACTTAAGGTTATTATTACAAACATTATAAAGTTTTAAATTAATTAATTAAGGGTAAAATTATTATTCTATAAAAAATAAGAAAAAAAAGTTTTAATGATTATGTTTTTTTTTAAATTGCGTGTTTTTTATTAGTAGGCAATTATTTTAAAACATAAAAATTCTAACTAATAAACATTTGTCAAAAATATGATATAGTCATACAATGCAGCGGACGTACAAAGGTAAATTTGAAATTGATTCAATTAAAAATGATTATGTTTTTTTTTAAATTGCGTGTTTTTTATTAGTAGGCAATTATTTTTTGAATTATTTTTGAAATTGATTCAATTAAAAATGTTGGAAAATAGTGATAGGTGGAGAGTAGAGAGGTGTTTGTAAGCTAGTGATTTTGTTGAGGTGGCAAAGTATTGCTTAATTTAAGGTTGAACATGACCGAGTTTTGTTTTGGTTGATTTGATGGTTTAAGATTTTTAGGCGATTATGTCGAGGTAGGGCCGTTGTGACTCAGCTAGGTGTTGGCATCAATTCACAGCCACTCGATCTATTTTCATCACGTAACCTATTAGTTTTTGTTGTTTTGTGTTAAGAGTGTGACGGGTAATGTTTTAAAAACGGGGTTTTTAATAATCGAATTTTCTTTACAATTAGATCAATTAGGCAGAGAAAGACTATGTGTACTAACTTTCTTTTCGGGCGTTGGTTCGACGTCAATTCGGTTTTTTATTTAATTTTTTTTTACCCGTCAACCAGTTCGACTGTCGGATCAATCCGTGTCAACCCGTTTTTTTTTCAAAATTTTTGAGAAAAACCAAACCCGACCGGGTTTCAAGACCCGGGTCACTCAAAACCCGACGGGTCTAACCGGTTAACCTGGTTTTAAAAACCCGGGTTTTTTACCCGCTTTTGTAGCTCGGCACCGGTCCAACCGGTTGAACCGGCCGATTCGATCCTGATTTGAAAACGTTAGTGACGAGTGATTTTTCACCACATCAGTTTTATATCATTTTTTTTCTATTTTTTTCAATTTTCTCTTAATCATTGTAGTATATTTTCTCTCTTTCATTAAACTTTTTCTCGCTTTTTATTATTTATATATCTTAATACACATATACCCGCTACACAATAGACGAAAAAAAATATTAATCCTTTTTATTGGAGGATATGTTTATCTTTTGAGTGTATAGTCCCCTCCATGATCATTTTTACATTTTGTTGTAGCTCCCCGCATGGTTGAAAGAGGGATTTCATAATGAAAATGGGCCTCGCCTTGCCTTTCTCGTTGGCGCACCTTCTACCATAAAAGACTAAAAGCAACATACATATAAAGTTATAATTAACTCGTTTATACGATATTATGTGAGCTAGAGACTGTTATACATATTTCATATTATATATATTAAGCCCATGTATTTATTTTGGTATTGGGTCTAGCCAATTTGTATTTATGTATTGTGTATTTATCGTAGGGTTCTGGTGGTCGTCTGCACAGCTGAAACATGCACAACGAAAAATAAATACAGGAAAGTGTGCAGACCAAAACCCTTGTGCACAGGATCTCTAAATAGTGACATAACCTACCGTTAACACATAAAAGGGTGTTAAGAAAAACTTACTTGTAAATCATGCAAGCAGCCAACTTTCCTTTATTGATTCAGCTGCACGGAATACCTTCTTTAGTTTCTTGATCCTTCACGTCCTTGATTAGGGTTTCTTGAGAAAATCACTCTGCAGGTTGCGTCAGATATCCACTGATACTGCACATGTAGGACTAGGGCTCGCACCTATCACAAGCTAGGCAAGTACGGATTTGGGTAAAAACCCTAATTGATCTTTGGGATCAAAGAGGGTGTCGATTGTGGTTTAGGAAACCCTAATCGCACGTTTATGTTGCGATCGACCAAAGGGAGGAAAGCCCTTTGGATTTCAGTCGTATAGTCGACTTAAGGAGTTGCCTATGATCGGCTTCGGGTCAATTTAGTGTTCGACCAAAAAGAGAAAACCTTTTTTGGTGTGTGTTCATCGATCGCAAAGAGAGAGAAGGAGAAGAGAGATTTAGGGTTTTGAGGAGTTATGTGATGGGTGTGTGAAACCCTTTGTATATATATGGCTCAAAGGAGAGTTCTAGAATAATTTGGAAACCAAGTTATCCTAGGTAGACAAAGATTCAAACACCCCATTGTAGGGGTGGGGGTGGGGGGTCGTTCGAACCGACAAGCACCCCTATGGGGTTGTTTATTTTGCCTTTTGTCTTTTTATTCCCTCTAATATTTATCTAGGATAAATATTAGACTACGATTAATTACAGTTTAGCCCCTCAATGAAAATAACGCCGTATTTTTATTCATTTTGTAATTCGTTTCTTATTTCCACTTGTAGTGTCCCGTTTAGTGTGCACCGGTATGACCCTTTGGCATTTTCGTGATGGCAGTGTGAAACATGTTGTGTTATTTGCACATAAACCCTTCATCTATTATCTTATGTGTATTAATCTGAAGATACGAGAATAATATAATTCTACATGGTATTGTGCATGCATGAATATGTTCAAGCCACGCTTTGTGATGCGATTTATGAATAACTCATGTCCGAGTTTATATTATACAGTATCACAGATATGTCAATATGACCATGGCTCGATTGCCAATTTTGCCATATTCATTTTTGTGACAGAGTTGCCTTCATTTTTGAATCTTTAAAACAATAAAATCTTTTTTGATTTGTTGACCAGAAGTGTCGTAGTGTCTTATTCTGCTAAAAGTGTCAACTATAACTCTAGCGGGGTGATCGTACAACGGATGCACTTTGATCATAACCTACGTGAGCCATAAACTTGATATTTTTAAAAGCTTGTTTATGACCTGAAATAAGACAAATCAACAGGTTACGTTACTCGGAGTGCAAGTCAGACCACCAGCTCCGACGAGAGATTAAGTAATCGGATTATGAATTCAATATGTTTAGGGAGATAAAGTGAGTATGAAAGAGAACATACCTAAAATGTGAGAATGATGATGATATGTATAGACAAGTCCTAAGAAAGTTCTAGGTCATGTAACATGTCTCAGCCGAATAGGCTAGAGGGGAGCACATTTCCGTTAACCGATAGGAAGGCTTCGAGTGTAGGTTGTTGTGTTCTTTCCTTGTTTGTTGAAAATGTGCCCATATGCAGTTATCGCGGACGTGAGAATATTGGAAACCCGTAATCTGGGTAGGGCCCACGGAGTATTCTGTGTTTATCTTTTAGCTCAGAGCCCAAGACTTCTCGGAGGCTCATTCTCCTTGGAAGGTAAGACTATGTGAGATAAGCTTCTTATGTATCGACGGATTCTTTTATATTAGCCTAGTAGGCTTTATGCCAATGATCACGCTAAGCGTTGTACGATTACTGCTCGAGGCTAGGTTCTAGCCGTAGTTGAGATACACCAAAGACGATAGAGTTTTGTAATGTTTCACTTTTTTTTTTGAACTTGAGTTTTCACTTTACTTCTCAAAAAATGAACGTAAATGTAATGTCTATAAAATAATTATCGTGAAGTCCAAATGTAATAGTAAGATCAATATCGTCACCCCAATCTCTTTTATCTATTTGTTCTTCTAATCTGGTTACCATTTTTAAATATCATTTTCCTATAAAGTGTTTTTTTTTTTTTTTTTTTTTTTTTTAAAGAAGAAGAAGCTATACGGATAACAACACAATAGAATCTGTTGGTCACGCAATTTAAGGTGGCAGAACATCATGACGTGTGAAGGATTCATATGGGCTCACTTTGTATTTACATTTTTTTGCCACCAGGTTTTTTACGTGTCACTACCTTCCACCGTCGACTGATTCTCGGGTCAAAAACTATGGCTCTCCAGTCGATTGTCGGTTAGATATTTTAGCTACTTACTGATTTATTATATCTTTAATGAAAATCTTACTATTATATAAAAAGCACCTCCTACCCAAAAATCTAACACATCAGCAAAGAATAGTTAGAGACTGTTCTCAATTTCACATTGCTTGATTTGATGTTAGCTTTTTTATGTTGAGTGTACTCATAGCCCATTGAAAAAAAATAATGAACAAACACATGTACATTTCACATGAAGCTACCAAGAGAAGTGTAGTAAGGGAGGGAGGAGTGGAAGATTCTCGCTCTAATCTGCGAGGGTCTTGCGTCACCTCTATCCAATAAAACCTTCCAACTCAAAACTACCCCAATACTACCCTAACACTACTCCTAACTAGGCGGAGCCAGACCCGATTCTACCCTAACACTAAATTTCATAATAAGACAAAAAAAAAAGAAGAGAACAAAGCTTATGTTGAGCGGCTTCCCAACTCGATTTCATACCCGATTTGTGGTACCCGAAGTAGTGGGAATGGTGTAGCCCACTACCCGATTGCTACTCGATTGCTACTCGACTTCCACTCCGTTGGCCCTAAGGGCATTACGGGTAATGGGGCGTCCATTTTTTCCAATTATATTTTTACTATGTTGCTCATAATCAAGTAATTAACAGTTTTAAAAATAACTTTGCCCATTGAAAATGTTCATTTTTTTAATAAGTTAGCTATTGTTCGAGATCTACGATTGATTAAATAAGATTACATATAAAATAAGATTACATATACCATACCATTTAACTGGTTATCAACATGTTGCTAAATAACATCTAACATATTGAATCTATTTATTTTTTAGAAGTGCAAGATTATTGATCTCCAGTTGTCAATATTTGCGACAAAATTTGTGATCATCAATTGTTGGATGTTTATCTTGGATAGTTATAGGTTATTGTTGTAGTTGTTCGAGTGTTATGATTTACTATAATTATGGGCCGTGTTTAACACGGCCTAAAAAACTTTACTAGTATGAAATATTAAAAGATTACATATCCTCATTTCTTTAGAGAATAATGGTAGATAGTTTCAAAAACATATAGATTCATATAAAAATGTGACGATACCAATCTTAGATATTACTACAACAACGAACCAACAAGTCATTATCTTCGAACTTTGCAAGAAAATGACGATTTAAATATATTTGAACCTATCTCAATCTTACACCTTGTGTTTTGCTGTATTATTGTTCTAGAACATGCTCTTTGATGAGAGGAAAATCTTTTGTTAACAACAAAATATATTAACTATAACTATGCGCTATTATAAATCTCGTTATTATGTACAAATACACGTTTATTATTATTAAAAGGGTGAAATCTTGTGAAGATCGTTGTAAGCTCAAGATTGTTTAGATCTTATTTAGGATGAATTAATAACAAAGACGAAATATTCAAACAATGAATCAATTGTTATTAACAAAGTTTTTCATCAGCATCATTCATAATATTCACACCATAAAACCCCAATTCTAGTTGATCAATAGTAAAACGTGTTATACATAACAATAACAAAAAATCAAATGATCCTTGAGGCTAAAACCAAAACACCTAGTCGACTACATCTTTACTTGTGCACATAATAAACGAATGACCTATGTCTCTTTATATACGAGACATCAGGGTTTAGAAAGACTCATAACTGTATTAGGAAACGAATATTCCTAATATTTATCTTCTAGAATCCTCCATCTTTTGTAGAATTCTTTCTTTGTCTTTTAAGTCATTGTAGTTTTATCTTTGGCTCATTCTTCATTAATTGTTTTGTATTATCAACTCAATTTAATTCCCAACAATCTTCCCATAGTTGATAATTACAAAACACTCTTCTTTGATCTTCAATGAAACAATCTTCCCCTTAAGCTCAACTCGTGAACTTATATAACATGTTATTCCACTAAGAATCTTCAAGTTACAAAACTTCTATTTGCTTCTTCCCATTTTTGTCATTATCATCTAGCTAGGAGAAGCTAAGTAGATGCAACTTTGATTTTGACAACTACTAACCAATATCATACTTCCAATCCAACCTTCCAAAGTCTCAAATTACCCTCAATTAAGAACACCAAAAAGCTTACTATAAATGAATTCAAGAAAATAGAAACATAAACCAACAGTAATAATAAGGACTAGCAGTCGTAAAAACCTTCCCCTCGAATGATGCATTTCAATGATTAAACGCTATACAAAATGCTTCCCCTAAATTCCAAGTGTTAACCAACTTGATGCTAAAGTAGAACAACCCAAACTTGTGTCTTATGTCTTGTACTATCCACATGACTCCAAACTCACACTGGTGAGTAGACCTCAATCTCTTGACAAAGTCCTCATCTTCTATGAGACACTGAGCACTACAATGTAACTCCTTTAAGTGATACCAACAACCAGTTGCTATATTTTACAAGTCTTCGTCAATATCCATTAAGCACGAACAAGTTATCTTTAAAAGTTGCAGGCCTTTTAAGATATGATAAGAACACGTACCCAAGTAATTACACTTCATCGTCAAATAAGTGATAATCCATCTTCTTCATAATCAATTATTCCAATTAATCCAAATACGAACCTTTTGAAATGCTTAAGAACCAAAATCAATCATCTTGTGTGTTCATTACTCTTGTACCAATAACGAATCAAACCAAACTTCATGTAACAAAAAGTAATAACACCACCAGTTATGAAAACGTTCTCTGTTTTGTTGTACCTCATATCTTCAAAACTAATATCATCATACACATGATAATCTCGTTTAGGTTTCGTAGGCTTCGACAAACATCTTAAACTTCCATACGAATCATAGCCTCAGGCGAACCATATTTAATATAGTAGCATGGACCCATAATCAAGCCACTGACTTTAATGAGATTGATTTAACAAATTGAGCAGCCAACAAAATCAAGTCACTGATATTAATCTCACATGGACCCATGATCAACTATACATCTCACTCAGTAACAGAAACCAAAGTAGCATGTTACCTATTCAAATTAGTAATACGGAAAACATCCATAACTGTCAATTCATGAACTCTCCAAACTGAAACATGAGCTAAATGTAGTATTATAATTTTTTGATCACCAAACGAACCACACTCAACTTCATTCAAACTGCCTTCATTCTTTCAAATTCATAAACGTGCTCTGATACCAACTGTGAAGATCATTGTAAGCTCGAGATTGTTTAGATCTTATCTAGGATGAATTAATAACAAAGACGAAATATTCAAACAAAGAATCAACTTTTATTAACAAGGTTTTTCATCATTATCATTCATAATATTCACACCATAAAAGCCTCAATTCTACTTGATCAATAGTAGAACGTTATACCTAACAATAACAAGGAATCAAACGATCCTTGAGGCTAAAACCAAAACACCTAGTCGACTACATCTTTACTTGTGCACAATAAACGAATGACCTATGTCTCTTTATATACTAGAGACATTAGGGTTTACAAAGACTAATAATTGTATTAGGAAACAAATCTTCTTAATATTTATCTTCTAAAATCCTCCATCTTTTGTAGAATTATTTCTTTGTCTTTTAAGTCCTTGTAGTTTCATGCTTGCTTCATTCTTCATTAATTGTTTTGTATTATCAACTCAATATAATTCCCAACAATTTTTTACTAAGTTATACATAGCATGACGGAAGTATTCTGGGAAGTCTCGGCCGGGTCATCGAATCACGGTTCAACTGGTTGTTTTGCTTAAAACCAGCTTCCGGTCATTCGGCTGGTTCATAGTTCAACCGGCTAGATCAACTCGGGTTTTAAAACAGTGCTAGAGACCGTTTCTATTATTTATCTTGCCATTTTCAAGATATGTATTTAATGAAGTTTAAATTTGAAATATGTTATTAAAAAGATGTTTGATCATTAAACTACTTTCACGATGGTTACAAGTTTAGACATGTGAATATGTGATTGACAAGTCAAAATTTATATGTTTGCTCTTCTCGTGTTCCTTTCTAGTTGTATACGGTACTCATCAATCACATGTTTATACATTTAAAAAAATAAATAGAAAGTGACACAAACGAGTATATACTACGTAAGTACGTATTATTTTGTTTAGCGTTTAGGTGGTCTCTCTGTATATTACATACACATAAAACAAAGAGTAAACTGCAAAATACATCCTTGTGGTTTACAACTTTTGAGACCTTACATCCCTGTCATAAACTATTGACACCTTACATCCTTCGTTAGCCAAACGTTTCCCATCATACATCCTTGGACCCTAACGAAGTTAGTTTAGCCCGTTATCATGTCCAATTAAAGGGTATTCTTGTCTTTTCGTTGGTCCCATCTACCCTCATGCCTCTTTTTATTGGGACTCAACCATTACTCATCAAAGTTTCCAACACATATCATTCTTCTCTCTCTCAAAAGTTCTTCAATTCCTAATCCTAAATATCAAACCATCTAAACACAACGGGAATCTCAAAAGATGCTCGAAAACCGGTTGAGACTCCGTGAGAGAGGCGTGGATGTTTTAAAGGGTAGTTACCCTCTCTTGCCAAAACCCGATCCGACCCAGATCCGGTTGAGTCAATGATACATCACCCGTTATACCAAAATCAACAACCCTTGGATCATGTTTTTAAAGTCTAGTACTTGGAGGTAATGGAAAGATTCGTCGGAGACGAGGTTGTTCTTGACGATATGTTGGTTAACCGAGTCAACTCGGGTGTGAAGTCTTGAGTTGATTGTTTGTAACTCGAGCCTTTTAAGGTTTGTTAAAGTATTGAGTGAATATGGGACCGGTCCATGAAGATTATTAGTGTCTAGGTGTAGTTCTTCAAGTGAGTTAGGAAACGAGTTCACCGAGTCAAGGATTGACTCGCTCAACGAGTTGGATGAAAGACTCGTCGGGTCAACCGGTTAGTTTTGAAAACGAACCGTGGATTGAACCCGTGAATATTTGTTAAGGTCTAGTGTTTGGAGATAAGGTATCCATTGAGAGTGTCGCAAGGGTCGAAGGAAGGGTCCGGATTGAAAACGTGGATTCAAATGTATGAATGTGGATTTTATATATGAGGCATTTGGTTGGGATGTAAAGATTTTAATTCAATTTAAAGTGAATATAATTTGAGTGAATCGGTGAGTGGATGTGTTGTTTTATGATTGTTGTGACATGGTTGAAAAGGATTTGGTATGTGTGTCGCAATTCAAGAGTGTGGTTGTGTGTTTTAGGAGAGGGAGGTAGCTAGGAAAACGAAAAGACAAGAATACCCCTATAGTGGACCGGATAACAAGCCAAACTAACGGTTAGGGTCCAAGGATGTATAATGGTAAACGTTTGGCTAACGAAGGATGTAATGTGCCAATAGTTTCTGACAGGGATGTAAGGTCTCAAAAAGTGTAAACCACAGGGATGTATTTTGCAGTTTACTCTAAAACAAATTACAAATACACTCGTAATGAACTTGTTATCAATGTCTATAACCTATTGATGTGATTGTGATTTAATCAGATTTTTGAAACCTTATCACAAGGATTCCAACAATTGTGTGATATTAACAAGACGTTTAACTAATTGGTAACTTCACTAAAGAATATTGTTATTCGTAGGAGAAGGTCAGGTTTGTTGGCAAGTATTACATGTTATATGAATTTGAGCGCATTAAGCATTGGGCTCTGTATGGTGTCCAGCCTTTTAATTTTGTATAACTTTGAACCCATTAAGCACATTTGTACGAAGTTTAGTCGAGCCTTTTAAGTTTGTATAACTTTGAACCCATTAAGCACACTTGTACGAAGTTTAGTCGAGCCAAAAACTATATAATAATAACCTGCTAAGTGCTAAGAGCAGACGGTATCCAGGTATTTCACACGCCAAATGCACCTCAAAACTATCATGGCGCGCCATTCGTGGAACCGGG
This sequence comes from Chrysanthemum lavandulifolium, assembly GCA_022545495.1. NCBI lineage: Eukaryota > Viridiplantae > Streptophyta > Magnoliopsida > Asterales > Asteraceae > Chrysanthemum > Chrysanthemum lavandulifolium. The sequence goes on from CM040244.1 coordinate 275,581,999, forward strand.
AAACAAACTCGAGCCAAAAGGAAATCAACCACTTGAGGAGTTCACGCCAAAGAAAAAATGCAACTTTTTTTATTTTTTTTATTTTTTTTTAATTTATTATTATTATTATTATTTTTTATATTGAAAGTGACTTAATGAAGTAATGGTACAATTTTTTGAAAATGAAAGTGAGTAAATGAATGTAATGGAAACAATTTTGAAATACTTCACTTTTCACCTTTAAATACCCACTTTTGCTAATCATTTTTTTGGGTAAAGGGTTACCCCGGTAAATAATATTAAAACCGAAAAATCTAAGTACAAATGGAATATGACTGAGATATCATATTTACCTCAAGCTAAACAGCTTGATAAACATCTAATACTAGTGCTTATGACATGCCATAAGCACTTACAACTCTAGGAACAAAAGATGCACCTAAAACAAATCAATCAACTAAAACAAGCTAACCATCAGCTACCGTGAAAGATGAAGTTTCACCGGTATATGGATTATAAAATAAGTTAGCCGGTTCATCATACGCATTTTCAACAAGTTCTTCATCATCTTCGTCATCCATTACCAATGCAGCATACGGATTAGATGTAGTAATAGTACCTTCCTTTGAGGTAGTGCCAGTAGAGTTCAACATAGACGATGAATTAGAAGCTTTACCCGTAGAAGTATTACCTGTTGGGAATTATGTGAAGTATGGATTATGCTGAAATTATTGCTGAAGGGATTCTGCTGAAGTGTGCTGGATTCTACCGAAGATATAATTCTACTGAAGTTATAGTTATTAGCTTGTTTATGCGGAGATAGTTATTCCGTATATTCTATAGTTAGTTAGGATATGCATGAGCTTTATTAGGAAGTGATTGTGTATATCTTATTTAGTTTTACGTTTCTTTGAGAACAAGTTAGGGTTCCTTGTCTATAAAAGGAACACAATAGAATGAATTATGTACTAGAAGTTTACGTGATTATTATCAATATAACGATCCATAGAGGATCAAAGAGTTCTTAGTTATTCGTGTTTATACTTGTGTTTATATTCCGCTAAAGAATACAAGTTGTAGAGATTTTCTTTTAGTTTGTTTGTGATTACATAAGCAATACTAACGATCTACGAGAGCTCAAAATCTATCAAGGTTTGCTAGTTTCAACAAGTGGTATCAGAGCCTCGTGAAAGTCTCTACGATACCAAGAATGCTTTTCTAAACACCCTAACAACCAAAACAACATTCACCATGCTCGGATCGATGTTGATGTCAAGTCACCAACAACCAAAACTCCACCCATCCGCAACAACTAAGTCTCTCGAACAAAGAATGCTAAGTTTCCTTACCTAAAAGGGAGGAATACGATTTATGGGCAATGAAGATGCGAATCGGATCTCCAACATTGATTGGAATCTATGGAGATTGTAAGGAAGGAAACAGTTTGAAGAAAACTACGATGAATCTTGATGGTAAGATGACTTTTGTTCCTCCCAAATCAACAAGAGTTCTTGGCGGTTCGAGAGAAACCAAAGTTAAACGATTCTTCTTCAAGCTATTCCCGAGGATCACTGAGTGATTTTCACTTCATGCAAGATGCTAAGGACATATGGTTAGCAATCAAGGCGAATTTCGTGGGAATGAGGAGTCTAGGAGAATGAGAAGGTCCATGCCGAGACAACAGCTTCAAGATTTTCAAATCTCGAAGAGGAAGGAATTCACAAGGGCTATGACAAGTTTCACAAGATTTTAAGTCAAGAATCACCGCAGCAAAGCCGATAATGATGATTGTAATTCTAAGTTCTTGAGATCTTTACCTCCATCCCGACTACAAGTGAGCATTGCTTTAAAAGCTAAAGGTGGTCGGATATGCTTACTTTGATGAGTCAGATAACAAACTTAAAGCTCTTGAACATGATGTAAGAAGTCCTTTTCGTTCATCATCTATCGCTAGTCACACAAAGATTTGTAGGAGCCTCCACCCCAAAGATGAGTTATGGTCCAAGTCCAACTTACTCATCATCATCTTATACTACTCCTTCATCAAGCTCTCACTCTAAATCTAGTGGTGTAATGGAAGATGTGCTTGGATCCTTCTTTGTTGATTATGATCCTCAGCAGGAACTTGCGTATGAGGATTTAGATCAGGTGGACCCACTGGAGATGGAGGAGATGAAGTTGAAGTGGCTATGCTATCTATGGAAATCAAGAGGTTTGAGCGCAAAGCTGGGAGGCGGTTTGGCTTCCAAGGAAGAGATCCAGCAAGGTTTGACAAAAGGAAGGTCAAATGCTTTACATGTCAACAGATGGGTCACTTCTCTAGAGAGTGCAAAGATAGGAAAGCTGGTGATGAGGTAAGATACTCTTCCTATCAGCAGAATCGGAGGAAGTCGGAAACTCAAGCTCGGATTCTCACCGCTCTAGTTACTATAGATGCCAATGTAGACCGGAAGTCGCATGATCATGAGAATGATGAAAGTTCGTCTTGAAAATATTAGGTTGTTGGCTAGTCAGTACTTGAGAGGATAGGCATGATCGATTGCCTTGATGGGCATCTCTCGTGTACAAAACTGCTTTGTTTGGTTGGAGTGGCGTTATAATGAACTCAAAGAAGCTTATGATATTTTGAAACCTAAATATAATGAATGCTTTGTAGAAGTTGAAGCTTATAAACAGGCTTTAAAAACACTAGAAAGACAAAAGGTTTGGTTTCAGAAGAATCAAATAGCTTATGATAAGAAGTTAAGTGTGTTAGAAAGGGATCTCGAATGTACTAAAAATGAGTTAAAAAGGTCTGAGAAGTTAAGAGTAGATGTAGTGTCAGAAAATCTAGAGCTAAAAGAGAAACTAGATGAGGAAATTACTAGGCATAAAGAATGGTTATTAAATGGAAACAAGTTAGCTAGTCACATCTATGCTAGTCAAACTCCGAATACTTCTATAGGTTTAGGCTTTAAGAAGTATGTTGGATTAGAAGCTAGGGATGACACACGCAAATCTACACTAGCAGGCCTAGCTAATTTATTGAAAGAAGGTGACCTACATGCTGTACGTGGACCTATTAGAGGTGAGCACATGCCCGTTGACCTTTCCATTACTGTTGACTTTGATGGATCACACCATCTATATGGCAAAAAGTCAAATGACTTGCCAGACCCTGATACTTCTTCTAATGACTTTGTCTCTTGTGTTAACAAAGATGACAAGTCCTCCGAGCAAGGGTCTCAGAGTGTGATTCAAATGACAAGTCCGACCTTCCCAAGTCTTCACCCCTGCACCCAAGACTACCAATAAGCATGTCGAGTTCTTTGCCAAGGAATCCACTTCCAAGACAGTTGCCTCAAAGACTTGCTTTTAATTCTTTGCATAATAATTCGTTAAAACAATTCTTTTCATGGTTTTGGTTTGAATACTTCTGATTGTAATAGAACATCTTTTAGTTTGAATAAATCTTCTAAACAGAAGACATGGTTTGTGTGTGGAAGTAAATTTCATTTAATTAAGGATTGTGATTATCATGAGCAAAGGATAGGAAGGTGTGGTGATTCTAGGAAATCTAGACCAATGTGGACCAATGTTAATGCTATACCACCTTATGTTCCACAAGCAACTTATACTAATTCTCCTTTTACTTGGAGAAGCTCAGTTGCTAGACCATATGTTCAACCAACAAGTTCATATTTTAATAATGGTTTTGGCCCGGATATGTTGACTCTATGAATGCCGGGAAAGAGTGCAGGATATCATTGTCAAGTCCTCGTGAGTTGTTCTTGGAATAAAAAGGGACCTAAATTTCAATGGAAACCCAAGAACAATAGTGGATCTTATACATCTGCATGGCATAAATCATATGATCCACAAGGCAGGTTCAAGTCAGCAATGACTTGAGCCTCCATAGTGTACTAATATTTTGTATATTTTTTTTTGTTGTTGTTGTAGAATCATCCTCTTAAGCATAAAGATGTTGGCATTGTTGATAGTGGTTGCTCAAGAAGTATGTCAGGAAACAGAGATACGATGCACAACTTTGTACCCATTGAAGGAGGAGGCAATGTGACCTTTGGAGGAAGTGATGGAAGAATTACTGGAAAAGGGACCATCAAAACACCTCAGCTGGACTTTGAGAATGTATACTATGTCAAGGAACTCCAACACTTCAATTTGTTCTCAGTCTCACAAATTTGTGACACCAAGAACAAAGTACTCTTCACAGAGGATGAATGTCTTGTGCTATCTAAAGACTTCAAACTCCCAGAAGAAACATCAATTCACCGAAAGTTCCTCGAAATCACAATCTCTATACATTCAACTTAATCGATGTTAAACCGAAGATGACTTAACTTGTTTGGTGGCTAAAGCATCCTGGATGAGTCAACCAAATGGCATAGGAGGATGGCTCATGTGAAATTCAAGACCATAAACAAGCTCTCTAAACTGGGTCTTGTTGAAGGTCTTCCTTCCAAAGTTTTCACCAATGATCATAATTGTGTTGCTCGCAACAAAGGAAAGCAACACAGAGCCTCATACAAAGTCATTCTCGCTTGTGAGCATTATTTCTAAACCTCTTCAGCTGCTTCATATGGATCTTTTTGGTCCAACTCAAGTTAGAAGCATTGATCAAAAGTATTTTTGTCTGGTTATCACTGATGGCTATAGCAGATTTTGTTGGGTATTCTTTCTAAGGACCAAAGATGAAACATTTTCAGTGTTGAAAGAGTTTATTACCCTTATTGAGAACCAGTTGAACAAAAAGGTTAAAGGAATTCGGTGTGATAATGGGACAGAGTTCAAGAATGCTATACTTATAGAACTTTGTAGGTCAAAAGGGATAAAAAGGGACTATAGCACTCCAAGAACCCCACAACAAAATGGGGTGGCTGAAAGGAAGAATAGGACCTTAATAGAGGTCGCAAGATCAATCTTGGCACTCTAAGTTACCCACCATGTTTTGGATCAAGTCATTGTTGGTACGACTTGTTATGTATCGAATAGGGTGTCCATTACTAGACCTCACTTCAAAACACCATATGAACTTCTATGGGAAAGTTCCTGCTATTCATTACCTTAAACCTTTTGGTTGTCAAGTGACCATTCGAATACAAGTGATCCATCGGGAAAATTTGATGAGAAAGTCGATGATGGTTATATTGTGGGATATTCGCTCATAGTAAGGCTTACTGTGGTTTACAATTTATCGCTAAGAAGATTGAGGAGACTTTGAACACGAGGTTTTTAGAAGAAAAGCCTAATGTTCAAGGACGTGGTCATGTTTGGTCTTTTGACCTTGATTACTTAACCGATTATTTGGGTTACTCTAGACATATGGCTAACCAACATGCGGTACTCAAGAGTCACCAACTAACAAAGGCATGTACTATGGTCACGATTACGACAAAGAGTTTGAAGATGATGAACAACCCATTGTAGTGCCTTCTTTCTCCCTAACAATTTTGCGGTGACACTTCTAAAGATTCTACCGATGAGAGTGAAGATGAATCACACTATGCAGAGGACCTTGCTAGGTGAAGAAACAAGAGTATGCAGCTAATCTAGATCTTTGAGAGGAATCTTGAGGAGAGTGCAAGTGAAGCAATCGGTGGAAACAACAATTCACCGAAAGTGACCTGCTTTCTCCTATCATCACCAAATCTGCTGAAAGACATGCTGTTTCTACTCCTATTTCTACTAGAGTGTCAACAGACTTTGGAGAACCTTATACACATTTTCCAAGACCTTCAGATCTTGGTAACCATCAACCCAAAGTTGGTGTCTTCACCTCACCTTCCTATGACACTGATTTTGAACCTACTGTGACTAATCTTGATACCTCCATTGAAGTCAACACCACTGCTACTAAAAGGATCAATAATACTCATCCACGGTCCAATATTATTGGTGATCCTAATGCACCTGTTAGAACTAGGGGTACTGTGACAAGTTCTAAATATGGTCAAGTGGCTTTTATCTCTTATGTCTCAAATCAGCAAAGGGACAATCACACAGACTATGAACATTATCTGTTTGCTTGTTTTCTTTCTCAAGTGGAACCAACCAGTGTTACTCAGACTCTTAAAGACTCAAGTTGGCTTGAGGCAATGCAAGAAGAGATGCAACAATTTCAAAATCAGCAGGTTTGGATCTTGGTACCACTACACGATGGCAAGTATGCAATTGGGACTAAATGGATTCGAAGAATAAGAGATGCAAGGGTGTTGTCATTAAAAACAAAGCGAGATTGGTAGCTCAGGGGTATAGACAAGAGGAGGGGATTGACTATGATGAGGTGTTTGCACCTGTGGCTAGAGTTGAGGCCATACGGATTTTCTTGGCTTATGCATCTTACATGGGTTTCATGGTCTATCACATGGATGTCAAAGGTGCTTTTCTGTATGGTGAAATAGAAGAGGAGGTTTATGTTACTCAACCTAAAGGATTTGAAGACCCAGATTATCCTAATCATGTTTACAAGGTAGTCAAAGCTCTCTATGGACTACATCGTGCACCCGAGCTTGGTATGCTAGGCTTTCATCATTTCTCACCAAGCATGGTTATCGAAGAGGTGCAATTGATAAGACACTTTTCCTTAAGAAGTCCACCAGTATTATTCTTGTGCAAGTGTATGTGGATGACATTATTTTGGATCCACAAAGGAAGCTTGGTGCGGGGAGTTTGAGGAGCTTATGAAGGAGAGTTTCGGATGAGTGCTATGGGGAGTTGACTTTCTTTTGGGTCTCCAAGTTCGTGAAACCGATGGTATTTTTATCACCAGACAAATATGTGAGTGACATCTTAAAGAAATTTGGTATGGAGAGTGTCGGACCGCCACTACACCTTATGAAGCTCCAAAGACAAAGACCAACAATGAAGTAGATCCACCAATGAATGTTCATTTATACGGATCTATGATTGGGTCTTTGATGTATTTAATGACTTCAAGGCCCGATATTACTTTTCTTTGTGAGTGTTTGTTCTAGACATCAAGTTACTCCACTTACTTCCCATCTCAATGTCACAAAAGATCTTTAAGTACCTCAAAGGCCAACCTCATCTAGGCCTTTGGTACCCAAAAGAGTCTCCATTTAAGCTAGAAGCATATAGTGATAGTGACTATGCTTGGTGCAAATCGGATAGGAGGTCCACCACCGGAGGTTGCCAATTCCTTGAAAGAGATTGATTTCTTGGCAATGCAAGAAACAAACTATTGTGGCTACCCCATCTATCAAGCGTAGTACGTTGTCACGCAAATTGTCAGACGAGTTCTTTGGATACAAAATCAATTGTTGGATTATGGGTATAACTTCATGAACACAACAATTTTTATTGATAATCAAAGTACCATATGCATTGTCAAAATCCGCTTTTCACAATGAACAAAACATATTGAAATCGTGCACCACTTTATAAGAGATGCATATGACAAACATTTGATAAAAGTGGTTAAAATTCACACTGATGATAATGTGGCAGATTTGTTAACAAAGGCTTTTGATGGACCAAGGTTTCAACACCTTGTGGTCCATATTGGTATGCTTAACCCTTAACTGCAAAGTTTAAGGGGAGGCATAGGCCTCAGGGGAGGATTTGTGTACACTTTGCATATTTTTATGTAATTTTGTAGATTTTTCTGTATAATTTTGTTTGCTAACACTAACCAGCTAATGTAATGATAGTTTTGTTTGTCTTTGTTTGGTTTTTGTGTTTCTCTGTTTGTTTTGTTTTGCAGATTGCTTATCTAAATTGAAGTTCATCATGATTGGTCAAATGGAAAATGGTCAAGTAAGCTTTGAAGCATGTTTCTACTGAAATAAAAGTACTGAAAGTGAGCTATTTGTTTCCTCTGAAGAGAAAGTACTGAAGTTCGTTGTTCATTCATTCATTAGAGAAACAGTTTATAGCTTACAGCTTACAGAGTACAATCAACTTCAAATGCAACTACAAGAACAGTTCTATACATGATCTACTAAACCTATTCTAGCTCATATCATCTATTACAACAGCTGTTGGATATGCATGATCGCTCATATCTTCCATTCCAGCTGTTGGATATGCATTTGTGACGACTTGCATAACCACCCATTCCTTCTATCTCGATGGCTGGATATGCATGACCGGTACGATGAAGATGTTAAGGATCAAAATGGGAAGGATGGATTGATAAAAACGATGATGATGAAGATGAATACACATGTCCTTTGTGCTTCATCTACTTGGTTTCACCAAAAAGCAATCCATTCACCCTCCTTAAGTCCTTCCCTTATACGATATGTGATGATGCACCAAACCATGGCGCAGGAAGAGCAAGCACAACCTCTCTTTCGGCACAAGGCCTCTGTTGAGGTTGAGGTGCTGGAGGTTGGGAGCAAGATGTTCTCTTCTTAGTGGACCCATCAGAGTCATCAGGAGATTTACTTGGATTCACTACACTATCATCATCAGAAGAACTGAGAAATGGGGATTTCAATGGTCGAGGGTCATATGGATATGGGAAGAACTGTAGAAAATCACTAGATGATGATGATGATGGAGAAGAGGTTGGATTAACAACCTCTGGTTTATTATTCATGGTTTATTGTGGTTGATTGTGGTTCATGGTGGAATTAGGGTTGTGATGGTATTTGGGGTAATTGATGAGAGATAAGTATGCATTGGTGATTGTTTTATAGACGGTTTCAAGACTTAATGAGATTAAATGCGAGTTGGGTGAAACAGTAAAAAGATATTTACTGAAGCTTCTTGAATACGTGATGTGTTTCTGCTGATTGAAAGACTTCAGCTGAATGACCATTGTTTCTGCTGAAGTTGAAATTTAAATTTGGGAAAAGGTTGCATTACACGTCAGCTTTGGTCAATAACTTAATATATTTGACCAAAATTTAGGAAACTTCTTCTTATACCCTATTCGCATATCGTCGTCTATTATTAACTGATTCCCTCTTTATTCGATTTAAACACACCTTCAGTCGATTCAATCGTAACCCATTATCTAAATTTCTCATGGCGCTTCAATTCAAGCACGATCATAATAAAGTGGCTTTTCTGGGAACATCTAAGGGTGATGATCTGTATAAACCAATGGTGGAGTTCTTGAAGAGGTCCAAGATTCATTATGCTTTAACACATTCTCCTAATGTTATATATGAATCGTTGGTAACACAATTTTGGGCGACTGCTTCAAAACGTGGTGAAACAGAGATCGTGGCTATGGTTGATGATGCCGAGTATGTGGTGACAGAGGAGTATGTGGTGACAGAGGAGTATGTGATTCTGGTATTATGTATAGTTTGTAATATATTTGTTTTGCGCTTTATTTCTTTATTAGTTAAAAAAAAATGTTTCTTTTTGGTTTTGTCTAACTTTTATTGCAGGTTTGTTGTACATTGTAGATGGTTATTGACTCACCAGATGTACCTTGTGTATATCAAAGAGTTAGCTAGTCCAAAGGGTACATATAACAACTCGTAAATTTCCCTACCGATTTTCGCGGCCATATTTTTTTTTCTCCGTTTCGAACTTTAAACACGACAAGTCACGAAATATTTTTCACCTCGACCTCGATAATAAAAAATTATATAAAATAAATATATAATAAACTTTTATATTTTTATCGGGCCCCGGAACTCATTGGACTTCTTACCACCTCGTGACCCAACCCAACTCGTCAATGGGCCTCATAACCGGATCAAGCCCACCCCATTTTTTTTATTGGGCCTCGTCCGAGCCCACGCGCACTATGTCAAAAGGCCTTGGGCCTGCGCATGCTTCATAATCCATCTTATAAGCCCACTCACCCTTAGCAAATTACGCGGGCCTGATTTCCAAGCCCAACACCAAATGGTGTTTTCTTGTTTTGGTGTAGTCATTCGAACGAGAATGAAAAAGAGAAGAAACAAAGTGCAACTAAGTTAAACTAAGTAGTCAAGGTCCATATCACCCTCCCCATGCTCCTAACTTGTGTATGACACTACAAAAGGAGACAAAGCTTCACCCTAGGACATCCTAAACAAATAAAAAAATACCTAAACTAGACTAAACACACTTTGACTCAATCAAGACTTTTATAACCATTGGACTTTATGTTTTTAGTGAGTTGACAAATCATTGCATGCTTGGGACACAAATCACACGCCTAGAACACATACACAAACATGGCCAAGTTCAAAGGAGCACATGACTAATAAACCTATAGTTAGTAAGGCTATGAGTAAAATAATGAGAAGGCCATACTCTTTTCCCTTATATAAACTAATCTAATCACTTAGCAAAGTCACACCATTCACTAGTTCACTTAAACTCCCACTAAAACATAATCTCACGATAGAAACTCGTCCATCGTGGAGTTTTGCTTCGAGAGAGCTAAGAAGGGAAAAGAGTAAACATTGGGTCTCATAAGGGAAGATTAGTAGCGCGTGCAAGGAAATTAGAAAAGCTTTGGGGTTTACATAGGCGAATAAATCTTATAAGGTGAACACGGGGTAGGATACTAGGATTGGAAACACTAACTCATCGATCATCACCACTCTCTTGAGTGATTGTAAGTTTCGCTATAACCTTCTCACATTTCATTTTCGATATCTTTTTTTTTTGTTATCACGAGTATAATGTCACACGTATAACTCAAACCCACTTCGAGCCCAAGGAAGCCAAGAGCTTTTTCGAGCTTATTTGTAATAAGCCGAACGTATAAGCTCATCACCTTGTGGAAGAATGAGAAATAAAACTAAAATGAAACCATGGCACATTAGGCTAGCTTGAGAAGAAGAAGTAGAAAGGAAAACAAGAAAATAATACCATGCATGTATCTCGACATCACAAGAGTATGTATACAAAATATTAACACTAGAACCTCACAATATATAGCATGAAACGAGGATAAAACACAAAAACGAGCCTAGCTCGCTTGGTTTGGTGCGTGTTGTCTTGGGCGATGATCCTTGGTTCGATTCTCACTTGTGGCACTTTTTCTTTTTCTTTTTTATAACTTTCACAGTTTGGCAAACCATACCCCTCCACTTCAAGAAAACTTATAACTAAAGAAAGTGTTAAAGTATAACCAAGTTTAAGTTTTAAAAGTGTTTTGCAAAAACAGATTTTTACGAGGGACTAAAAGTGTCAAATCTGGAAACTTTAAAGCATGAGATAATTATGGGTACAAAGTGTCATTTTCTAAAGGTTTAAGGACTAAACTCGTACTTTTTATAACTCGAGGGTGAAATGTGTAAATTTGGAAAAATGTTTAGAAAACTTATAAACTTATAACGACTTTATAAAAACGAGTATTTTGACAACCTAGTGTTCATATATGAAAATTACTAAGTCGACAACTAATTAAACTTATATATATTTATAAGTATATAAATATATGAAAACACTACTCGACACCGACACAACTTAAAGTAAATAAACAAAACTCTCAGAACATCGTCATATTTATAAACCTACGCTAAAACCACTCTATTGAATTGTATATTCAATGCTCTATCATTATTCGAGACTTGCCATCTCGCTCTTAGGTTCCGGTAGAGCCACCGCTTCATCACACTCGATCTCTTTGTGCTTTATTCACCGAATCGCTAAGGTGAGTTTATAGCCCCACTTTTACTTTTATTACTTGCTTTATAAAACTTTGGGGTGAGAAACATGCAAAACTCTTTTCGGACCGAAACCGAAAACACTATTACGTGAAACAACCTTGAATCCCAACTATGCTACCGTTAGTTCCCTTTGGGAGGCGCGATTGTTATGGATAGATCTATTGGGATGACACCCCGCTCGAGTTTGACCGGATAGGCAAACGCCGGGCGATATCATATCGTATTGATTGAGTGTACTTGAAATACACTTGATGGGCTTTTATTTATCATGCTTCTAGATGCATGCACATTGTCGTAGTTTCGGTCGCATGAACTTGGTACTAGCGTAATAGCCTTTTGCATATAGTGTCATTCACGGAGATGCTATATGTGCAACGTGGTCCAACTTGAAAACTTGATTACTTAAACCTATGAACTCACCAACCTTTGTGTTGACATTTTAGCATGTTTTTCTCGTGTTTACTTATTGGCGTGGGCAATGGCAAAGGCATTCGTTGAAGACCGGCATCCAAGTGTTTCCAAACATTTTAATACAACTTTTAATGGGACAACATATATTTTATGGGCTTTACTTCCGCACTTTGAAACAATGATGTAAAACTATTTCTTAAATTAATCTATATTTTGAAAATGGAATAGAATTTCCATTCTTTATTACCTTGTGTTGTGTATATTGATTTAGTAGCACCCATGACCCAAACGCTCACTGTGAAATTTTGGGGTGTTATGATTGGTATTCGAGCCTAGGTTATAGAGAATTAGGTATTTTCAAAACCTAAACTATAACCCAATTTTTCTAAAAACACTTCAACGCCGCCACACCGCCAATGTCCGCCATGCCTTGCCTCATCGTTACACGATGTAGTCGTGCTATGTATTATCATTGTATTTTAGGTTCAGATAAACTCTTATTTGAATTAAATTAATTATTTCTCCAAATCATTAAGTTTCTTAATTAACTCACATTTAAACTTTAAGACCGTTTCTTGTTTGATTGGGTTGCGAAGTTTAAATGTGTATATGCTACTCTCATTTAAACTTTAAGGTTGTTCTTGTTTGATTGGGTCGCAAGTTTAAATGAGAATAATGTTGATGTAACAAACCGAATAAAATTAAGGAATAATTAATTTAAGGATAGTGTAGAGTAGACTACGAATGCTTATACTTGTTAGCTCTCTATGTTAAACCGCTTAGCATGCCCACTATTACAATATCGCACTATGCCATAACCGCTTCTACGTTATTTCGTGTGTAACGTATAACTCGTCACCAGACGACCTCTACGTTATTTCGTATGTAACGCACAACTTGTCACGCTTCTACGTTATTTCGTGTAACGCACAACTCGTCATCAGACGACCTCACGTTATTTCGTATGTAACGCATAACTTGTCACTATATTGCTTCTACGTTATTTCGTGTGTAACGCATAACTCGTCACTATATCGACCTCACGTTATTTACGTGTAACGATAACTCGTCACTATATCGACCTCGACGTTATTTCCGTATGTAACATACAACTCATCATCGCTTCTATGTTATTTCTTTATGTAACATACAACTACTTGATTCTCGCACACGATTTAAACCACCTTTGTCACCGTCACGATCTCTTATGGCACTCTTATGCTCTATCCTTCGAACCTCATACGACTGCTCTTTCTGCTTTGATCTCAACTATCGTACTCTTTTATGAAACCGCTTGTATTCCGCTTAATGAATCCTTTATCCGTTGTTCACTTATCGCCTCACGCCACCAAATCTTTCTTGAACGACTATCCCTTTTCTATGTCACGTTTTAAGTACATATTCTCGCATCTCGTCACCGTATCGACCTCGACGATTCTCGCATCGTAAACCACGAGGACGTGGTTTCTTTTAAGGGGTAGGTACTATAACAACTCGTAAATTTCCCTACCGATTTTCGCGGCCATATATTTTTTTCTCCGTTTCGAACTTTAAACACGACAAGTCACGAAATATTTTTCACCTCGACCTCGATAATAAAAAATTATATAAAATAAATATATAATAAACTTTTATATTTTTATCGGGCCCCGAAACTCATTGGACTTCTTACCACCTCGTGACCCAACCCAACTCGTCAATGGGCCTCATAACCGGATCAAGCCCACCCCATTTTTTTTATGGGCCTCGTCCGAGCCCACGCCAAGACTATGTCAAAAGGCCTTGGGCCTGCGCATGCTTCATAATCCATCTTATAAGCCCACTCACCCTTAGCAAATTATGCGGGCTGATTTCAAGCCCAACACCAAATGGTGTTTTCTTGTTTTGGTGTAGTCATTCGAACGAGAATGAAAAGAGAAGAAACAAAGTGCAACTAAGTTAAACTAAGTAGTCAAGGTCCATATCACCCTCCCATGCTCCTAACTTGTGTATGACACTACAAAAGGAGACAAAGCTTCACCCTAGGACATCCTAAACAAATAAAAATACCTAAACTAGACTAAACACACTTTGACTCAATCAAGACTTTTATAACCATTGGACTTTATGTTTTAGTGAGTTGACAAATCATTGCATGCTTGGGACACAAATCACACGCCTAGAACACATACACAAACATGGCCAAGTTCAAAGGAGCACATGACTAATAAACCTAGAGTTAGTAAGGCTATGAGTAAAATAATGAGAAGGCCATACTCTTTTCCCTTATATAAACTAATCTAATCACTTAGCAAAGTCACACCATTCACTAGTTCACTTAAACTCCCACTAAAACATAATCTCACGATAGAAACTCGTCCACTGTGGAGTTTTGCTTGAGAGAGCTAAGAAGGAAAAGAGTAAACATTGGGTCTCATAAGGGAAGATTAGTAGCGCGTGCAAGGAAATTAGAAAAGCTTTGGGGTTTACATAGGCGAATAAATCTTATAAGGTGAACACGGGTAGGATACTAGGATTGGAAACACTAACTCATCGATCATCACCACTCTCTTGAGTGATTGTAAGTTTCGCTATAACCTTCTCACATTTCATTTTGATATCTTTTTTTGTTATCACGAGTATAATGTCACACGATAACTCAAACCCACTTCGAGCCCAAGGAAGCTAAGAGCTTTTTCGAGCTTATTTGTAATAAGTCGAACGTATAAGCTCATCACCTTGTGGAAGAATGAGAAATAAAACTAAAATGAAACCATGGCACATTAGGCTAGCTTGAGAAGAAGAAGTAGAAAGGAAAACAAGAAAATAATACCATGCATGTATCTCGACATCACAAGAGCATGTATACAAAATATTAACACTAGAACCTCACAATATATAGCATGAAACGTAGGATAAAACACAAAAACGAGCCTAGCTCAGTTGGTTTGGTGCGTGTTGTCTTGGGCCAGTGATCCTTGGTTCGATTCTCACTTGTGGCACTTTTTCTTTTTCCTTTTTTTTTATACCTTTCACAGTTTGGCAAACCATACCCCTCCACTTCAAGAAAACTTATAACTAAAGAAAGTGTTAAAGTATAACCAAGTTTAAGTTTTAAAAGTGTTTTGCAAAAACAGATTTTTACGAGGGACTAAAAGTGTCAAATCTGGAAACTTTAAAGCATGAGATAATTATGGGTACAAAGTGTCATTTTCTAAATGTTTAAGGACTAAACTCGTACTTTTTATAACTCGAGGGTGAAAAGTGTAAATTTGGAAAAATGTTTAGAAAACTTATAAACTTATAACGACTTTATAAAAACGAGTATTTTGACAACCTAGTGTTCATATATGAAAATTACTAAGTCGACAACTAATTAAACTTATATATATTTATAAGTATATAAATATATGAAAACACTACTCGATACCGACACAACTTAAAGTAAATAAACAAAACTCTCGGTAACATCGTCATATTTATAAACCTACGCTAAAACCACTCTATTGAATTGTATATTCAATGCTCTATCATTATTCTGAGACTTGCCATCTCGTTCTTAGGTTCCGGGTAGGAGCCACTGCTTCATCACACTCGATCTCTTTGTGCTTTATTCACCGAACTGCTAAGGTGAGTTTATAGCCCCACTTTTACTTTTATTACTTGTTTTATAAAACTTTGGGGTGAAAACATGCAAAACTCTTTTCGGACTGGCGAAAACACTATTACGTGAAACAACCTTGAATCCCAACTATGCTACCGTTAGTTCCCTTTGGGAGGCGCGATTGTTATGGATAGATCTATTGGGATGACACCCCGTTCGAGTTTGACCGGATAGGCAAACGTCGGGCGATATCATATCGTATTGATTGAGTGTACCGAAATACACTTGATGGGCTTTTATTTATCATGCTTCTAGATGCATGCACATTGTCGTAGTTTCGGTCGCATGAACTTGGTACTAGCGTAATAGCTTTTTTGCATATAGTGTCATTCACGGAGATGCTATATGTGCAACTGTGGTCCAACTTGAAAACTTGATTACTTAAACCTATGAACTCACCAACCTTTGTGTTGACATTTTAGCATGTTTTTCTCAGGTTTACTTATTGGCGTGGGCAATGGCAAAGGCATTCGTTGAAGACTGGCATCCGAAGTGTTTCCAAACATTTTAATACAACTTTTAATGGGACAACATATATTTTTATGGGCTTTACTTCCGCACTTTGAAACAATGATGTAAAACTATTTCTTAAATTAATCTATATTTTGAAAATGGAATAAAATTTCCATTCTTTATTACCTTGTGTTGTGTATATTGATTTAGTAGCACCCATGACCCAAACGCTTCACTGTGAAATTTTGGGGTGTTCTGATTGGTATTCGAGCCTAGGTTATAGAGAATTAGGTATTTTCAAAACCTAAACTATAACCCAATTTTCTAAAAACACTTCAACGCCGCCACAACCGCCAATGTCGCCATGCCTTGCCCATCTTGTTACGATGTAGTCGTGCTATGTATTACTGTTGTATTTTAGGTTCGTATAAACTCTTATTTGAATTAAATTAATTATTTCTCCAAATCATTAAGTTTCTTAATTAACTCACATTTAAACTTTAAGACTGTTCTTGTTTGATTGGGTTGCGAAGTTTAAATGTGTATATGCTTACTCTCATTTAAACTTTAAGGTTGTTCTTGTTTGATTGGGTCGCGAAGTTTAAATGAGAATAATGTTGATGTAACAAACTGAATGAAATTAAGGAATAATTAATTTAAGGATAGTGTAGAGTAGACTACGAATGCTTATACTTGTTAGCTCTCTATGTTAAACTGCTTAGCATGCCCACTATTACAATATCGCACTATGCCATAACTGCTTCTACGTTATTTCTGTGTGTAACGTACAACTCGTCAC
This sequence comes from Chrysanthemum lavandulifolium, assembly GCA_022545495.1. Taxonomy (NCBI): domain Eukaryota; kingdom Viridiplantae; phylum Streptophyta; class Magnoliopsida; order Asterales; family Asteraceae; genus Chrysanthemum; species Chrysanthemum lavandulifolium. The sequence goes on from CM040244.1 coordinate 275,598,875, forward strand.
TGTATCGACCTCTACGTTATTTACGTATGTAACGCACAACTTGTCATCGCTTCTACGTTATTTACGTGTAACGTACAACTCGTCACCATACGACCTCACGTTATTTACGTATGTAACGTAACTTGTCAACGCTTCTACGTTATTTCGTGTAACGCATAACTCGTCACTATATCGACCTCACGTTATTTACGTGTGTAACGTACAACTCGTCACTATATCGACCTCGACGTTATTTCTGTATGTAACATAAAACTCATCACTGCTTCTATGTTATTTCTTTATGTAACATACAACTACTTGATTCTCGCACACGTATTTAAACCACCTTTGTCACTGGTCACGATCTCTTATGGCACTCTTATGCTCTATCCTTCGTAACCTCATACGACTCTGTTCTTTCTGTTTTGATCTCAACTATCGTACTCTTTTATGAAACCGCGTTGTATTCCGTTTAATGAATCCTTTATCTGTTGTTCACTTATCGCCTCACGTCACCAAATCTTTCTTGAACGACTATCCCTTTTCTATGTCACGTTTTAAGTACATATTCTCGCATCTCGTCACCGTATCGACCTCGACGATTCTCGCATCGTAAACCACGAGGACGTGGTTTCTTTTAAGGGGTAGGTACTATAACAACTCGTAAATTTCCCTACCGATTTTCGCGGCCATATTTTTTCTCCGTTTCGAACTTTAAACACGACAAGTCACGAAATATTTTTCACCTCGACCTCGATAATAAAAAATTATATAAAATAAATATATAATAAACTTTTATATTTTTATCGGGCCCCGGAACTCATTGGACTTCTTACCACCTCGTGACCCAACCCAACTCGTCAATGGGCCTCATAACCGGATCAAGCCCACCCCATTTTTTTTATTGGGCCTCGTCCGAGCCCACGCGCACTATGTCAAAAGGCCTTGGGCCTGCGCATGCTTCATAATCCATCTTATAAGCCCACTCACCCTTAGCAAATTATGCGGGCTGATTTCAAGCCCAACACCAAATGGTGTTTTCTTGTTTTGTGTAGTCATTCGAGCGAGAATGAAAAGAGAAGAAACAAAGTGCAACTAAGTTAAACTAAGTAGTCAAGGTCCATATCACCCTCCCATGCTCCTAACTTGTGTATAACACTACAAAAGGAGACAAAGCTTCACCCTAGGACATCCTAAACAAATAAAAAATACCTAAACTAGACTAAACACACTTTGACTCAATCAAGACTTTTATAACCATTGGACTTTATGTTTTTAGTGAGTTGACAAATCATTGCATGCTTGGGACACAAATCACACGCCTAGAACACATACACAAACATGGCCAAGTTCAAAGGAGCACATGACTAATAAACCTAGAGTTAGTAAGGCTATGAGTAAAATAATGAGAAGGCCATACTCTTTTCCCTTATATAAACTAATCTAATCACTTAGCAAAGTCACACCATTCACTAGTTCACTTAAACTCCCACTAAAACATAATCTCACGATAGAAACTCGTCCACTGTGGAGTTTTGCTTGAGAGAGCTAAGAAGGAAAAGAGTAAACATTGGGTTTCATAAGGAAGATTAGTAGCGCGTGCAAGGAAATTAGAAAAGCTTTGGGGTTTACATAGGCGAATAAATCTTATAAGGTGAACACGGGGTAGGATACTAGGATTGGAAACACTAACTCATCGATCATCACCACTCTCTTGAGTGATTGTAAGTTTCGCTATAACCTTCTCACATTTCATTTTCGATATCTTTTTTTTTTTGTTATCACGAGTATAATGTCACACGTATAACTCAAACCCACTTCGAGCCCAAGGAAGCCAAGAGCTTTTTCGAGCTTATTTGTAATAAGCCGAACGTATAAGCTCATCACCTTGTGGAAGAATGAGAAATAAAAACTAAAATGAAACCATGGCACATTAGGCTAGCTTGAGAAGAAGAAGTAGAAAGGAAAACAAGAAAATAATACCATGCATGTATCTCGACATCACGGTAGCATGTATACAAAATATTAACACTAGAACCTCACAATATATAGCATGAAACGTGGGATAAAACACAAAACGAGCCTAGCTCGGTTGGTTTGGTGCGTGTTGTCTTGGGCGATGATCCTTGGTTCGATTCTCACTTGTGGCACTTTTTCTTTTTCTTTTTTTATACCTTTCACAGTTTGGCAAACCATACCCCTCCACTTCAAGAAAACTTATAACTAAAGAAAGTGTTAAAGTATAACCAAGTTTAAGTTTTAAAAGTGTTTTGCAAAAACAGATTTTTACGAGGGACTAAAAGTGTCAAATCTGAAACTTTAAAGCATGAGATAATTATGGGTACAAAGTGTCATTTTCTAAAGGTTTAAGGACTAAACTCGTACTTTTATAACTCGAGGGTGAAAAGTGTAAATTTGGAAAATGTTTAGAAAACTTATAAACTTATAACGACTTTATAAAAGCGAGTATTTTGACAACCTAGTGTTCATATATGAAAATTACTAAGTCGACAACTAATTAAACTTATATATATTTATAAGTATATAAATATATGAAAACACTACTCGATCTGACACAACTTAAAGTAAATAAACAAAACTCTCGGTAACATCGTCATATTTATAAACCTACGCTAAAACCACTCTATTGAATTGTATATTCAATGCTCTATCATTATTCCGAGACTTGCCATCTCGTTCTTAGGTTCCGGTAGAGCCACCGCTTCATCACACTCGATCTCTTTGTGCTTTATTCACCGAATCGCTAAGGTGAGTTTATAGCCCCACTTTTACTTTTATTACTGCTTTATAAAACTTTGGGGTGAGAAACATGCAAAACTCTTTTCGGACTGGCCGAAAACACTATTACGTGAAACAACCTTGAATCCCAACTATGCTACATTTAGTTCCCTTTGGGAGGCGCGATTGTTATGGATAGATCTATTGGGATGACACCCCGCTTCGAGTTTGACCGGATAGGCAAACGTCGGGCGATATCATATCGTATTGATTGAGTGTCTTGAAATACACTTGATGGGCTTTTATTTATCATGCTTCTAGATGCATGCACACCGTCGTAGTTTCGATCGCATGAACTTGGTACTAGCGTAATAGCCTTTTTGCATATAGTGTCATTCACGGAGATGCTATATGTGCAACTGTGGTCCAACTTGAAAACTTGATTACTTAAACCTATGAACTCACCAACCTTTGTGTTGACATTTTAGCATGTTTTTCTCAGGTTTACTTATTGGCGTGGGCAATGGCAAAGGCATTCGTTGAAGACTGGCATCCGAAGTGTTTCCAAACATTTTAATACAACTTTTAATGGGACAACATATATTTTTATGGGCTTTACTTTCGCACTTTGAAACAATGATGTAAAACTATTTCTTAAATTAATCTATATTTTGAAAATGGAATAGAATTTCCATTCTTTATTACCTTGTGTTGTGTATATTGATTTAGTAGCACCCCATGACCCAAACGCTTCCGCTGTGAAATTTTGGGGGTGTTACAGATTGGTATTCAGAGCCTAGGTTATAGAGAATTAGGTATTTTTCAAAACCTAAACTATAACCCAATTTTTCTAAAAACACTTCAACGCCGCCACAACCGCCAATGTCCGCCATGCCTTGCCTCTCGTTACACGATGTAGTCGTGCTATGTATTATTGTTGTATTTTAGGTTCAGATAAACTCTTATTTGAATTAAATTAATTATTTCTCCAAATCATTAAGTTTCTTAATTAACTCACATTTAAACTTTAAGACTGTTCTTGTTTGATTGGGTTGCGAAGTTTAAATGTGTATATGCTTACTCTCATTTAAACTTTAAGGTTGTTCTTGTTTGATTGGGTCGCGAAGTTTAAATGAGAATAATGTTGATGTAACAAACTGAATGAAATTAAGGAATAATTAATTTAAGGATAGTGTAGAGTAGACTACGAATGCTTATACTTGTTAGCTCTCTATGTTAAACTGCTTAGCATGCCCACTATTACAATATCGCACTATGCCATAACTGCTTCTACGTTATTTACGTGTAACGACAACTCGTCATTTATATCGAATTTCACGTTATTTCCGTATGTAACGTATAACTTGTCACCGCTTCTACGTTATTTACGTGTAACGACAACTCGTCATCAGATCGACCTCACGTTATTTCGTATGTAACGCATAACTTGTCATCGCTTCTACGTTATTTCGTGTAACGCATAACTCGTCACTATATCGACCTCACGTTATTTACGTGTAACGTCTAACTCGTCACTATATCGACCTCGACGTTATTTACGTATGTAACATACAACTCATCACTGCTTCTATGTTATTTCTTTATGTAACATACAACTACTTGATTCTCGCACACGTATTTAAACCACCTTTGTCACTGGTCACGATCTCTTATGGCACTCTTATGCTCTATCCTTCGTAACCTCATATGACTGTTATTTCTGTTTTGAACTCAACTATCGTACTCTTTTATGAAACCGCGTTGTATTCCATTTAATGAATCCTTTATCTGTTGTTCACTTATCGCCTCACGCCACCAAATCTTTCTTGAACGACTATCCCTTTTCTATGTCACGCTTTAAGTACATATTCTCGCATCTCGTCACCGATCGACCTCGACGATTCTCGATCGTAAACCACGAGGACGTGGTTTCTTTTAAGGGTAGGTACTATAACAACTCAGAATTTCCTACCGATTTTCGCGGCCATATATTTTTTCTCCGTTTCAACTTTAAACACGACAAGTCACGAAATATTTTCACCTCGACCTCGATAATAAAAATTATATAAAATAAATATATAATAAACTTTTATATTTTTATCGGGCCCCGGAACTCATTGGACTTCTTACCACCTCGTGACCCAACCCAACTCGTCAATGGGCCTCATAACCGGATCAAGCCCACCCCATTTTTTTATATTGGGCCTCGTCCGAGCCCACGCGCACTATGTCAAAAGGCCTTGGGCCTGCGCATGCTTCATAATCCATCTTATAAGCCCACTCACCCTTAGCAAATTATGCGGGCCTGATTTCCAAGCCCAACACCAAATGGTGTTTTCTTGTTTTGGTGTAGTCATTCGAACGAGAATGAAAAAGAGAAGAAACAAAGTGAAACTAAGTTAAACTAAGTAGTCAAGGTCCATATCACCCTCCCCATGCTCCTAACTTGTGTATGACACTACAAAAGGAGACAAAGCTTCACCCTAGGACATCCTAAACAAATAAAAAAATACCTAAACTAGACTAAACACACTTTGACTCAATCAAGACTTTTATAACCATTGGACTTTATGTTTTTAGTGAGTTGACAAATCATTGCATGCTTGGGACACAAATCACACGCCTAGAACACATACACAAACATGGCCAAGTTCAAAGGAGCACATGACTAATAAACCTAGAGTTAGTAAGGCTATGAGTAAAATAATGAGAAGGCCATACTCTTTTCCTTATATAAACTAATCTAATCACTTAGCAAAGTCACACCATTCACTAGTTCACTTAAACTCCCACTAAAACATAATCTCACGATAGAAACTCGTCCATCGTGGAGTTTTGCTTGAGAGAGCTAAGAAGGAAAAGAGTAAACATTGGGTCTCATAAGGGAAGATTAGTAGCGCGTGCAAGGAAATTAGAAAAGCTTTGGGGTTTACATAGGCGAATAAATCTTATAAGGTGAACACGGGTAGGATACTAGGATTGAAACACTAACTCATCGATCATCACCACTCTCTTGAGTGATTGTAAGTTTCGCTATAACCTTCTCACATTTCATTTTCGATATCTTTTTTTTGTTATCACGAGTATAATGTCACACGATAACTCAAACCCACTTCGAGCCCAAGGAAGCTAAGAGCTTTTTCGAGCTTATTTGTAATAAGTCGAACGATAAGCTCATCACCTTGTGGAAGAATGAGAAATAAAACTAAAATGAAACCATGGCACATTAGGCTAGCTTGAGAAGAAGAAGTAGAAAGGAAAACAAGAAAATAATACCATGCATGTATCTCGACATCACAAGAGTATGTATACAAAATATTAACACTAGAACCTCACAATATATAGCATGAAACGAGGGATAAAACACAAAACGAGCCTAGCTCGGTTGGTTTGGTGCGTGTTGTCTTGGGCGATGATCCTTGGTTCGATTCTCACTTGTGGCACTTTTTCTTTTCCTTTTTTATACCTTTCACAGCTTGGCAAACCATACCCTCCACTTCAAGAAAACTTATAACTAAAGAAAGTGTTAAAGTATAACCAAGTTTAAGTTTTAAAAGTGTTTTGCAAAAAGCAGATTTTACGAGGGACTAAAAGTGTCAAATCTGAAACTTTAAAGCATGAGATAATTATGGGTACAAAGTGTCATTTTCTAAAGGTTTAAGGACTAAACTCGTACTTTTTATAACTCGAGGGTGAAAAGTGTAAATTTGGAAAAATGTTTAGAAAACTTATAAACTTATAACGACTTTATAAAAACGAGTATTTTGACAACCTAGTGTTCATATATGAAAATTACTAAGTCGACAACTAATTAAACTTATATATATTTATAAGTATATAAATATATGAAAACACTACTGACACCGACACAACTTAAAGTAAATAAACAAAACTCTCGGTAACATCGTCATATTTATAAACCTACGCTAAAACCACTCTATTGAATTGTATATTCATTGCTCTATCATTATTCCGAGACTTGCCATCTCGCTCTTAGGTTCCGGTAGAGCCACCGCTTCATCACACTCGATCTCTTTGTGCTTTATTCACCGAATCGCTAAGGTGAGTTTATAGCCCCACTTTTACTTTTATTACTGCTTTATAAAACTTTGGGGTGAGAAACATGCAAAACTCTTTTCGGACCAAACCGAAAACACTATTACGTGAAACAACCTTGAATCCCAACTATGCTACATTTAGTTCCCTTTGGGAGGCGCGATTGTTATGGATAGATCTATTGGGATGACACCCCGCTCGAGTTTGACCGGATAGGCAAACGTCGGGCGATATCATATCGTATTGATTGAGTGTACCGAAATACACTTGATGGGCTTTTATTTATCATGCTTCTAGATGCATGCACACCGTCGTAGTTTCGTCGCATGAACTTGGTACTAGCGTAATAGCCTTTTGCATATAGTGTCATTCACGGAGATGCTATATGTGCAATCGTGGTCCAACTTGAAAACTTGATTACTTAAACCTATGAACTCACCAACCTTTGTGTTGACATTTTAGCATGTTTTTCTCGTGTTTACTTATTGGCGTGGGCAATGGCAAAGGCATTCGTTGAAGACCGGCATCCAAGTGTTTCCAAACATTTTAATACAACTTTTAATGGGACAACATATATTTTATGGGCTTTACTTCGCACTTTGAAACAATGATGTAAAACTATTTCTTAAATTAATCTATATTTTGAAAATGGAATAGAATTTCCATTCTTTATTACCTTGTGTTGTGTATATTGATTTAGTAGCACCCCATGACCCAAACGCTCACTGTGAAATTTTGGGGTGTTACAGATTGGTATTCGAGCCTAGGTTATAGAGAATTAGGTATTTTCAAAACCTAAACTATAACCCAATTTTTCTAAAACACTTCAACGCCGCCACACCGCCAATGTCCGCCATGCCTTGCTTCTTCGTTACACGATGTAGTCGCTATATGTATTATTGTTGTATTTTAGGTTCAGATAAACTCTTATTTGAATTAAATTAATTATTTCTCCAAATCATTAAGTTTCTTAATTAACTCACATTTAAACTTTAAGACTGTTCTTGTTTGATTGGGTTGCGAAGTTTAAATGTGTATATGCTTACTCTCATTTAAACTTTAAGGTTGTTCTTGTTTGATTGGGTCGCGAAGTTTAAATGAGAATAATGTTGATGTAACAAACTGAATGAAATTAAGGAATAATTAATTTAAGGATAGTGTAGTAGACTACTAATGCTTATACTTGTTAGCTCTCTATGTTAAACCGCTTAGCATGCCCACTATTACAATATCGCACTATGCCATAACCGCTTCTACGTTATTTCTATGTGTAACGCACAACTCGTCAACGATCGACCTCTACGTTATTTCTGTATGTAACGTACAACTTGTCACTGCTTCTACGTTATTTCTGTGTGTAACGTACAACTCGTCACTGTATCGACCTCTACGTTATTTCTGTATGTAACGTACAACTTGTCACTGCTTCTACGTTATTTCTGTGTGTAACGTACAACTCGTCACTATATCGACCTCTACGTTATTTCTGTGTGTAACGTACAACTCGTCACTATATCGACCTCGACGTTATTTCTGTATGTAACATACAACTCATCACTGCTTCTATGTTATTTCTTTATGTAACATACAACTACTTGATTCTCGCACACGTATTTAAACCACCTTTGTCACTGGTCACGATCTCTTATGGCACTCTTATGCTCTATCCTTCGTAACCTCATACGACTCTGTTCTTTCTATTTTGATCTCAACTATCGTACTCTTTTATGAAACCGCGTTGTATTCCGTTTAATGAATCCTTTATCTGTTGTTCACTTATCGCCTCACGTCACCAAATCTTTCTTGAACGACTATCCTTTTCTATGTCACGTTTAAGTACATATTCTCGCATCTCGTCACCGTATCGACCTCGACGATTCTCGCATCGTAAACCACGAGGACGTGGTTTCTTTTAAGGGGTAGGTACTATAACAACTCGTAAATTTCCCTACCGATTTTCGCGGCCATATTTTTTTTCTCCGTTTCGAACTTTAAACACGACAAGTCACGAAATATTTTTCACCTCGACCTCGATAATAAAAAATTATATAAAATAAATATATAATAAACTTTTATATTTTTATCGGGCCCCGAACTCATTGGACTTCTTACCACCGTGACCCAACCCAACTCGTCAATGGGCCTCATAACCGGATCAAGCCCACCCCATTTTTTATATTGGGCCTCGTCCGAGCCCACGCCAAGACTATGTCAAAAGGCCTTGGGCTGCGCGATGCTTCATAATCCATCTTATAAGCCCACTCACCCTTAGCAAATTATGCGGGCTCGATTTCAAGCCCAACACCAAATGGTGTTTTCTTGTTTTGGTGTAGTCATTCGAACGAGAATGAAAAGAGAAGAAACAAAGTGAAACTAAGTTAAACTAAGTAGTCAAGGTCCATATCACCCTCCCATGCTCCTAACTTGTGTATGACACTACAAAAGGAGACAAAGCTTCACCCTAGGACATCCTAAACAAATAAAAAATACCTAAACTAGACTAAACACACTTTGACTCAATCAAGACTTTTATAACCATTGGACTTTATGTTTTAGTGAGTTGACAAATCATTGCATGCTTGGGACACAAATCACACGCCTAGAACACATACACAAACATGGCCAAGTTCAAAGGAGCACATGACTAATAAACCTAGAGTTAGTAAGGCTATGAGTAAAATAATGAGAAGGCCATACTCTTTCCCTTATATAAACTAATCTAATCACTTAGCAAAGTCACACCATTCACTAGTTCACTTAAACTCCCACTAAAACATAATCTCACGATAGAAACTCGTCCAAGTTTTGCTTCGAGAGAGCTACTAAAACATAATCTCGAAGGCGTCCTTTGTGGAGTTTTGCTTCGAAAGCTAAGAGTAAACATTGGGTCTCATAAGGGAAGATTAGTAGCGTGCAAGGAAATTAGAAAAGCTTTGGGGTTTACATAGGCGAATAAATCTTATAAGGTGAACACGGGTAGGATACTAGGATTGGAAACACTAACTCATCGATCATCACCACTCTCTCGAGTGATTGTAAGTTTCGCTATAACCTTCTCACATTTCATTTTCGATATCTTTTTTTGTTATCACGAGTATAATGTCACACGATAACTCAAACCCACTTCGAGCCCAAGGAAGCTAAGAGCTTTTTCGAGCTTATTTGTAATAAGTCGAACGTATAAGCTCATCACCTTGTGGAAGAATGAGAAATAAAACTAAAATGAAACCATGGCACATTAGGCTAGCTTGAGAAGAAGAAGTAGAAAGGAAAACAAGAAAATAATACCATGCATGTATCTCGACATCACAAGAGCATGTATACAAAATATTAACACTAGAACCTCACAATATATAGCATGAAACGTGGGATAAAACACAAAACGAGCCTAGCTCGCTTGGTTTGGTGCGTGTTGTCTTGGGCGATGATCCTTGGTTCGATTCTCACTTGTGGCACTTTTTCTTTTCCTTTTTTTTATAACTTTCACGGTTTGGCAAACCATACCCTCCACTTCAAGAAAACTTATAACTAAAGAAAGTGTTAAAGTATAACCAAGTTTAAGTTTTAAAAGTGTTTTGCAAAACAGATTTTTACGAGGACTAAAAGTGTCAAATCTGAAACTTTAAAGCATGAGATAATTATGGGTACAAAGTGTCATTTTCTAAAGGTTTAAGGACTAAACTCGTACTTTTTATAACTCGAGGGTGAAAAGTGTAAATTTGGAAAAATGTTTAGAAAACTTATAAACTTATAACGACTTTATAAAAACGAGTATTTTGACAACCTAGTGTTCATATATGAAAATTACTAAGTCGACAACTAATTAAACTTATATATATTTATAAGTATATAAATATATGAAAACACTACTCGATACCGACACAACTTAAAGTAAATAAACAAAACTCTCGGTAACATCGTCATATTTATAAACCTACGCTAAAACCACTCTATTGAATTGTATATTCAATGCTCTATCATTATTCTGAGACTTGCCATCTCGTTCTTAGGTTCCGGGTAGGAGCCACTGCTTCATCACACTCGATCTCTTTGTGCTTTATTCACCGAACTGCTAAGGTGAGTTTATAGCCCCACTTTTACTTTTATTACCTGTTTTATAAAACTTTGGGGTGAGAAACATGCAAAACTCTTTTCGGACCTGAAACTGAAAACACTATTACGTGAAACAACCTTGAATCCCAACTATGCTACCGTTAGTTCCCTTTGGGGAGGCGCGATTGTTATGGATAGATCTATTGGGGATGACACCCCCGCTCGAGTTTGACCGGATAGGCAAACGTCGGCGTATATCATATCGTATTGATTGAGTGTCTACGGAAATACACTTGCGGGCTTTTATTTATCATGCTTCTAGATGCATGCACACCGTCGTAGTTTCGATCGCATGAACTTGGTACTAGCGTAATAGCCTTTTTGCATATAGTGTCATTCACGGAGATGCTATATGTGCAACTGTGGTCCAACTTGAAAACTTGATTACTTAAACCTATGAACTCACCAACCTTTGTGTTGACATTTTAGCATGTTTTTCTCGGTTTACTTATTGGCGTGGCAATGGCAAAGGCATTCGTTGAAGACGGCATCCAAGTGTTTCCAAACATTTTAATACAACTTTTAATGGGACAACATATATTTTATGGGCTTTACTTCCGCACTTTGAAACAATGATGTAAAACTATTTCTTAAATTAATCTATATTTTGAAAATGGAATAGAATTTCCATTCTTTATTACCTTGTGTTGTGTATATTGATTTAGTAGCACCCATGACCCAAACGCTTCACTGTGAAATTTTGGGGTGTTACAAGATCTGACTTTGGTAAAGACACATCAAATCATTGATAGTTTGTAATGGTTTGCTCAAAATCATAGGGTTTGCAACTACCCATGCTTAATTGTCGAGTGTTGTATGGTCATCAATTCACCATGGTTTATTCCTTTTTGGAATCCAAGAATTGACTAGTCCACTTGTATATGGCTTGTGGTAAAGGAATTGGAATACCATATTTGGTAATAAGTTCACCGATTCTAAGAATTGACTAGTCCTGAGTAAACGGCTACAGGTAAAGACATTTCAAATCCGTTCATGGTTGCTGGTTTGCTAATAAATCAGATGGTTATCAGTGTACCATGGTTTTCGAACTTAAACATTTGGCTACTCCAGTAGTGATGGCTATTGGTAAAGAGACATCAAATCCATTATTTTCCATGATTCACCTCTCACAGGAGTTAACACACCTGGATGTGATGAGAATAGTATGAAACTAATATGTTTTGATGTACATGTTGTCCTTTGTTGCTGCAAAGATATGGCGGTTCAGAGTTTATTCATCAAAGAGATGTTAGTTTCAACATTACCTTTCTTATGTTCACTCGCTGTCGCCTTTGGGACATATTTGACATTCTGTTTAACCGAAGGACCAACAAACCGATTACCATTAGTAGACTTGGTTTTACCCTTTATCTTATTCTTACCCGCCATTTGGAAACCGTCTTTATCCAACACCACACTTGGAATAACAACATGTGGACTAGAAACAACAGGAGGACTCACCACTTTTTTTAGGACATTGATCATGAGTGTGACCAAAAATCATGCATTCATTACACCTAGGATGTCGCCATTCATACTCAACACGAATAGTAGCTTTAGTAAAACCATCCCCAGAAAGTGAAGGAAAACCAATAGTAACAACATCCACAAGATCAACTTCAGAGTTGATCTCAATAAGACACCTAGCAAAGCTACTTCTTCCCCACGAATCCTTACACATAGAGCTCGTATAAGAATTAAGCATAATAGGTTTTCCAATAAACGTAGCAATCAAACTAATACCATCCTCTTCAAACACTTGAAAAGGAACATCATGCAATTTAACTGATGCAGGATTTCTGACCAGGTTTTACATTTATAGTAACTCGTCTACCTATGGCCTACCTAATGCATTAACGGGCAGTGTACCCGGTCGCATGTAGTGAGGGAATGGTAAGACCGAGGCGTCCCAAGAACGGTTGATTCCTAGTTGTCTAATTAATTAAATTGTCAAATAAATAAGTTTTAATTAAAGGTTTGATAATATTTAAGGTGTCACGTGATCAAATGGGCTGATTCTCTAGTAAACAAGCTAATGGGAAGGATAGTGATGAAATTCTCAAACCGCGTTCATCCACGAATGAATCGTGGCAAAGATGATAGATCACCTGGGATCATTCGGCAATCTAATCGCAGTCATTAAGAGTCGGCGTTTACTATCGCATTACATGTGTTCTAAGAAGAATGCTTCTGATGTGGCTAGTTCGAGTGGAACAAGGATCTCTACATCTAATCAGTTTGATGCTCTTAATATGGAATATACGGATGCTTTTGGTATTCCTTCAAATGACACCAACAAGGATGTGGATTCTGGTCGTACAATGGAAGTTAATGAAGATAAGTCTACTAAGACAGTACTTGCATCACAAGTACCCCTGTGAGTGATTTGAAAGAGATGGAGTCGGTGTGGCTCCTAAAACTAGTGATCCTTGTATTCCCCCGCTTCTACTAAGAGAGTTAACCCTTTTCTAAAGTGGGAGAGATCGTGGTGTCGACTACGAAGATGAGGTGGTTCTTGACCCATTTGACGAGTCTCGCTAATCTATTCGGTGGTGGCCAAGAGTTTGAAGATGAGTATGATGACTATGACTACGATGACTATGCGAAGGTGTTTCGATCTTCCAAGGAATTTGATGCCTTTAATGCCATGTATGGCACCAAGCTTCAAGGACCTAGAAGTAATTTTCTTCGTTATGTCCTATGTTATCATTTGAGTAGTGGTTTATTTTCTTGTTTAGAAAATATGAAGTATCTTGTTATGTAAGCTTTATGCCTATGTAACGGGCTGAGATATGGGATTTCACTCATATCCATTGTACTTAAACGTTTTTGGTTAATATATTTACCAGGGTGCAGGATTACTCCCCTTTACCAAAAAAAAAAAGTCACTAGATTCCTGCTTCAAGTGGGGGTTTAAGTCGCTAGGACAGCATTTGGTTAGTTCGTCCTAACCTATCAGCAAAGGCTTCCACCCGAGATCAAGATTCTACCCTTGAAAGTCGAGTTGTTTTTAGTCCCATAAAGCAAGTCATTAAGTACCCTACATGCAAGATTCGAAATAATGAGTGCCCGGGCGCTAGCATCTTAGAAACTCATCCCTAACTTCTTAAGTTCATCCAAACGACCGGTGATCATTTGGTCAGTTCGCACAAGCGAGAAAGGGTCGTCAGTTGGTCAATTCTTACCCTCCCTAACTCTACCTAACTACCTAGGGTCAGTTGGTCAATTTTCCTAAGCAACTAGATACGACCGCCATTCAAAACTACCGAAGCTAGGGTAACTGCCAACGAACTATGCATGTATACACTAGAAACAATTAATAATAAAAGAATCAAAACTAAGCTAGCACATAGTTTCCACATCAGCAAAATATTCTAATGGAATGACTAATAAAACACGCATATAAAACGATAAATAAATAAGGAATAAGCATCAAATTATTAATTGACAGAATAACAAAATAAAACACAATTAATTATAACACAATAAATAAAGATGCACCAAAAATTATATTAGAATCAAAATTATAATTGAATAATGAAAACAAAATAATAATATGAGTCGGAAAATGATTACATATCGTGCGAAGGTAATTACTATCGATCCCCTAGTTGAGTATTGGGGCAAAACCCCGAAGGGTTTGCCCCTAAAAGATCCAACGTGTGCTACCTCCTTTTTGGTCTCATCGTACAGCCAAAATACACGCACCCTAGATACCACTTGCAATCATGATCTATTTATAATAAAACTTTAGGCATAATTGCAACTTAGGTCATTTTTCTTGCACCAATATTCATCAAGGGTCCTTGTAGTATTTTTAATTAATATAACACATAAAATGTGTTATAAAACTTGCATATTCAGCCCCTTGACGTTCTTCTGTATTTATTCTTCAGTCCTCGAAGTAAATAAAATAAATATTAACTTGTCGATTTTAATCCTTGAACTTCAAAACTTTGCGCCCAAGTAATTAATTACTGCGTAACTAAATATCCGAGTTACGCCGTAATCCTTTGTACGCTCATGATTATCCACTCCGAAATTATCTCTACGGCGTAACTAATTTACCACGTTACGCCATAACCTTCAAAATAATAATTACGGCGTAACCTTAAGAGGAGGTTACGCCGTATCCTTCATGGCTCATATTTACGCCGTAACATTATTAAGCAGTTACGGCGTAATCTTCACACAGAATACTTAGGCCCTCGCAATGTGGGTTACAGCGTAGTCAATAGTGCCGATTACGCCGTAATCTGTCTTCAGAACATATATTAGCACATGTTGGCTTTTTCTCACATCTTTTCCGCTCCAACGCCTCATTTATCCTGAAATGCAAATATGAACGAATTAAGTACCATATTAATACAAATGAGGCAATAAACACGGGAATTTAATATATAAAATATCAGGCTAATTTGATGTTATCATTAACCCATACCTGAACACGAGTTAATTCTTCCTTATGCAAACAAGTATCCATATACCATTTCTTAAGGATTATTGGATATTTTTGTATCATCCACGGACCACCTTCCAAAACAGCTTCTAACCCAGCCAATATATCAAATTTAAAGAAAAAGAAACCTTTGGAATTCATCATAATCCTTTTCAACCCATGTTTCCCCCAGTTATTCCTAGCATAATATTCAACAATTGGAAACGCCATCCTATTTCCAATAAAATAACCATACAATGTGTGTTCCAACTGTGTATTAACTTTTTCAACCACTTTACGGAGGATAGATATGTTAACACCTTCAAAAACGGGTTCAACAACCAGTGGACGAAACAGAGTATCAATAATAGGTTGAGCATCCCTCAATCTTGCAGCTCCAACAGTATTGATGTCCACAGCTTGGACAATAGGAGACTCATTAGTAGGTTTAAGAGTCATGGATTTAGCTTTAACTTCAGCCAGAAAAAGCATTCCACAAATCTTCAATAGCATCCGTAACCATTGTGGGAGCATTCCTATCTAATTCAGCCCATACCGGATATTTACTAGCCTCACAACTCAAAGTGAACTCATTAATGTCCTCTAGTGTACTAAGCGGACACCAAATAGAGCAACAATATAGTCATGCTTCATCTTGATTAAAGATGCCGTATTAGTTACCTCGTTAGGATTAGCAAGACCACATGTAGGTACATCAATACGAGCATTTGCAACATGTGGAATTGGCTCCACATACCCTTCACGAAATTTATCATCAACCTGAACAGGAGGAGATGACGAGTCAAGTGTAGATTGCGTCGCCACACGTGTAACACCCTTAAGTCGAGATTTCTTATTTTTCCTCATAGTCACATTTTTCAACAAATCAACATTCTTCACTCCCAAATTCGACATCATTAAATCCAATAACCACGAATTAACATAAACAAAAGAACGGAAACAACTGGTCTTCAACAGCAACGAGAAAACCCTAATTGAAAACTAGGTTTATAATCCTTCAAAGCGTATTAAAACTTACATGATGTAGTGATGACTTTCAATTGATAGTGATGTCGCAAATTAATAGTTGATCGTAATTATGATAGGAAAAATTCTACCAGATATTAAACCGACTACAATAAACCCAAATAGCGATTATGAAAAAAAACCCTAAAGAAAATAGAACCGATCAGAATTAATACAGAAACAAGCTCGATCAAGGTTAGAATTAACAACATAATATCAAGATTATTAAAGATCGGTCAGAAAATCGATTAGGGTTAAATAATATAAATCATCAAAATCGCCATAGGGGCGGAGAGTAATTTTTGTTTTTTATCAAAACGTTCACATACACATCCATTTAAATCTTTCAAAAATGTCACAACAAAAAGCAAACGATTGGTTACTTAACAACATATTTCAAACCGAGTCCGTTAATTCAAGCTCACCTTCACCCGCAACACCACCATTCGGTCGCTCTTTTCTGGTCCAATGTTCTCAAAACCCGATGCCGATGCCAACATATCCGCCATATCCGAACAACATGTCGGGTTTTGCACCTTACGTGAACAACCTGCAAAACCCGATGCCATATTATCCACAACCCAGGGTCACAAATGAACTAAGATCACTATAACCAAATGGCATTTTTTTCACAGCAACAACAATACTTCAACAACATGAGTCTCGGGAATTCCTCGCAACCAACACAAGACATGCCACCAAACTCACCACCACCAACCTCACCACCATCACAAACACAAGAATCACAAACCGAGTCTTCTCCGATCAGAAAAGGAAGAGGAAAAGGGAAAAATCCGAGACCAAAGAAAAATGACGCCGTTCATAAACGTTGAGAACCGGAGGAGGAAAAACTTTTGGCCGAAACCTACGTAAAAATACCCGAAGATCCAAGATTCGGTACTGATCAAAATTCAAAGTCGTTTTGGAAAAAAATTTACAAATGAATACAAATGGCTTGCAGAATACAAACGTACCAAGGATATGATGACGGGAAAGTGGACCACGTTGCAGGGTGTTTGTAACAAGTTCGCGGGAGTTATCGATGAAAATGAATGGTTGAGTGGTGAAAATGATTCGAAGTGGCTAAATCGTTGTTACACCATATTTAAACAAATATGGGGCTATGTGTTTACCCACCATAAAGCATGGGAGGTCTTGAAAGACCACAACAAATGGCGTGGTGTTAAAACCGTTAAACTCGGAAGACGCATTCGGGGACTCGACGACCTTGAAGAACCGAACGAGCTATTTCGAGATGATGCAATCCCACGTCTCCCAGCTAGCCAAGGCCTTCCAAGAGTGCAAAATCGGACTCTACGCATTGTGCGGGTTCTTCGTCTGGTAGAGAAGCTTTCAAGGAGATGATCCAAGAGGAATTGCGAGTCGAACAAGAGAAAAAAATTTATTATATCGCAACTCAAAAGAAATTGGAAGAATTAAAGTTTCTTAGTTTTAGAACCGAGGGGATCATTTCGGAAGATGCGACGGGTGTCGTAACATTAAAAGCCGTTATCCGAGCACGATACTTTGGCACAACCGCTTCTTCGTCTGGCATGACGGCAACCTCAAATAATTAGTGTTCTTGTCGTATCATCTTTTATTTTTATGTACTCGTATCGTCTTTTAATTTCATGTACTTGTACCGTGTCTTTCTTTTTTATGTACTCGTATCGTATCATTTTTTTATATACTCGTAACGTATAGTGCGTTTTTTTAATCATCTCGTATTTTTAATATATCGTATTTTCAATTTTATCTAAAATGTGTTTGTATAAAATAAATAAAATAAATAAAAAATTTTGTAAGACCCAATAACATGTTAGTGATGTGTTATGAGGGAAGAATGTTTAATCTAAGTTATTGGTGTGTTATTGAGAGACGTATGATATAGCATTACTGTGACATACAAATAACGTATTATTGGTATCTTGCATACCTTGTACTGTATGCATATTATTTTAGTTAGCCTAGTAGGTTTGTTAAACTCTCAAATTTCAATTATGATGTTAACCTAGAAGTCAATATCCTTCAAGATTTCACATGGACAATAATAATACATCAAAGCTGACTTTCCTTTTATATCATAACTTTGATTCCATTTTGACATTGTCAACGTCGAATAAACTATTTTTTTTTTCTCAATTATAGAAAGGAAAAAGATCTTCTATGATTGTCATATTAAAACTGAGACCACATTAAATCATATAAAAGCTACTAGGCATTATTAAATAAAGAATTAGCTACATTAACAGCATATAAGTATCAAGACTCAAGTAATAATACATCTAAAATAGATATTTTATATTTATGCATGTATGATGCAGGGACGTCTTTGAGTATGTGTAAGGTGGGTGACCGCTCAGGGCTTCTAAAATTTTAAGAGCCCCACAATTTGTCCTGTTAACAATTATATGCATGTGTGCACATTATTTTCGCAACGAAAAACAATATTTAAATGAAAAAATATCTTAAATAAAGTAATAGGCTAAACGTTTGAATAATTAATTGCATTATATTTTTATAAACGATGAAACTTTATATATAACATTTTTTCTCGAAAGACGTCATTATGTAATTTCGTCAAAGGACCCTCAAAATATTCAAAAATTTAAAGACGGCCCTACCTGCATTAAGGAACATACGCGTACTTAACAATATAAAAAAAAATGATGGATAATCGTGATTAGTTATGGTCCAGACTATCAGGATTTTCTTAAGTTAAGCTAGTCCAATATAAAATGTTATAGCCAGTTAACTGTTAAACACCAAACACCAAATGTTAGCTAGAAATACTTATTTTGCATGTACAAGATGATCCCATGTCTAGAAATTTAACTGAAATAAGTTGAATTAGCTGAGAAATGAAGATGTTTCATGATATTTTTCCAACTTTGGTTCGTGTTGGCTTATTTGTTACATCAATAGTTGTCCGAGCCGATGATGATCAATCAGGTACTTATGCATAATTACTCTAAATACTATCATTAACCATCTATGTAAAATCTATTAATCAATGTCGCATTGCAGGTTTCATAAGCATAGACTGTGGGATCGTCGAAGGCTTAACCTACACTGATAATGTCACGGGTATAAACTATGTATCTGATGCCGGATTTATAGATAGCGGCGAACCACGTAACATATTGCCATTACACAACTCATCCGCAGTTTATACACAGCTTATCACCCTCAGAAGTTTTCCTGAAAACATTAGAAACTGCTACACATTAAAACCAACTCAAGGCAAGGGTAATAGATATCTAATAAGGGTATGGTTTACGTACGGGAATTATGACTTGTACAGCCGATATCCAGAATTTGATGTCTATCTTGGACCTGATTACTGGGATACCATTAAATTTAATTCGTCAACTGAATCACTATTCAGTGAAATAATCCATGTATCGCCATCAGATTACATACATGTTTGTCTGGTAAATACAGGTCACGGGACACCTTTTATATCTACATTAGAATTACGGCTTCTTGGAAAAGACATGTATGCAGAATCTAATTTTGGACCATTGTGTCTTTTCAAACGCGTAACTTGGGAATACAGATATGGAATAGTCAGGTTAGCTTACCTTGTTTTCTCAGTCTTTTTTTGGCATTAAAGAAAATGTAAGTACTAACTTCACTTTTTTTTAATTCTTCGGTTAGGTATAAAGCGGACAAGTATGATCGATTATGGATGCCAGAGTCTGTTATGATCAGCGATGGTAATTTCCTTCCAACTGATGATACAATTTATCCCGACTATTATACAGACACTGACACACCATCAGAGGTCATGACTACGGCAGTCGAACCATATTTATCTAATTCTACTGAATTAGAATGGTATCCAGTTAATGCCAGCGATGAGTTTTTCATCTACCTGCATTTTGCTGAAACTCAAATACTGAAAGGTAACCATAGCAGAGTGTTCGATATTTACTTGAATGGGAACCACTGGGATGGACCTATCTATCCACAGAATCGTACAACCACCACTATTTATAATAGAGAACCTGAGATTGCAGCACCCTCATATACACTCACAATCAATAGAACAAAAACGTCAAAATTTCTTCCCATTATCAACGCTCTCGAGCTGTATACGTTAAAGCCGCCCCTACAAAGGCAAACTGATGATCAAGATGGCAAGTGTATATCTTTTTTATTTATTATAGCAAAGTAAAGTTTAAATTCCTTAACTCTTTTCTGGTATATATATTAGCTTCTGCATTATGGAACATTAAGTCAAGTTACAAAGTAACAAAACACTGGCAAGGAGATCCGTGTGCGCCTCAAGAATTTGTTTGGGATGGTGTCAGATGCAGCTACAATGATACCGAGTCACCTAGGATCATATACTTGTACGTACACATGCAATCCCTCACCTCCCACTTTATAAATCATTCTGATTGTAGTAACTAAATCATAGTTCCCTAAATACTATGAATCAGGAACTTGTCTACCAGCGGACTAAACGGAGTAATATATCCTGGTTTAGCTAATCTCACAAGGATACATACCTTGTAAGTCTGCAATTTGTTTTCTTTGAACAGCTTGCAGTTTTAGTGATTCAAGCTAGCTAAAAAGGGTGGACAAAATTCTTAGGGGGTGTATGGGATTGCATATTTGCATGTATCTTTTTCCAAAAGAATAAGCACTTTCAAAGTGTTTGGATTGCTAATTGCTTATTGGATTATTTTGGTAGGAAATAGGCACTTAGGGAGGTGCTTATTAGCTATAAGCATAAGCTAAAAGTAATCAATCCCAAACAAACCCTTAAGGAGATATATGAAAAAAAGATATAGAAATCACAAATGTTGTAACATTTACACTTTTCTCCATTACTGTTTCAGGGATTTGTCCAACAATAACTTAACAGGAACAATACCTAAATTTCTTGCTGGACTGAAATTCTTGACGGTCCTGTAAGTTATTTTCTTCTTGAACTAGCATCACAAGTATACTTAAATGGAACAGAACCAATCTTACTAACTATTTATTATAGCAATTTAAAAGGAAACCATTTCATCGGTCCACTTCCATCAGAGCTCCTAGAAAAGTCAAACAAGGGATCATTGTCATTGAGGTTTGCTACAAATTTTAACTACCAACACTAAAATTTTAATACTCAGAATTGCTTAATAATTTCACATTTATTTCACATAATCAGTTTCGATGGCGAGGGTCCTGGGGATAATGCAGGTTCTTGTGACACAAATCATTGTAAGAACAAGAAGGATAACAAATTTATTGTTCCAGTAGTAGCAACGACAGCTTCACTCTTCATGATCTTGCTTGCACTCGCCACCATATGGACGATTAGAAAACAAAAAACACGGGGTATGACAACCTCTCCTCTTTGGTTCTGTACCCTTGTTAAAGAATAATTATCCAAAATCCATAAATGCATAAATAACATAGACTAGCTTAAGTCATGAAAAATCACTAACTGGATGAATGGAAGCAGGCAAAAGGAGAACAGGCACGGAGCTGGAAATAAAGAAGCAAGAGTACACATACTCAGAGATACAAAGCATGACCGACAATTTCAATGTTGTTCTTGGCAAAGGAGGATTTGGAACAGTTTACCATGGGCACATTGATGATACACAAGTTGCTGTCAAGATTCTGTCCACAACATCCCATCAAGGGGACAAGGAATTTCAGGCCGAGGTAATATAAACACACACAACTGGCACAAAAAATGCATACAATGGAAAACTGCAATGCAAACTAAATCTTTTATCTTATATACAGGCCAGTCTTCTACTGAACATTCATCATAAAAACATAACTTCACTCGTTGGGTACTGTAATGAAGGCAGCCACAAGGGAATCATCTACGAGTACATGGCTAATGGGGACTTAGAAAGCCATATATTTGGTATTCCTCATAACTTTAGATATATTAATATATATCCATAGTTCTGACCTTGACATGAATTTAAAACTTGTCAATACACTACTAATTTGAGTTACTTAAGCAGATGTGAGTTCAAATGTATTGAGTTGGGAAGAAAGACTGCAAATAGGATGTGATGCAGCACATGGTCAGAATGCAGATAAAAACAAATCGGTTTGACTTCATATTTAGCATCAATGATCATGAAGGCTCTTGCCTAATACAGGGTATTCTATTTTCTAGGGCTCGAGTACCTGCATCATGGTTGCAAACCAGGGATAGTTCATAGAGATATCAAGTGTACCAACATTTTACTGAATGGGACATTTCAGGCAAAACTAGCAGACTTTGGGTTGTCCAAAGCTTTTCCAGCAGAAGGTGGTACCCATATTTCAACAGTAGTTGCTGGCACCCCTGGTTACCTTGACCCCGAGTGAGTTTCCCTTATCTTATAATTGTTTGTTTTATTTACCACAATAAGAAACGCTTTGTTTTAGAAAAAAGTATGTGATTTAGTAACAATCCTTCTCGCTTGTAAATTCTTAACGCAATAAGATTTTTCCTATTAATGCAATAAGATTTCTGGCTTTCAGGTATTACACGTCAAACAGATTGACAAAGAAAAGCGATGTTTATAGCTTTGGGGTT
Source organism: Chrysanthemum lavandulifolium (assembly GCA_022545495.1). Taxonomy (NCBI): domain Eukaryota; kingdom Viridiplantae; phylum Streptophyta; class Magnoliopsida; order Asterales; family Asteraceae; genus Chrysanthemum; species Chrysanthemum lavandulifolium. The sequence goes on from CM040244.1 coordinate 275,621,773, forward strand.
GTGCTTCTAGTGCTGATAACAGGCCAACCAGCAATAACCAGATATGACAATGAAAACATACACATAATTCGATGGGTTAATCTAATGCTAGCTGACGGGAACGTGCAAAACATTGTTGATCCAAGGCTAACAGGTGATTTTGACATCAATTCAGCATGGAAGGTAGTAGAACTGGCAATGACCTGTGTTGACCAAATACCGAGCAAAAGACCAACCATGAACGCAGTGGCAATGGAGTTAATGGATTGTTTGGTGATGGAGAGAGCTCGTCAGGAGACGGAACCAAATAAATTAAATGGACTCATGTCTCTTAATCTGGATAGTGCATATGATCCGAACCCAAGATAGTAAATTTAAACATATCTAATGGTATTATATGTGTTACACTGAATTTGTTTGTTGTGATTTTTTGTAATGATTAGAAACACAAGTTTGGCTCTTTTTTACTTCTCGTGTTGTAAGTGTACATGCAACTAAACTGAAACAATCGTACACTTGGTTTCTCTGTTAAACTTACGTTTCCAGAAAACCGTTTGTAGGATCCTTTAGGGATTTTGGCAGCTATTACTGTGTTAATAATAAGATCTTCATAGTAGTGAATGAATCAGACAAAAAATTTCCCAAAAAAACAGCATTAAAAGCATAGGCATATGAACAGTGGACGATATTCAAAAAGTTTATACTAGCTTAACTTTATGGATACTATATCATCCTTAAAATGACCATTAACGAAGCAAGATGCAAGCCAAGTTGTTAGGTTATATACTCGTGTTAGGCTAACATTTTAGTAGAACACCCCTTGGTGAATACTAGGTATGAGAATACTCTCTATGGTTATTTCTTTGGTAAACGCATTGCATTTCCTGTTGTTGATTATTATGTACGCAATGTGAGGGTTAAGTATAGTATAAAAAAGGTTATGATGAATGCCAAGGGGTTCTTTTTCTTTAAGTTTAATTCGAAGAAAGGTGTTGATGATGTCCTTGAAAATGGTCTGTGGTTGATTAGAAATGTCCCTATTAGGCTAGTCACAGTGGTAACTTGGGTCGACCCTGCCACATTAGCTTTCTCTCTCTGACGACGACCTAGTTGCCACAGTGGTGACCTAGAAACAGGGGCGGATCCAGTGCTTGGCTACATGTGGCACGTGCCACACATGAAAAATTCTGGCGAGCAACAAGGGCACAAGGCTTATGATTTTAGACCTAAAGGATGGTTTAATTTGATTTCTAGCATTAAATTGATAAGATAGTGTGTTAAAAAATGCATCTTTATATGATTTTTAGGAAGAAAATAAGATGGAAGATAAACAGGGCATGCAAGTCTGCAACGTTTAGATCTATATTGGTAGGGAAGATGATGATTTTGGTTTATCTACACTTTGGCCACCTAATGTTTATAGCTTTTACAACTTTGCTCTAAGTGTAAAGTTTTATTTTCAAATAAGTGTAAGGAGTTTACAACTTTAATAGTTTAAGCCCTTATTAGTTATCTTAATTAGGAATCGGTCAACTAAGTTTTACAAGGTTAATACAATACGATTATGATTTGATGGTTACACCTAAAGCTCTAATATCAAAAGTGTTTGAATGTCGGTTTCTCTCTTTTTCCTTGTCCAAACTAGTTGATCTATTCTCACTTTATTTTGTAAGTATAGAATTATAAGCTCAGCTTTGCAAAAAGACCACAATACTAAATTGTAATATTTTTATTCCAAGAATTATCCATTGTTGTTGTTTTTACAGTTTAAAACACTTTGAATTACTTTATTTTTTAGAATACTTATGTAAATTCTTTTCTAAAATTTTTATTTTTTAAGGCATCTTTTTCAAACGCTATACCATCGTCTCATACATGTCGCCAACGAGATTTGAACCACAACATCTTAATCAATACACGTCTTTATCGATACATGTGTCACCTATCATTTGTTTTAACTTTAAGCAACCCAAATACTGATTTTTTTGTTTAGACACTAGTTTCGGTGAAGTATGTCGACCTGCAGATTTTTTTGTGCTACATATGATTAAAAATCTTGGATCCGCCACTGCCTAGAAACTCTTTTTTTTTCCAAATATTTTTAACAACAAATTTAAAATTCATTAAAAATAAAAACGTCACAATACTAAATAAAAACATTAATATATTAAAAATAAAAACTATACGAAATACATAAATCATAAATCCTAATCTGAATGCTCCCCGCATGCAGAATCATACGAAGGAGTCCGATAACCGACAAATTCCTCGATGCGAGCCAAATGTTCTTCGTCTAGCAGAGGTTGCCCAACAAATCTAGAAGACGAACTTGATTCACCTACACCATCGGGTTTGTTCTCCCGATAGCTCCAATTGATTTTGGTGCTGATGTTGTTCGATATATGTTGAACATACTCCCACAACTTGTCAGCAATGTCGTCGTCTTTGCGGGCTTCATCCATAAAAAATTTGGCGATAACAGCGTTTCGTTCAGGCGTAATATCGTTGCAAATCGTGTAGTCTGCTCTCATACGTTGCTTCTCTGCCCTTGCGTGCTCAAACAAATTGGTAACGCCTATAATAGCATTTTTTCGAGCCACATCATCTTCTTCGCATTGTTTTTAACGTATATTTGCATATCTTCAACGGAATGGGGGAGACGGCAAGCCATAATAAATCTTGTGTTGAGAAGTAGTTTGAGGTTGAATTGTGTTTGAAATTGTGTGTTTAGAAATGTGTTTGAGTTAGTATTTATAGGATATAAAAGTGGTAAATTTTTAAATTTTTTTTTTTTTTTTTGTTTAATATGAAACAGTCAAAAAATTGAATTTTTGTGTGCATGCAACTCGGTTGGCACGAACTAGTTTGTCAAAATGTCCACCACCAACCGATCATCACCTTGTAGCCACAATGTCACAACCGAGCAAAATAGTCGGTCGACCTCCATGCCCAACCGAACCATTGTGACTAGCCTTATTCTTAAACCATGGACCTTGAACACCAACTTACTTAAAGAGGATTTGACCAACATTCCGGTGTGGGTTAAGTTCCATGATGTTCCTCTTGCTATGTTTTCTGATGACGGTCTTAGTCTTCTTGCTACATTGATTGGTACGCCAAAAATGTTAGATGCTTATACTAGCCAAATGTGCAAGGAATCATGGGGCCGCAGTAGTTTTGCTAGGTGATTGATTGAAGTTAAGGCGGATGAGATACTTAGGGATAATCTAATTGTTGAAATACCCCTACTTGATGGGTCGTGTTCGACTATTGAGAAGATACAGGTTGAATACGAGTGGAAACCTCCTCGATGTGATATGTGTAAGATCTTTGGTCATACTCTTGTTGATTGTCAAAAATTTGTTTTACCCCCTGTTCAGCCTACTAAGAGTGTTAATGATAGTTTTTAAACCGTCAACAACAAGAAGAAGGGTAAGCAAGGTCGTCCAACTGCTTTGTGTCAAGGAGGGTTCACGAAACCTATTGTGGGTAAGAAGTTCCAATATCAACCCCTAAAACATCCTGCTGAACCTAAGCAAGTCGATGGCACTAAGAAAAAGGCTGATGATGTGCCTAGTACGAGTAGAGCGAAGGTTGCTACATCTAATAAATTTGATGCCCTTAGTATGGATGATACTGATGACTTTGGTATTCCTACTAAGGAAGTGAATAAGGATGTGGATGCTGGTAGTACAATGCAAGAAAAGAAGAATAAGTCTCCTAAGACTAGTAATACATTGCATGAACCGCTTGTGAGTGATTCAATGGAAGCTAACGAGGTTGGTCCTACCCATATTGTTGAGAAAATAGGGGAGTTTGAAAAGCTTTTTATTGATGGGAAAGCTAAACTTGTGGATGATGATGGTAATCCTATTAAAACAGTTGATTACCCGGGTAATAAAAAGGATTTTCCGTCTACTTCTTCTACTTAGAGGGATAAGCCATTCTCTAAAGTAGGAGAGATTGTTGAGTCTGACAGTGATGAAGAGGAGGTTGTGAACACTTTTGATGAGTCAATGAACCTATTTTGCGGTGGTCATGATCGTGAAGATGATTATGATGACTATGCGGATCAGGTCTACGATCTTCTATGGAATTTGGATGCTTTTTATGACACGTATGGTATCAAGCTCCAGTGCCTTGGTAGGAAGTAATTTTGTTTTCATAGGAGTCTAATGTTGTGAGTAGTGGTTTATTTTCTTGTTTAGAGAATATGAAGTATCTTGTTATGTAAGCTTCTCCGCCTATATAACGGGCTGAGATATGGGATTCACCCATATCCTTTGTACTTAACGTTTTTTGGAGTAATATATTTACCGAGTCTTTGACATTTTACTCAAAAAAATGAGTACATGGTCAATGGGAACCTAGAAAGGCATTTATTCGGTATTTTCCAATTTGACTTAGATATGTAAAAGCTTTTTTATACTTCTAATTTCGATGCGAATGATATTATTGTTTTAAATCACTTAGTGGATGCAGCAAGTTCAAATGTATTAAACTGGGAACAAAGACTATAAATAGGATCTGATGCAGCACAAGGTCAGTAAGCTGATCATTTCAAATTTACATGCTCGTATTTTTGGCTTTTCAAAGATTTTTAATCAAATGGGGATCTATTATTAGGGCTAGAGTACCTGCATCATGGTTACAAGCCACCGATAGCCCAGAGAGATATTAAGTGTACCAACATCTTACTGAATGAAACTTTTCAAGCCAAATTAGCAGATTTTGGGTTGTATAGAGATTTTCCAACCGAAGGCGGTACCCATATCTCAACAGCAGTCGCTGGCATACCTGGGTACCTCGACCCTGAGTAAGTTTCCTAGTCTTATATACATAAATTTTTTGAATGAGAAACCTGACAATTCAGTAAAATTCTATTTTCCTCTTGTATTTATGTCAGCCATGGATCTTTAGGTATAAATGCAAACGTAATAATAAGAATTCCGGCTTGCAGGTATTACACATCAACCAGGTTGACCTAAAAAGGTGATGTTTATAGCATCAGGGTTGTGCTTCTAGTGCTAATTACATTCAAACCTGCAGTAACCACATATGATAATGACAACATACACATAAGCGGTTGGGTCAGTTTAAAGCTGGCAGAAGGGAACGTGAAAAATATTGTCGATTCAAGGATACTGGAGGATTTTGACATGAATTCATCATGGAGGGCAGTAGAACTGTAAATGGCATGTGTTGCGGATATACCTAACAGAAGGCCAACCATGAAAGATGTGGTGATGGATTTAAATGATTGTTTGGTGATAGAGCGAGCTCATCACGAGGCAGAACCAGTGAACTTAAATGGAAACATGTCTATTAATCTAGAGAGTGTATATGATCCAGACCCAAGATAGTGAACTCAAAACAGATTTTCATGTGACAAATTAACGTGTAGTTTTTTATTCCTCTGTTGTTCTTATAATTTTTACGTGTATATTATCGGTTATCTCCTTTTGAAATGAAATGCAAGACTGCAGTAACTTACCTATCACAAATTTGAGTTATTGCGTGTTGAAGTGTGTATATGAACTTAGTTATACTCATGAGCTTGTTTACGTGAGGGAACTAAAGTTGATCAAGCTACTGATAACTTCACGACGGCCTTTGATAAAAGAAAAAACTACACTAGGCTATAATAGCAAGCGTAGTCAAACTTAATCATATTTCAAGTTATGCTAGATACGATTATCGATTACCCAAGGCCTTTGGTCTAGTGGTATGTGAGATGCGCACCAATCTAGTGGTTGTGTGTTCAAACTCGCTGGAAGCATTTGAAATATTGTGAGATAGCTTGTATAGGGCGTGAAAAAAATGGTTGTTTAAAAAAAATATATACGATTATCTGTTCACTCTTGTGATCAAACGTAAACAACACACACCCAAACTCTAAAAATACACACTAGTCGAACAATGAAGAGATTTAATATAATCAACATTAAACATTCTTTTGTGACCTATTTGTTGGATCATTAAACTTGATTTGATCCAATCAAGTATAGAACATCCACAAAGGCCCAAGTCCATAAGGAAGAAAAATCTAGAGCTCTATCTATAAGAAATATGTAGAATGATCCTTAAAATATCCATAGAATTGTGTAGAATATTGTAGCTAAGAAATATCTATAGTATAGATATGTATAATGTTGGAAATATCTAGAGTTCTATGGAAGTATCTTGGTACTAGACTCTTCCATAGACTAGCATAAATAGAGGGTGGTAGGATGCAATTGTAATCAAGCAAATCAAGGAAAACATCAGCAATCAATAATATTCCAAACCTTTCATAAGTATTCCTCTCTTCCTAAATTTCACTTACAACCTCTTCATCAAATATAAGCCTAAAAGGCCTTCGAGTTTCTAATAAATTGGTATCAAGAGCTAGAAGATCACGATGTCAAGCATGATGAACTTGTTCCAATTTTCTCGTCTTACCAAAGACAACTATGGTAGTTGGTGCATTCGAATGAAGGTGTTACTAGGTTCACATGATGTATGGGAGATGGTAGAGAAAGGTGTTGAGAAAGTAGATGATGAAAGTTCCATGAATGTCGCCCAACGGGTGGAGTTGCAAAAGGCGAGAAAGAAGGATCAGTGCTCTTTACACTCATCTATCAATGTCTTGATGATGCGATGTTTGAAAAAGTTGCAAATGCAACTACTTCCAAGGAAGCGTGGGAGATCCTTCAAAATGCTTTCAAAGGAATCGACAAAGTGAAAAAGGTACGTCTTCAAACTCTTAGAGGAGAGTTTGAAAAACTTCAAATGGAGGAATCCGAAACCATTTCGGATTATTTCACTCGTGTCTTGACCATTTCAAATGAAATGAAGAGAAATGGTGAAAGCTTGAATGACACAAGGGTGATAGAAAAGATTCTTCGTTCTTTGCCCCCAAGCTTTGATTACATTGTCGTGGCCATAGAGGAGTCAAAAGACATAGACTCAATGACCATTGATCAACTCATGGGATCTTTACAATCCCATGAAGAGAAGTTGAAGAAAAGAAGGGGGAAAGAACCTTTGGAGCAAGCTTTATACTCAGAGGTCTCTTTCAAAGAAAGAGAAAAGAGCTTTCTACATGGAAAGGAGCAAGGACGAGGACGCGGTATTTTTCGAGGTCGTGGTGGTTTCCAAGGCCGAGGACGAGGAAGAGGAAGAGAAGATGTCAATAAAGAAGATGAAAACCAATGGTCTTCATATCGAAGAGGTCGTGGGAGGCTTTCAATCTCAAAGAGGAGGTAAGCCCCAAACACAATGTTACAACCGTCAAATATGGTCATTATGCCAATGAGTGTACTAGCTCAAGACAAGTGGAAGAAAAAGCTAATCTTGTGGAGGTAGAAGACGGAGATGAGCTTACCTTGCTAATGGCAATACATGACGAACAAGAAGAGGATAGAGCCATGGCATATAGATTCCACGCAAGTAACCATATGACGGTGAAGAAGACTTGTTCGTGGAGATGGAGAAAAGTAAAGGTAACGTCACCTTTGGAGATGAATCAAAGGCACCGGTGAAAGGAAAGGTAAGATACTTATCCGAGCTAAAGATGGAAGTCACTAATATATTTCGGACGTATACAATGTGCCCAATCTTAAAAGTAATATTTTAAGCGTGGGACAACTTTTAGAAAAATTACGATATTCATTTCAAGGATCGTAGTGCTACAATAAGGAATCGAAGGAAAGCTCATAGCAAAGTGCCTATGACCAAAAACCGAATGTTCCTTCTAAACATTCAACATGATGAAGCTAAGTGTGCTTAAAGAGTTGTTTGAAGGATCATTCGTGGCTTTGGCACATGAGATACGGCACTTAAACTTTGGTGACTTAAAGTTATTATCCTCAAAGGGAATGGTGAAAGGGTTAGATCAAATTGATCATCCCAATCAATCAGTGAAGGATGCCTTCTTGGGAAACATGCTAGGAGTTCGTTCCGAAAGAAGCGACATCAAGAGCTAATGAGCCATTACATCTAATTCACATGGATTGTGTGGTCCCATTACTCCACCCTCTTATAGTAAGAATCTTTACTTTATGCTCTTTATTGATGACTTTTCAAGAAAAACTTGGGTATATTTTTAAAAGAAAATCCCAAGCTTTTGAAACTTTAAAACATTTAAAACTATGGTTGAAAAGAGAAAGGTTTAAAATTAAATCAATGAGATCCGATAGATGTGGAGAATTTTATCAAAAGAATTTAACAAATTTTGTGAGGATAATGAGATCCGGAGATTTCTAACGGCTCCTTACTCCCACAACAAAATGGAGTGGTTGAGAGAAAGAATAGAACCATTCTCAATATGGTTCAAGCATGTTGAAAAGTAAGAAGATCCCAAAGGAGTTTTGGGCGAGGCGATTGATTGTGCAAGATATCTATTGAACTGGTGTCCGTCAAAGAGTTTAGATAACAAGACTCCACAAGAAGCATGGAATGGGATGAAGCCTACCGTCTCTCACCTAAGGGTATTCGGAAGCATAACATATGTCCACGCTCCCACCAAAGGCGATTAAAGCTTGATGATAAAGTGAGAAGCATATGTTTGTTGGCTCGACAAGCGATCGAAAGGTTATAAGCTCTATAATCCAATCACAAGGAAGGTGGTAGTGAGTAGAGGCGAGATTTCGATGAAGAAGTGACATGGGATTGGAGCATCAAGGAAAATGAAAGGTATGACTTTCTTCCTATGACCGATGAAGAAGAGACGGGTGAATCAAGTGAAGAAGTCCAACAATCTCAAAGTCCAACTCAACCCAAGAATCACCTTCAAGTTCAAGTGAAGGAGAACCAAGACAAGAAGTTTGCTAGAGCTCTCACGAGGTAACCGACGAAATACCCTTACTTGTTTATACGTTGATTGTGAACCTTTAGTTTTTGAGGAGGCTATGAAAAGCAAGAAATGGAGACAAGCCATGGACGAGGACATAAAGTCAATAGTGAAGAATGATACGTGGGAGTTGACGACCCTTCCGAAAGGCCAAAAGGCTATTGGAGTCAAGTGGGTATACAAGACCAAGAAAAACGCCAAAGGCGAAGTGGCGAAGTGGAAAAGTACAAGGCAAGACTTGTGGCAAAAGGTTACAAGCAGAAGCATGGTATCGACTACGAAGAGGTATTTGCTCCTGTTGCTCGCTAAGAAACTATTAGAATGATTATTGCTATTGTTGCTCAATATAGGTGGAAAATCCACCAAATGGATGTAAAGTCTGCATTTCTAAATGGATTTCTTGAAGAAGAAGTTTATGTGGAGCAACCAGAGGGATATGTTGCCAAAGGGCAAGAAGGTAAAGTGCTAAGGTTGAAGAAGGCCTTATATGGTCTAAAGCAGGCACCACGTGCTTGGAATACTAGAATTGACAAGTATTTCCAAGAACATGGTTTTACTAAATGCCTAAGTGAATATGCACTTTACGTGAAATTTGCAAATGGAAGTATCTTGTTTATGCCTTATCGTGGATGATTTGATCTTCTGACAGAAACTCTCGAGTATGATTGATGAGCTCAAGAAGTCAATGACGAAAGAGTTCGAGATGAGCGGACATAGGACTTATGTCTTATTATCTTGGCATTGAGGTGAAGCAGACGGATGATGGAATTTTCATAAGTCAAGAAGGATATGCCAAGGAGATATTAAAGAAGTTTGGCATGGATAAGTGCAATCCCGTTGGCACCCCCATAGAACATAAGGCAAAGCCTTCTAATCATGACGGATGAGAAGCGGTAGACTCAACTCAATTCAAGAGTCTCGTTGGAAGTTTGCGCTATTTGACATGTACAAGACCTGACATACTCTTTGCGGTTGGTTTAATTAGTCGTTTCATGGAAGAGCCTACGACAAAGCATTTGGAGATTGCAAAGAGGATCCTCTGTTATATCAAAGGTACCGTAGACTACGGAATGTTTTATTCAACAAGTGAAGACTTCAAGTTGGTTGGATATAGCGACAGTGACTGGGCTGGAGACAAAGACGATGGAAGAAGTACAATAGGATTCATATTCTTCCTAGGTAACAATGCTTTTACATGGTCTTCAAAGAATCAACCTATTGTTACTTTGTCTAGTTGTGAAGCGGAGAACATAGCTGCAATATCATGTGTATGTCACGCAATTTGGCTTAGAAGTATGCTAAAGGAGATACACATGGAACAAGAAGATGCGACTGAGATCTATGTGGATAACAAGTTGGCCATTGACTTAGCCAAAAATCCAGTATACCATGATCGAAGTAAGCATATCAACACTCGTTATCACTTTATTCGAGAGTGCATTGCAAGGAAAGATGTCCAAGTGATACATACGAGGTCCGAAAACCAAGTTGCGAGATATCCTCACCAAGCCGATCAACGAAAGATTTTTCAAGACAACGAATGATGCTTGGGTCGGTAAATCAAGTTTAAAGGGGGGTGTTGGATCATTAAACTTGATTTGATCCAATCAAGTATAGAACATCCACAAAGGCCCAAGTCCATAAGAAAGAAAAATCTAGAGCTCTATCTATAAGAAATATGTAGAATGATCCTTAAAATATCCATAGAATTGTGTAGAATATTGTAGCTAAGAAATATCTAGAGTATAGATATGTATAATGTTGGAAATATCTAGAGTTTCATGGAAGTATCTTGGTACTAGACTCTTCCATGGACTAGTATAAATAGAGGGTGGTATGATGCATTTGTAATCAAGCAAATCAAGGAAAACATAAGCAATCAATAATATTCCAAACCTTTCATAAGTATTCATCTCTTCCTAAATTTCACTTACAACCTCTTCATCAAATATAAGCCTAAACGGCCTTCGAGTTTCTAACACTATTTACATTGTTCATATACAGCTCACAGACAATAATATAAACTAAAAGTAATTGGAATTATCAGGTAACTAAGTAACCGACTGCTGGTGCGTACTGCGTACAAAAGTAAGGAATTCAATAAGTGTTTAATGATCACAAACAAACAGTGAAGATATACCTATGTAATCACAATTTTGACCTGACTTGAAAACCTAAAGACATTATGCCTAAATCGAACTATCCGCCTTCACATATTCTCAGCAATTTCGACTTGTGTGATCGAACACAAACACTAAACACACACACAAACACCATGTTGAAAACACAAAGACCTTGATAGATCTTAAGCACTCGGAGATCGTTAGTGTTGCCTATGTAATCACAAGCAAACTAATAAAAGATCTCTACAACTAGTATTCTTTAGCGGAATGTAAATACAAGTTATAATACTCTTAGATCCTCTATGGATCTTTTGATTATAGAAACTCTATGTTTCGGATATTTTACAAGACTTGAAAGACTTTTTTATTACAAACTATTATGGTTCCTTTTATAGGCAAGAAACCCTAATGACTCACGAGCGTTTACAACGTACGCTCCTAATACAAACATAAACAACGCATGCATCTAGACAAGCATGCAACTAATCATATTGTTTTACTAATGATATTGTTTATTACGAGTAAGCTCTATATAATCTGGCGCCAACCTATTCTTCATACTGCACCGACTTTTCCTCGTGACACGGCCTACATACGGCGCTTATCTTTCCTACGTGGATTCGCACTATCGCCAGAATCACGATCTCAGATAACACCTGAAGTATAGCTTCAGCAGAATCCATTCTTCTTCGGCAGAAACTCTTCAGCAGATCCAGTAGTTTACCGTAATTCCCAACACACCACACTAATCATTTTTTTAACGATGCATGTAAACACACATGTGACGCGTGTGTGACACATTTGATGGACAGTGGTTCTTAGACCACTCTTAATGCGCTTATTGTTCTTTATATCATTACAAAACACACATTTTAAACGACAAAATGAACAAACTCTAGATGCATCTTTGTTCCCGGTGACTTTTGATTAATCAAGCACTTAACTAGGGGCACCTTAACTTTGTATATATTCTAATGATTTGATTAAGAAATATCCATCCAAACGTAATATATTTGGTCATTTGATTTTCCTTTTTGAGAACATACAAACGAAAAAGACCAAGGACCAACAACAAATTAAGTCCAATCATGTGTGCCAACCTTACATAGGCACATTGGATAAAAAGCTAGCTAGTGGTGTCTATTTTTGACAAAGATCTCATCAACTTGAGACATAAAGTGCAACAACTTATTTCAAACAACAATGTGATATAAGATTAGTAGCTTTCCGGAAATCATCAACTTGATTCTATAAGAGCTTTTAGTCTGTCTAAACCAGAGGCGGAGCTAGTAGGTTTGACTAGTGGGTGCTTAGCACTCCGATCCTAACTAGCCAAAATTTCCTTTATATTAATTGAACACAAATTCTATTTTCTTATTTTGTAATAGAGCAACACTTCTAACATCGAATCCTGGCTCCACCTCTCTATACAGTGAGGTTCATTAATCTACTTGCCAATATTGATTTTATTTATGTTTTATACATGTGCCGTTATACTCTATCCGTCCCACAAGTATTATTAAAAGGGATTTGCTAAACACAAACATATTGGTTTTGTTTAAGTATAATTACATAATTAACATTTAATCAACTCCAAAAATTTCATACTTAACATCGCTTATCGTTTTTAAAATGATTAAAAGTATATAATTATGTAATATATGAGTTCATTAATTGTCATTTTTATTTATAAATTTGGAATACTTAAACAAAACCCATATGGTTGTTATTATATATACAATTTAAGAGAAAATTCAATCATTATATTGTGCTATCAATAGAAAAAGTATTTTGTAACATACCAAACTAAAAATAGACAATAATATTGACGACGGAGATCAGGGAGTATGTAACAATGATGTTATTGCTACAATAAGAAGGTTGAAACCTAAATGATGTTTTGAGAGTAACTATAGTTGATTGATTGTTTTGAAATTATTTCGTTTAGTTAATTTGGATTAATAGAGTTAGTTTTAGCTTTCATTGGTAAATCAGACATCATAGTTTAGAGATATAATAAGGTCATCCATTATGTATAAATCTTACAAAGTTTTTTTTTAACATCTCACATATTCAAATGCATTAAATTATGAACAAGTTTAATATGATTTACAAGCTTTTTTTTTATCTATTTATAAAAATTTTAATAAACTATCATAGGTTCATGGTATATTTTAAGCAGGGTTCTAAAAGTCGTGTCATGTCGCCACTAAGGAGCGAGGCGTTCCCTGCATGTTACAAAATAAACCAAGACGTCGGTTCTAAGCGTGGCGTAAGATAAGGCGTGAAAAGACGCGAGACGTGGAGCGTTTTTTGAATTCAACGCCGATGAAAAAAGTTTTTCTTAAAGAAATGAAGAAAATTATATGCAATGATAGTTTCTTGACTTTATTCCTTATGTATAATACGTTTTGACTCAATATATATGAAATATGATATAAATAAGTAAATTTTTAAATATTTTCATATTTATGCCGCTTTAAGTCACACATTATGTTAGATGCTTTTACAAGTTCCATGTGTGTTGATTCATGGGGTCGTATTAGTTTTGCACGTGCTCTTGTGGAATTATCATCAGATTTTGAGCTTAAACATGTGGTGACTATGGCGATCCCTAACAAGGATGATAGTGGTTTTACTACGGCAAGTATAAAGGTGGAATATGAATGGAAGCCGCCACACTGTTCGGAATGTAAAGTGTTTGGGCATGTTACTGCTTGTTGTCCTAAGAGTATTAAGGAGAATAATGATGTTCCCCCCACCTCTAATGTGGATGAACATGATGATGGTTTTAAGGTGGTGCAGAATCGGAAAGCCAAACCTAAAGGTACGAAGATGACTGGTAGTATTAATATGGGTAAGGGTCCTAGATTTGCACCTAGGAAGCAGGTATATGTTGAAAAGACGAAGACACCGGCAGCTGCTAGTGGTATTGCTAAAGATACACCAATTACTACGTCAAACTCTTTTGGGACTCTTGAGGTGGAAGATGACTCGGGCATCCCAAGTATTGTGGATGATTCTTCTACTAAAACGGTGAAGACTGGGAAGTATTCTGGTACTACTAAGGAAGCAGGTATTGATGGCTCTTGGGGGAAGGACCTTGGTGAGGAGTCTAAGCCTCCGGAGAATGGGAATTCTTCACGCCAAGCTTGTGAGTGATTCAACGGGATCAATGGATGTTGGTTCTACTCCCATGGTGAGAAAATTGGTAAGCTTGAAAAGCTAATTATTGATGGAAAGCTACTCTTGTGGATGATGATGGTCAACCTATTCCATCTACCTCTTCTACTAAGAGAGTCAACCCTTTTCTAAAGTGGGAGAGATTGTGGTGTCGATTACGAAGATGAGGTTGTTCTTAACCCATTTGATGAGTCATTAATATTTTTGGTGGTGGCCACGAGTTTGAAGATGAATATGATGACTATGACTTGACGACTATCTGAAAGCAGGTTCGTGATCTTCCTGAATTTGGATTCCTTTAATGCCATGTATGGCACAAAGTTTCAGTCCCAGGAAGTAATTTTATTTGTTGTGTCATATGTTATCATTTGAGTAGTGGTTTGTTTTCTTGTTTAGAGAATAGGAAGTATCTTGTTATGTAAGTTTTACGCCATGTAACGAATCGAGATATGGACTTCACCATATCCATCAGACTTAAACGTTTATTTGGTTAATATATTTACTGCGGTGCGGGATTACTCCCTTTACTTTAAAAAAAAAAAAAAAAAAAAAGTCACACATTAAAATATGTTGTTGCTTCGCCATAACTCCTAAAACACGAGATTTAGTAATGTATATTACAGTGACCTCACGCTATTTATAACCTTGATTTTGTTTTATTTTTTTATTTATTTTTATTATTATTATTTTTTTAATTTGCAAAACAGAAATTTCTAAAGATAGCAAAGAAACCCCAACCACGCAAAGCGTATCTCAATTCTGATCCAATCATAAGAGTGGGAATAGCTAAGTCAAATACCATCGTCAATGTCAATCATGTTAGATGATATCAGCTAGTACATGAACCTCACGGGACATATGAAATAGTCATACGTATGGTCTTAAATTATTCATGATTAAATTATCCATAAAGAGTAGATGGATATGATATTTTTTCAATGTCTTATTGTCATCCATATCTCTTTTACTACTTCTATTTTAGACTTTTTTTGTTATTTTTAACACGTCATTTGAAGGCTTTAGACGCCATTTAGTTTGAGAATTCTAATCGTTGTTTGTCTTTTCATGATTTTTGTAACTATTTGTTAAATCATCATAATATGTACATGATGCAACTATGTAAGAAAGTAGAAAGTAATAATTTTTGATGCAATACAATTTAAATTGTCATGATATGGGAGAAGAACAGATACATAGCTACGATAATCACCTTCGAATATCGATTTTTACACTGTTTATTGTCTTCTTCATTTTGCTAATGCTTTAAGTTAATAGAGGTTTTAATTCATGTGGTTCGAGTCTAGGCAGATAATGTAATCACATTGTAGAATGGGCTATTTAATAACAAAGGACCATTGCCTATAGCTTAGTGGTACCATTTCTTAGTGCAAACGTGCGGTTTACCCGGTTAAAATGAAAATAAATAAAAAAGTAAATAAATGGGCATGTGTTCGATCCCAATCATATTCCCGCTGAAAGATCCCTACGATGTTTGTGCATCGTCTAGGTCAGTATGTCAAGAAAGGTCACTCGATACTCACAGGGGTGCACGAGATTGACACTACACCATTTAGGACTTCTCGCGATTGGGAATCTATAGTGACGAACGATGTCGTCGCTATAGGTCCGCTAAACGACAAAAAAGCGTATTCTTGACAACGTTTTCTACCTATAGCGACGAATGTAGTCACTAAAGGTTAGCTAGACGACCAGGACGAAGCCAATATTTTGGTTTCGGATAGGCCAAAAAACAAAGTAGCACTTGACAAAAAAATAACATTGTTACTCCGTAAAGAATAACTCCAAGTTAATGCTAAGAACACGCAAGAAGAAAGCAAAAACCATTATTTTAGTAATAAAAAAATGATAACTAATTTAACTGTGATCAAAGAATGCTACAGTAAACAAAGTATTAAAAGGGTAACTCAAGAAATTTTATATAAATCCGAGTATGTATTAAACTACATCAAATAAAGTGGGTTTGTGTGGGTTAGATTTTCATGGATCCATTTACTCAAGTGTACAAAATATAAGTAAAAGTTTCGGTAATCTTTGGGGGGCCTTGGGTTAGATTTTCACAGAACAATTTGAGATTAAATATTTAACTTTGACTGTTACTTATAGCGACGACATGTAGTCGCTACATATGTTTGACAACAATGAGTTTATCTGCTTATTTAAACATTTTGAGAATGAGTGATTTGAAAGGGAATTAGTTATGTGAATTGATAATTACGAGTTTCATACTCCACAATTAAAAGACGTGTGAGTTTTGACTATGGTTTATAACAAAAATAAAATAACCAAAAGGTGAAAGTAAGGCATGTGGTAAGCAATATATAGAGGATGATAACCGAGGGGCACGCCTAAGCCTTGGGTTGGGTCAAGGTGGAACAAAGGACCACTGTCACTGACTGACTGCCTAATTAAGGGCTCACGGCCCCATTTGAATGTCAATGTTCCCCTGCACCATCTGCATCGATCATCTAGCTAGCTCCATTATGAAAGTAATAAAATTATACTCCTTTACACTGCAATCAAACTTTAATTATGTTACCTTTCATTATAATCATAGGGGTCATTATTACTGTTAAGCCTTTCTACCCTTTGAAAAAGGTTATATAAAAAATAAACAAATAGTTCAAACCATCATAATCAATTTTTTATGATAACAACCACCTTTTTTGACCGTGTATTACTTTTTTCGTTCCATATTAAATGTCCAGTATGAATTTTCTAAGTCTTTCTTTCTTAACTTTGACCATAAATATTTTTGGTTGTGTTATATAATATTTGATGCAAAATATATGAATAGATTGAGTTTTAAATGTATTTCCACTGCGTATTATTTTTATCTAATCTATATAACACAAAGAAAAATATTTAAAGTCAAAACAGAAAAAAAAAATCAAAAATCAAATCCTGACGTTTAATATGAACGGAGAATCTTAAAATGACAGAAAGTTAAAAAATGGTAAATAGGAGTAACATGAAGAACTTTAATTAATTTATCGAGACTCTATATCAAAGCCTCATAGGTAATCAGAATATATATAATGAGAAATGTGTGTGATCTTTCAATAATCACAAGGTTCTTGAAAGAACTCAATGCAGACATTGATCAATAAGAACAAACAATCAACGGCCACATGTCCACTTGTAGTAATAATGACGGCTAAAAGATGTGAGTGTGACTCCAAATTTGGCAGAAACAAAATAAGAAAATAAATTGGTGCTATGGTATTGTCTACCCGGCCTTTCTATGTCAAAACATATTAAGTATAGTAGTAATTTGTTTGCAAATGGTGGAACATAAACCATATACAGTATATACCTATCTAAAACCTCAACGATGTGTTCAATCACTTTAGCAAGTTGTGCAACTCTTTCATCCAATCTAGTCACGTCTTTGATGCCGTTGTTCAATGGCGGAGCTAGCCTAATTCTTTTAGGAGGGCAGAAGTATAAATCATGAAACTTGAGACCAAATCATCATATATCTTTAAAATAAAAGATTTTTAATATAAATTGTTTATTAGTATAAGGGTATTTTATGTAAAAATGACAAACCTTAGGGTGCCATAGCCCTCTCCTGTCCTAATGACGCTCCGCCCTTGCCGTTGTTGAATTCACTCTATGAATCTTTTGGTGTTTTCGCAATAGGTATACATTTACGGTCAAACATCATTGATGAACCTTATCCTCAACGATATAAATTTAAATCGTAAGAGTGGCTTTGTAATCCTTGTAACGCCCCAACTTTTATGTAATTATATAGCTTCTTTCTAATCTTTTAATTTCAGTTAATGTTAAAAAAAAGTGTTTTATTTTTCTTTCTTATTAAGAGTTCTTTGAAAGAGTACTATATTAAAAACTAGAAATATACATGGTACAAGTAATTGAGTTACCATCATAGTTTTGCATTATGTAAAGAGTGGGTACATAATTAGAAATAGTATTAATAGCTTTAACTCATGGTTTTTTTCTGTTGAAAACAAAAATTATAAATCATATATATGTGTTTATGATTGAAAAAATAAGAAGGTTTTACTACAATTGTCAAATGATAGTTGATAGCATGAAGTGTATTTAACACACATACAAATACAATGATGACACAATTATGATCAAATCCATAAATCCTTAACAAAATAATAAACTTATATTCATCATTCATGATGAAGTGATCATAACCATATCATGACTTCTTGGGGTTAGCTATGGCTTTCTTCAATCTTTATTGGGAAGGCTCAAACCAACTTTAACCTACTGACCTCATTACACTTTCTGAGCATAAAGTACAAGCCTTTCATGCATGTGGTGGATTAGGGTAAAGTTGTTGATGTGGTAGTAAAAAATGTGTCTGCATGGGAAATGGTACACCTAATGTAACATTAGGGTTAATATTTTGCATGATTTGACTTGTACTTTGTGCATTAGTAGTTGTACCACAGCTCATGAAATCATATTTTTGACCAAAATGTTCCAATTCTTTCACTTGTGACCTCAAAAACTTTAGGTAATTAGCAGCTTCATCTAGCATTGAAGCTGTATCCATTTTATTTCCACCCGGAACAAGTTTTTGCAACGCCCGAATTCTGTCGCTAATTCTCTCCCTTCGTTGTCGGGCAGCTACGGTTTGAGGATCACTCGATATTTTCACGTTTTTTCTACGACGCTTTTCCGCGACCTCATCCTCGGCGAAACTTACCGGACGGAAAGCTGCCGCCCGGTATATCATCTCCTTCATTTGTGCAGTTGCTTCAGAATCCGTCTCATCAGATTCTGAAGTTTGCCGGAAATTTATATTGGAGGAAACGGGTCGACCCGGATCTGATCTGGGTCGCTTTAGTCTTCTTTCATATGAGCTTTGTGACACAATGCAGTCGTCGGTATCTTTAGTGACGGAAGTAGATGATCCGTCGCTAATGTTATTAGTAATGTTGTTACACAATTTATTGTAATCCGCGAAAATAACGGAAATGCCATCTAATGAAGTGTCCACATTACTATTTTTGTCGGAGAATAAGCAGTTTAGTGACTCTAGAGAGGTGACCCTATCCGCATGCGTTGGAGTAGTGAAGGGAATTACGGTTTTGCCCTTAGCTAACGTTGTTTGAGACCAATATTCACTAGCTGCACCGTTACTTGTAGGTAACGGGTTAGAACATGTTGGTGGATCGGGTTTTCGAAGGTCTTGGATTGGGTTTAAGAAGATATTTTCCGAGCCGAAAATGAAGGTTTCTTCAATATCTTGATGCTGATGGTGATTGATGTTACTCCAAGGGAATGATATGTTTCTTTCCCAACTTAAATCTTCCATAGTTGATAAAAAATTGTTTTGCTAGTGATTTAAACGAAACGGAACGTTTGGAACAAATAGATGTAACAAAGATGTTGTGAGCGCGGAATGATCGATGATGGTTCGATCAAAGGATCATATGATTGAGGAAAATGAAGGATGTTTTATGAACCAAAGTGCATGCACTTGGGAAAATAATGGTAAGGGCCTATGTATATATGAATTATAGGAGGACACTTTGTTTTTCAACATGGATGCTCATTGATGATGTAGTTTATATAGGTAGGTTGGTACACATGAAAGAAAATAAAAAAACCAATTTTAACAACTTGAAAGTACAGCAAATGTTAGTTTTAAAACAAGTAGAAAATAAAAAGATAACGTTTTCCCTAGCTGGACCTACATTGTACTTGGTCGTCGCGACCGACGACCAAATAAATCGCGTCATTTCTCTCCAAATGACCGACGTGAACCGGATCCCGGTCGATGACCTAAATTTTTATTTTTTTTTTTTTTTTTTTTTTTTTTTTTTAATTCAAACATTTTAAACAACAAATTTAAAATTCATTCAAATTAAAAAAAAAAAAAAACGTTACATTACTGAAATTCAAATAAACATTAAAAGCATTACGTAACTTATTCAAATAACGTTAAAACATTACAAAACTCTTCATCGCCTTCGCCATCGTCACTATCGACTTGATTCATCGCGTCGACACGATGTCGACGATTTCTCCAAATGTGTTCGACCAAATCGATTTTAAGTTTTGATGAGTCCATTAGCTCTTAAGTAACCACCAACGATTCTTCATGCGTTCTTGGGGATCATGATCTTGGTGTCCTCATCTTCAAACCATGTAAGACATATCGCCTGCATTCTTGTGTGGATGATCGTATTATGTAATATGATACATGTATACATAATATCTTGGATATCATTTTTAAAAACCCCGAGCATGAACTTTAAGATTTTCCACTTTTTCTTCAACACACCAAAAGTCTGCTCCACATCTTTCCTTGCTGCTTACGTGCCTCCTCTTGTACAATATTCTTTACGATCACCGTGGGAGGATTTGAAATAGACTTCATAAGAACGGGCCATTGTGGATATATCCCATCGAAGATAATATCCCTTTTATAAGCCACATCGTTAGCCTCGAATTCAAGGTTTGGTGCTCTCCCGTTTGATATCATTGAAAGCAATGAACGACGTAAACGTTTACGTTGTTATTCATTCCGAGACACCAAAGAACGCATGCCAAATCCATAAATCTTGGGCGACCGCCCAACAAAATGAATGGATGTGGCCGTGATCACCCCTACAATGTTGAGCTCTCACACTATTCGGCAATTCTCCCACTCCCAACTTGTACAATCAATGCTTCCCATCATCCCGGAAAGTCATGCTTATGCTCGTGATGAGCATATATTCTTTCAAGGTCGAATCGTGGGCTTTCGCAAATACTCACGACCATATAACTCCATGATAACCTCGCAAAACTTACGAAGACATTCACGGGATGTGGATGCACCGAGTGCCGGACTCGTCGAGAGAATCGAGAACGACCGCGTATCCCAATTGACGAATGGCGCGGACACTGACCAATGGGTTAATACTAGGTAGGCCCCAGCATCAAGAGTTTGTCGAAAATAAGTAGAGTGATCGGTTATCTCGAAAAATTTCGTGAATAGCTCTCGGCTCATACGGAACCGCCGACGGAATGTTCTTGCGTCGAATCGCGGGTTTCGAGAAGTATGCCGCCACTAAACGATTATGAGCACCTCATGATCCCTACGTATGTACCTTCGTCGGGTTTTGGTTGTGATGCTTTGTAAGCCTTCCAAGCAAAATCCGCAAACTCCACAAACTCATTAAAAACTTCTTCATCGTTGGAAGACGAAGAAGAACCGAATAAATGCTCGAATGACGACATATTAAAAATTGTGTTTCGTGGGTATTTCGTTAGAATGGTTGATTGAATATAGATGAGAAATGGTGAGTGGTGAATTGTGTTTGAGGTGAAGTTGGTATTTATAGAGTGGTAAATTTGGTTAAAAAAAGTTTTTTTTTTTTTTTGTTTAAATGACCAAACGGTCATATTTTGAATTTATGGGGAATTAAAGTTGGAAATTGTGAGATAATGTGGGCAATAACATCGGTCCAAATTTAGCCCGATGTCTAGCATTTTCATAGTTTGCCCGATTTGGCAACCGAGCACCACATCCGAGCCAACCGATCTCAACATCGGTCGACCCCCAACTTTTTCGACGCCCAACCGATAATTCGAGTGCGATTGCGTTTAGCCTTAATTTTGTTTACATTTGTAATATTTTATAATTTTATTTTTATTATTATATTTTTTTTTTCCTAATAAGAGAACTTAACAAACTGAAAAATAAAGTTAGAAACTTGAAATTATACTTATAAGAGTGTATTATTCTGTGGCAAAATTGAACATTCTTATTAATTAATAAAAATCAAAATTAAAGTTTAATTGGTCAAACTCTTTATTTTTTTCCTAATTTATAAAATGTATTAAAATAAATATGTGCCAATTTATAAAAATAAATTTAAAAAATAAAAAGTAATTAACAAAACTTTATTTACTAAATATTTATATAAATTGTATTGATTTAAGTATACTTAACAGTTAATAAACTACCTCATATATTTTATATTTTATAAAAAATACAACAATATATTATTTTCTTGTCATTTAAAAATATTCTTATCAGTATATATTTAACTTGTACTTGCATGAAATTATAAATATAAAATGAAAAAAACGAGTTACTTTGATATGTAAATAAATACATGAGATTATACATATACGAATAATTCATGTTTTTCCTCTTTATGAGATTGAATAAGGATATCCGGAAAATATTTTTTTTTTAACTATCGGCACATAATCACGACCTATGTTATTCCTCTTTATAGTTTTAACCCGCAAATAAATTTAAAATTGACATAAATTATTATTAACATGAATTTAAATATCAAAATGAATGCACGACCTTACATGTTACTGTGAGATAAAAACAAATAGACGAGATTCTACATATAACAATGGCATATGTTTTTTCAAACTGAACATGACATCAATAATTAAATTTAAACAGAATTAACCTAAATACCATGACAATTAAACAAAGTCAAATCCTTCATGTAACAAAATTATATACAAAATACTAATCGATATTAACGTATAATGAAATTTTTATGTAGAACCTTGATGAGTGTGTAAATACTCATCATTTTTGTTCCTTCTACACTGCAAAAACAGTCAAAAACACTTTGAAAAGTCTCAAAAGGCAGAAAAAATATTTAGGCATGTTTTATTCAATAATTGTAAAATCTAGTCCACGGTTATTCAAAACATGTAATTTTTCATAAAATGCCCTCGTGGATTTTCAAGTTGTCAAAATTAGCCTTATAAAGTCGGTTTGCAAAATGGCGACTTTAGTCCCCAAGTTTCAAAGATTGATGAATTTACCCTGGACATTTTAAATTGGAAAATTAACATTTTTAGTCATTTGGTAATTCTAACTTGTCAAAATTGGTCCTTTTGATAAATTTTGGAAAGTTGCTAATTCGATCCTCAAGTTTGGATAAATTGCAAAAGTGATCCTTGGGCTTAATCCTACTACAAACCAAACCGACCCAACACCTTTAATAACCCAAGCCCAAGCCCACAACCAACTTGAACCCTACCTAGCACCTTGAACCCTCCCCATTTGAACCCCTTCGTTTTTAACCCTTCCCGTTTAATACCACTCACCCGGTCGAACTTGGTTTGACTTCACCTTTCCCACGCCCGTTTTTCCTCCTCAAACCACTATCTTCAACCACCCTCTGCAAAACCACCTGCAACACTCAACTCTCCATCCACCTTACCTCTTCTCCCATCCAAACACAACCTCCAAAACTTGATTAATGCTTCTCCCCGCCACATAAGTCAACCTGTTGCAATCTTTTGGCGCCAAAAAATGGAATGAAGGGCTGAGATTAAGTGAACTAATCCAATGGACAGAATTGAGAGAGAGAGAGAGAGAGAGACTTATTGATGCCTATATAGAAGAAAGAAGACAAAGAGGAGAGTCTGTCACTGTATTTAGACCATTTCCTTTAAAATTAATGTAATCGTTTTTAGTTTTTAATGCACAAGCTTTCTGGGTTTCATGTTTCCTTCATTGTACAAGTTATTCTAAGTCTTAATTAGCAAGTTTCATTCATCAATTTCCAGTTTTCTGTTTTCTTTATGTTTCCCGCCAAAAAGTGTTCTTGTCTGTTTTTAAGTTTCAAACTGTCAAATTAGCTTCATTAAGTTTCTTTTAACTTATTTAAAGTGTTTTAAGCAAATGAGAAGGTTTTCCTGGTCTTAATTGCAATTTTCTAAAAAAAAGTCAAATTAAGTCAACATTGGTCATGTTACTGTTCATTAGCTTATTCTACAGCTTATTTGGATTTTTCTCAGCATATTTGGTTTAAGTATAGATAATTGCTTTAATTTGATGTTTGTAGTGCTCTAATTCAGTTTTTGCCTAAAAATCACAAAAAAGCCAAAAAAAATAGCTTAGAACTAGTGTAGCTTATTTTGTGCTTATTTTCTTTTGAAATATGCTTGTTTAGTGTAAATTTAAGTTGCTTAATCTGTTTGGATTGGAATTATGGTGTAGACTAGTGGTTTATTAGTTAAAATTTGCTTATCAGTTGGAAAACTAGTGTTTGGTTCAGTGTAGAAATCAAAGATAAAGGTTTGTTCAGAGGTTAAGACCAGTTGCTTGAGTCCAATTTAGGTTCATTAGAGTCAACTTAGTCATTTATTTGCACTAGCATCCTCTTAAAGTCAAAATCATGGTTTGGTTTAAGTATGTTGCATAACAGTTAGTATAAGGCTTGTGTTAGCTTACATATAGTGATAGAAATATATAGGTTAGCTTATCTAGTCCATTTTACATCTGAAAACATCATTTATAGTGAATTAGGAGTGATCAAAGTCGAAAAGTCGATTTCAAAGTTTCAATAAAAGTCAAAATTCCAAATAATGTTCAAGAGGTTATAGTTTTGATTTTCATTCCTTCAATATAGGTCCAAATTAGTTGAAATTCGAAATAAGCTCTTTGGTTGGTTGTCTCTTGCTGGTCATTTTAGTTAATTTTGTGATTTTTTTTGCTAGCTTAATGTAGGCTTAAAGTAGATGCATAAGGGTCGTTTGGCATAAGTTGGATAGAACCTGTTTTATAGCTATAACGCTTCTAGCCTGTACTTTTAGGGTCCCATTCAGTTGCATTAGCATAATTTAGGTTAGATTAAGGCTAAGGTAGCTTATAGTAGCTTATGGTTAGATTTTAGCTTATTTACATGTGCTTATTTCATTAGTTGTGCGCCCAAATCATTGTTCTTGTGCTCCAAAATAGTTTCTGTTATTTTTCCTAGGTTCTCAGTATTATTTTATCGTTGTTGGAAGTTTTCATATTTTTCAATTGTTCATTTACTATTTTTACGCACTTTATGTCATTTTCAGCATTTTAATTAGCATTTAATCCAAATAATTGGAAAATGTTCGAAAAACACAATTTCAATTTTCCTAGTTTTAGAAAAATCAAAAGTGATAAAAAGTATTTTTCCAGATTTTTCTCGACAATTAGTATTTTCTAGCATTTTATTAGTTTTCAATAGTATTAAATTCATAATAAATTCATAAAAATTCAAAAAAATGTGATTCCAGTTTCTAAAATTCTTTTTAGTCATTTAAGATTTTTGAAAAATAGTTTTGTAATTTTCTAGCTTATTTTCACGATTTTTAGTATTTTAAGTCTATTTTAAATATTTAAAATTAGTTTTAATTCAAATTAAATCAAGAAAATCCAAAAAATTAGTTTTAAATTTTCAATAATTTTCTTGCATCATTAGGATTGTAAAATGTATTTTCCATATCCGTAGGTATTTTACTTCTTTATTTTCGCGTTTTATTTAAATGCGTTCACGTAATTTTATTTAAACGTCGTTTTAGGTTTTAATCGTTAAACGATTTTAAATTTAGAATTAAAATGACTTCAAAGTCTTTTATAGATTTAATTTCCTTAGTTTAATCACTCACTCACTCATATTCCTTTTTCTCGTCCAAATTACCCGATCACAAACCCGTGTTTTGAGTACCATCACGACCTCGTTGGGAAGAACGACCTGTGTTTGCGCTTTCTTCGCAATACTTTGGAACACACACTATACTACATTTGATTAGACGCCCCTCAAAAAGGCTGCATGTCAAACCTCATATGTGCACCTGCATGTATTATACCTATATAAGTATTAAAAATTTAGTATAATTCTATAGAAAAATCTTAAACATTATAAAACAATAGATTTATAAATTGTCACAATGTATAACTTCTAAACAAAGTTATTAGAATTTTATTACACGTTATACTATTTGTTCAAATCATCTGCGTGCACAAGTTTTAAAACTAGTTAAGGATATATGATCTTAACCTAATGTGATATAAATTTTACCAGCCCTTTTTATATATAATTCTTTCTTGCATATATTGACATGATTGATAACCAATATTGAATTTGCATAATCCATAATTCTTCTACTTAGCATTACAAATTGTAGTGAACTGAAGTGATTAAATATTTCCAAAAGTAGTCAACATGTAACAATGAACCATTTCAGAAGTGTGCTTACTAAAGGAGGACGTTTTTCTATGTTCAGGTTACTCGAAGAATGCGAGCTTTTGACTCAGATGTATATAGCTTGATTACGGGGTATTGCCGTGACCGTTTGTGACCTTTCCATGACCACCGCCAAATATGTATCTAGTGAGGTTTGAATCTTGAACTTCTTGTGAAGAAGTCAAGTGACTTGTCATCAGATCAACTGGTACCTTACCACTGGGCCTCTTTTTAGAAGTGTGCTTAGCAAAGCGTGCCTATTTCTCAATGGAATTACGAGTATTAGGAAACAAGCTGACTAGTCATTAGTCAATTACAATAAAATATCTCAAAAACGTTTATTCAGTTTAAAGAAATG
This sequence comes from Chrysanthemum lavandulifolium, assembly GCA_022545495.1. Lineage (NCBI taxonomy): Eukaryota > Viridiplantae > Streptophyta > Magnoliopsida > Asterales > Asteraceae > Chrysanthemum > Chrysanthemum lavandulifolium. Next base: position 275,648,233 of record CM040244.1, read on the forward strand.
CTTAGTCCATCCAAACTGTGATCTTAAACAGCCTCTAATTGTATAATATCTTCCTAGTAAGTACTTTGACGATTACCATTATTTGATGATTACCTAAGTGTTCACGGCTGTTAGTTAACGGTTCTTCACATAACTACATACTTCCCTCTAGTTTTCAAGACAAGCTTTTTGCTTGATCTTCTTCTTGCATAATCATGAAATATACAAATTGAACACTCAAATTGCCATGTGTTAGAAAGTGATATATACCATATTCGTTTGTTCCTTAGCTTGTCTCTCATTGTGCACAACAACCTTCAATATGCGATCCATCCCTGGATCAATAAGTTACATATATACTTAATGAAAGATTTATTAGATTTGATCGAATCTTGCTCTTGTACGACCAAAAGTACATATAAAAGAATAAATGTGTGTAGTGGTGCCTTTTGGAGATGTTCATGGCATGTTTTATGCTCTCTGTAAAGTTCAGGGATGTTCAGTTAGAATTCAGCACTATAATTATTTACTTATTATTACTACTTTTTTAGCTTTGATATAAGTTATAATTTATAGTGGTCGTATCAGATTTGGCCAGTTTCACTTTTCAAAATTGATCGATAATCATATTTATAGCCAAGGGGGGACTAGGAGGTTTCACAGGAACCCGATGGATGTTTCTCGCTTAGTTTTAATTTTGGTTAAAACTCTTGATTTCTCCGAAATGAACATGTTCTTGAAATTTTGTGTCACATAAATACATGTCTTGTTTAGTGGTCCACTAATATGTTAAAAGAAATACGCGTCTTCTTAATTTGTTTTTAGTATTTTTTTAAAAATCATCCATTTTAGTTCATTATTATTTTTTTATATTTGTCAAAAAAAATGGTGCACCTGATGACTCATAATCCCTGTTCTGCCCCTGTTTATAGCATGTTTTGAAGACAGGAGCTTTTAAAATACTTTGCATCAAAGTATCTCAAACAGATTAATGTTTTGCTATTGATGGATTTATAATTTATATTCAAACGCTTATATCAAAAACAAGAAAAAAAAGTACGTGCAATAAAAAAAACAAAAAAAATAAAGAAAAGAAAAGATAAGGTTTATTTAGTTGCGGTTCAACACGCGTAATGGTGAGGTGTGTCGCGTGTGACTCTCGACGTGAAGCAAGTGGCTCACGCGTGACACGTGAGCAAGGTTATAGTGTCGTTTCTCTCAATTTTATTGAGTGAGTGGTTCACGCAGTCACGCATGACCACATGGAGCTGATCATGTCACCCGAATGGAGAGAAAAAACATTATATTATTTGAGAGAGTCTGAGAAAGGGAGTGTGCTGTTTGTAAGTGTAATGTAATAATTGAAGATGTCGGTGATGATTTCATGACACCACAATCAATGGCGTCTTCATCTAAATTGAAGCTTAGGTATGTTGACATCGTGCCTTTTGATGTCGAGGAAAATGATGTTGTTATCGAAACCAATCAAGAATCTGGAAACACATCTGGGAGCAGTGGAGAGAAGAGGGCCTTTGTTGATTTGGATAAGAGTGAAGATGAGCTTGATAATAAGGATAAAGGAAAGAAGCCGATGTTAGATGAAAGGACAAAGGAAAGAAGCCGATGTTTTTCACCGATTTAGATAAGGAGTAATCCTTATCTAAATATATAAATCATCTTCATCGTATTTTCATTTTTCGTTGTTAGGTTTTGTGTTTGAACAATTATTGGGTTTATCCTGTTTGTCGTGTTTCTTTTGGTGTGATTTGAATTTCGTTTTTGACAAGTTCAAAAAACAAGACATGTTATGTTTATTCTGATTGAAGATGGTTAATGAATGAATCTATGTTTTCAATTTTAATTATTGTCTTAAATGTGTTTCGTTTACGTTATTTTATTATGTTATTTGTATTTTTGTTTATTATGATGGTTTATGAATGAATCTATGTTTTCAACTTGGCAACTCCCCTGATGAAACGTCTAACGTTGTCTACAAAGAAGTGTTGCATCGTTTTTAAACATATTTACTTTTTTCTTTTGTATGTATTGTGAAGCTTTTTTATTTAGTCGTATTGCAGTATACATATTCTTTGATCTTATGTATTTTTTTTTTCCTTATTTGTTTGGTATTATGATGTTTTATTTTAAATACCTAATATTCTAATAATTGAAATAAAATGATGGAGCTAGCCCGCCCATCGAACGTGTATTGAAGCTAGTTATATGAATATTTCAGTAGAAGTAAACGGTGAGCGGTGACTATGACCAGATACCTTAGCTTTGTGAGAATTAGAGGGGGCTATGGCCCCCTAAAGATTTTTTATCTTTACATCATATACCCTTATAATAATACACAAATAACATTATAAACATTAAAAAAATTGAATAAACTATATTATGGCCCGCCTAAGTTTCATGAATTACAATCCGGCCCTTCTAGTAAAGTTGTCCAAGCTCCGCAAAGTACTATGACGAGTTCGAGTGGTGAGTGAGTGAGTGACCTGAATAAGAATGTTGTCGAAATAATGTAAGGTTGGGTGAATAACGATTACAAGAAGTTTAAAAACAGAAAGTTATAGATTTTTAGCAATATACATGATAAACTAATTGGGATATACTATATTTTAACATATAAAAATAACATGATTGATTACAATGCTCAATTATACAAAACTGTGACACAAAAAGCTATAGAAATGATAAAGGTGTGTAAGAAAAAAAACATGCATTCAGGAGATGTGCATGTGAGTTTTGAGGGGGTTTGATATCATGTGGTGGTGGGGAAAGTTTTCAGCTTTTCAAAAATTTTGCAAGCAACTTGCCGGCAAGTTACACCTAATTTGGTCAAGCAATATCTCATATTTGCTTTCTATACAAAGTTTTGATTGCGTGATTGGTATGCAGCAAGTGTTTAGCAACTAGCAACAAGCGGTTTACATTTTACACAAAATGCTTGTTTGAAAATAAGCAACTAGCCTTTTTATTTTTTCTAAACGCTCAATATCAAAATACCACTTCTAGTAAATTTTACAAGCAACTAGCTTTTCCGCTTACTAATTATGACTATACATATATGTTAATGTTAGTAACCATTTTATCAAAACAAACGGCTACTTTTTCCGGCTACTGCTTAATGCTTAATGCTTTCTGCTACTGCTTCCTTCTACCGTTATAATCGCCAAACATACTCATTGTGTTATCGGCATGAAATTACTAAATTTTTCTTAAAATGTATGAGATTGACTTTCTTAATTCATTTTACTAAAAACCAAACAAACGTACTATATGTCTCAGTCGAGACTTGAACTAGAACTTAATTACATTCACATTCATGTCGGCCTAAAACAATACGTATTTGTCACTTTGTTCATACCAAAATTAAAGGCAGGTAACATTGGCCCCAGAGTGGCTCCATGGCCATACCCGTAATCACTTAAACGCTTATTATTATTATTATTATTTCTTTACCGATGCAATAATATAATATTTCGTTGATTTGCCTTTTCTAAACGTGACATCTTATCAAAGTTGTGGTTGGAGTTCATGGGAATTTCATGGCTTTTTAAAGCCATATAGTAGACTATATATGCATTACATTACTTATACTTGTTCACACAATGTGTCATGCAATAATTTTCTCTTTCAGTTTGGTTCATTAATTAATCTTATATGTAGGCACAAAAACTAGAAGGAAATATCATTTTCCGATCGCATAACTTGAAAATAAACATTTGAATCAAGGTTTGATCGAGTGCATAGTTGTTTGGGTTCTGAATCCTAAGCAGAAGCAACCCATCACGACAGCTCAATCAGACAATGAATGGGTTCCCATTTGACATTTTCTACTTCACTTCCATTGTCAACCCTCTTATTTTCCTTCAAAATATTATTCTTCTAATACAATTGTATTTATAAAAATAATTTGCACTGATTTCTTGGAGATATGACATATAAAGAACCATATCTTCAGGGTCATAAAGATAGAATAAAATCTGTTTGTATTGCTATTGGCTATTTTGGCATGAAAATCATTCTATCAAAATGCCTATTTTTCAAAAGATATAATCATAAATAGAATAATGAATCCTTTTAATGAAATAAAACTATATTTCCCTTTTGTATTTAAGATGTTGAACCAATGTTTTGAAACCCGGTTTGTCCCGGTCAGCTTAACCGGTTTTGGTCAAAAAATTGAGTCAAATTAAACCGGGTTTCTTATTTTTCAAACCCAGTTAGACCTCTCGGGTTTAAAGCGACCCGAGTTAAACAGGTTCTTGAAACCAGGCTTTTTTTGCTTTTCTTTTTTTTACAAATAAAGCAAGTTAACTATATATATTTGCGACATAATTTTATTTTTACATGTTATATTTGTTAAGGGGAGGGAGTGGAACCTAAATACCCAAATTGTCACATCACCTCTATCCAATAAAAACCTTTCAACTCAAAACTACTTAATTATACCAAAAAACTACCCAAATTGGAATGAGTGGTACCCAAACTACCCAATTTCTTTTTTTTTCCATATATTTTTAATACATAAAATCACAAACAATATTAAAATAAAAACATACATTTCATTTAAAAAAAACACTACATAATACTTAAAAAAAAACTACAACTTAAAAATTGAAACTACAACTTAAAAAAAAACATTACATAAGTTGAAATAAAAACAAATGAAACTACAACTTAAAATTGCAAGCTCATCCGTGTTTGGTATGAGTTCACGTTTTTGGCAAGAACGAATTCCAACATAAGCGGGATCGCGAATGTGATCATCTGCTCCATAAAAACTTCATCTCCCATTGTGTATTCTTGAACCGCCCCTCGAGTTGTGTAGCCAACAATGTTTTCGCCAACGCATCCTTCTCGCGTTTTTCTTCCAAATATTGTGTCTTCTTTTGTGTGTAGGAGTTGATTTCATCCGCAATACTTGAGACCGACATGGAGGATGCGCCTTGCTTCTTTTTCATCTTTCTTGATTCAAGTGGAGGGATAGGGTCTTCATTCATGTCGGGAATGGTGTTGCTTGCCGATTCATACTCCCCCGACTTCCTTTTTGAAGAATTGCTAGTCGCACCGCCAACATCTTGAAAACATTCTTGCTCCACCCATTTGTCATGACCTCTAACAACCTCCCACACCAACATATGACCAATTTTTTATTTATTTATTTTTTTTATAGTAATCCGCCGAAACTATTCTCACCACGTCCAAGTCGTTGCAGCTACTAGCCTTAGCACGGTTCTACATAATATACAAAATAATAAAAAGTATAGCTTATACAAAATAATGTAATTGTAAATAATAAAGTATAGATTATGTAAAATAAAAAGTATAACTTATAGCACTTGGAGGTAGTAGCCGTTGAAAATACCCATAGCGTTGTTCATTGTTTTCCACTTTGTATTCAACGAATGAAAAGTTCGCGAAGTCGAACCCAAAGTTGCCTTGTAATGCTCGAGAACCCGTTTCCAAAAACCTTCGGTGGGAAATGAGTTGTGGGTTGGTTTGGTTTTAAATGCATTTTTTTTTTTAATGCAACTAGCCATTGCAAAATATTCCCTCCTCACTTCAACGGTCACTTTTCAAAAATTCCCTCCTCACCTCATTTGGTTTCACAAGCCAATTTGCTACCCGATTTCCCTTAACCGATTGAGGCGGGGCGGTGTTACCGCGTAACCCGATCGGTGCCGAGCCCAAGACCGAAGTCACTCCCTCCTCTCTTAGTAAATGGTTTTAGGCTGAATGTATGAAATAGTCATTATTTATATATATACTTTTTTTTGTATCATTGGATATTTTTTTCTTTTTTTTTTTTTGTGAAAGACCGGGTTGACTCAGTTCTCGAACCGGTAACCCGGTAACTCAACCGGGTCGATTAAAGACCCAATTTTCAAAACATTGCGTTAAACACAAGTTTTAGACAAACTCATCTAACTTTATCAAGTCCAACATTTTACGGTAAAATATGACTTGATTCATTTTTACTGCAAGAGACAAAATAAAGTTGTTTATATTTATTGTTTATATAAAAGTTGGGCGTTCCTTGTTTGGACTCCAGTTCTCATATCAATTGGATCTTAATGCTTGAGACCTGCGCACTAAGAAAACAGAAAAACACCGTTAGGCTTACCGTGGGATTGTCTCCCACGATTATCCTCCGACGCGAGAGTAAGTAATCGGTTTTAGGGTTTAGTGGAGAGTTAGGGTTTTGAGATCGTACCTTTTAATGAGGCTTGGACGCCCTTTATATACACACGAAATCCTTATTTGTTTCGTGTTCCCCAACCTTCGGCGTATCCCGCCTAAGTCGGTCATTGAATACATATCTCCAAAAATAAGAGATATCCGATATCCAAAGCCATAAATAACTAACGGTTTGGGCCTTCGTGAGCCCAAAACGTTACCGGGTTAGCCCAGTCGTATTGGGCCCGCTAGTAGCAGTCATTGGTCGGGTTCGTGACCCGAATACGGACTATACGTCATCATGTCCCCCCCAGTCTAGTATGCACTGGGTAAAACCTGCGGGTGCTAGACTAATAACTGTTGCCCTAATATTCTTCAAGGCGTAGCGGAGAAGCTTCAAAGGTTTGTCGCTTAAGAAAGATACGATGAATCCAGTCAAATTAGGTCAAATACATTCCTCGTAAAACGTGGGAAAGTAACTGGAAAATGTGTCACGTCAGCAACTCCCATCCACACGTTTAGAGAAAAATGGGATCCACGTGTCGAGCATCGCACGGATGTGGAACCCTATATAAACAACCACCTCTCTTTTACTGTGTTTATCACAGTAAAAAACTCATTTACGCCATTGTTGAAAAGCTTGAAATACCCACCAAGAAAACGTTAAAATTTCAAAGGTAATAGCACGTGCGCATTTGAAACCTTATCATGGTTCGTGGTTTGACTAACTTTGCCTCCGATATGATCGAGGATGAATTGCGTGAGTTCACCTCAGAATATTATATCCCGATGGCGCTACATCCGGTGGTTCCGGCTGCGCAAGCGTCAATAGCGGATTTCCCCAAAGGGAAGGTAGGGGTATACACACATTTTTTCGAATTTGTGAATCAACGTGTGCCTATATCCCTATTCTTGTGCGACGTATTAAATTACTATCGTCTGCACATATCGCAGCTGCACTGTATAGGTGCAGCAAAAATAACAAACTTCGAGGTTAATTGTCGTTTGTTGGCAATTAACCCCACTATCTACCTTTTCCGCGCATTTTACCACACGACGTGGTCGAACGGATGGGTTTCGTTCGCTAAGCGCGCAGGGCAGCTGCAATGTTATACCGATAAACAAGACGCGCTTAGGAACTAGAGGGAAAAAATTTTCTGGGTTGATGAAGCGGTGTTCCCTTGGCGTTTCGCCTTCTATACCCAAAGCTCACTACCGAAGGATGAGCGCCCCCTCCCTAGAACATACAGCGCTGATGATGCGGAAACGATAAACGCTAATCATATTCCCATCAATTCCTACCCCGAGGAATTTTTGGTGCACGTGGGCATCAGTCGCAACTATTTTGATAGACCTGATGAGGGGCCAATCTTCTTAGATGCGGATGACCAGGGTGGGTGCTCGTCCTTCATACTCCTTTGCTTTATTAATGTGAGCCTTTCTTTACACCTTTGTACCTTATATAACTTGTTTTGTTGTTTGTTTCTTGCTGCGCAGAGATGGATCGATTCATTGTTGTGAATTTGGCGAAGCCACGCCAGGTTACTGTAGGGGTGCGCCTGTTGAGAATGGGGGAAGTCCCTATTTTGGAAGCTACTGCAGGGCGCACCCTGGAGATGCAGCTGGAGGAACCGGTGGGTGATTCTTCCATGGCGCTGGAGGCAATCCCTCTGCGCAGCGTACCCAGCCCCAGGGGTCCTTCCCCGATAGTGGAGCAGGCATACGCAAAAGTGGTGCAGAGCATGGAGCCTACCCATGTGGAGCCAGAGGACGCAGACAAAGGGGTCAAGCGTAAGAGAGTGCCTAGTGATGATGGAGCAGGCTCATCCAGGAGGAAGCACCCTGTTATTCTGGACGTGGAGTCATCTTCAGAGGAATCATTGCCCCTTCGCGTAACGAAGACTACTCCTCCCAAGTATGTATTGTTGTGGCGGCGCTTAGCACATCCCTGTTTATTTTATGAAATAATCCCAAAATTTCTTTTGTTTGCGTGCAGTTCTGAAACCGCTGGGAGTGCTACTGGGCATTTTGGGGATTCACCACCCAAGGCAAGTCCTATACACACCGACCCTCCTATTCGCGGGAGCCAAAGCGCCGATCCATTGGCAGCTGGGGATGTGCCAATGGACCAACTTGTTGTGAAGCTTAGTTTGGCTGCTGCGCACCAGGCTTCATTAGTCACTCAGCTAAAGTCAAGATATGCTGGGGAGAGTAGCCAGAGCGCACATAAGGATGAACAAATTGCGCTGCTGGAGGCGCGTTTGGCCAGTGCTCAGGATGAAGCAAAGGCTGCGAGTTCGTATTCCCAAAAACTTGCTGAAGAAAAGATCCAATTGCTTACCCAAGTGAGCCAGGAGCGTGCTGCGTTGGATGACTATAAGGCTACTTGCGTCTGGGCCCTTGGATATTTGGAGCATGGGAAGAATGAGCACTTCTCGCGGTTGGGAGAGTTCCGTGCAGCCGTGGAGGGGATGTTGGAGAAGCAGGAAATGAAGCTGCGCAAGCTCAGCATTGAGTATGATGAAGAGATGTATCCTCAGTTAGTTTCCACCATTGCTGAGCGCAGGTGGCTCATTGGCCATGGCTTACGCCTTGCTGCCCTTAGTACTTTGGAGTCGAAAGAGGTAGTAGATTCTTTTGGAGCTGTTGTTCAGTGCGCGTTGGCGCGTGGTAAGGCAGAGGCTGTAGAAGAACTTCATGAGAGTGGCCTTTTGAAAGTGCATGCTGCACAGGCGCCTGGGTACAATGATCATGCTTATGAGGACCTTGTTGCAGCAATGGGGAAGATGAAGTTGTTGGAGCTTCCTATGATTGCAGAGTTGGAGCGCACCCAGGATTATCCCATTGGTGTGATTATGGAGGGATTAACCTTGGCCCGCCACCGTGCTGATAATGCAGAGGCGCAGCCCGACTATTTTTTGAAGCCTGTTGAGTCACAGCTGCAGGTACCTATATTTGCGCGCCCCCGAGACATCCTGAACCCCTTCGTTCTTGAGAAGGAAATTTCTTTGAAAGAGTCCTTAGAAGCCCATCATACGAGGCTCGCGAAGAAGAAGGGTATGAAGGGGAAGGCTATTCTGTGTGGTCTAGGCGTAGCGCATCTCCCTAGATCTGATGGGGTACCTGTTAGTGTTGCCACGGTATCACACCAAGATTCTGATTTGTTGAAGAAGCTAAAAGAGGCTGGGGATGCTGCAAGCCATGTGGAGAGCTCATCTCTCAGGCGCTGTAATAGTATATAGGTTGTAGTTTCTTTGTAAGTATCTTTTTGTAAGAACTCGTGGTCCTTAATGAAATTTTCTTTTTGTTGAATGTGTGTTGATGTGGTTGCGTCTTATAATGTTTGTACTTAGTTATCCGTCTTTGCATAAAAAAAACGTTCTTGTTGTCTAAGAATCAAACAGTTGTATAAGCGCAAATAATATATGAAGTCCATAATCTTGTATGAAAATCATGATCTAATATACTTGAAACATAATTTCTAAGTAATAATCGTGTATTGTGTGATGTGCAGCGTACTGTAAATATCATATTAAGGAGTCAAGAGTCTTGATTCCGAGTTTGTTAAACGCGCACAATATGCATTGTTGCGCATCCATCATGGAATGCGCATTAAACTCATTCCAACATCTTGAAAATAAGGTGTTTAACAAGGATGCATGATCCAATGTTGATGGGTTTGCAACCCTCTTACTCAACGAGTCATTTAGTAGGTTTACTCATCCTGTTACCATCGTGGGTTTATTAAGTGCATGCACGCCATGTAGGTAAAAGATAATATAACAACAATGTTAAGACATGAATAAGTTGCTAATAACAAATTGAAATGTGTCGCGGAGTTAGCTAGAAACCGCGACGTTTTATTAATACTTGCAAGTTTTTGTAAAAAAGAAAAAAGACGTTTGCCTAAGTACACCAGAATGTAAATACACGGATATTTATTGAGCACTATACTAAAGTGCAGTGGTGTCCGTGCGCTGGGCCGTGGCCGTTCCTAGAGATAACATCGTTTGAGATTGCAGATGTTCCATGTGCGTGGTAGCTCACGACCATTCATGTCACGTAGCTTGTACACGCCCTTTCCTAATGCTTCAATGACCTCATAAGGTCCTTCCCACTTCGGTCCAAGTTTACCTGTATCTTCTGCATGGCTCGCATCATTAGCGCGATATACAAAGTCGCCTGGTCTGAATGAGGTGCTTCGAACTTTAGCGTCATAGTATCCTTTCATTTTTGACTTAGCTCTCACCTCGCATATAGCTGAGCGTTCGCGCCTTTCTTCCAGCAGATCCAAGTCAATACGCCGTTCATCGTCATTGGTTGTAACATTAACTTTGGCAGTGCGAATAGTTGGCATCCCAATTTCGGCTGGTATGGCGACGGCTTCTGTCCCATTGACAAGAGAAAAGGGAGTGTCTCCCGTGCTAATTTTGATTGAAGTGCGGTGCGCCCACAAAACATGCGATAGTTCATCTACCCACATTCCTTTGTGTTTGTCTAAGTGTACTTTAATTCCTTCACCTAAACTTCAATTTGCACGCTCGACCAAACCATTGGTTTGTGGGTGTTTAACTGACGCGAAGTGTTGTGCAATATTCAGTTTCTCGCACCATTCCTTGAAAGGGTTGTTACAGAATTGTTTTCCATTGTCCGAGATGATTTCCCCAGGTAATCCGAAACAGCATACGATATTTTCCCACACAAATCATTTTACCTGGTTACCTATGATTGTCGCGACCAATTTTGCCTCAATCCATTTAGTGAAATAGTCTATAGCCACTATAAGGAATTTCAACCCCCCTGCTGCAATAGGGAAGGGGCCTGCAATGTCGATACCCCATTTATAGAATGGCCACGACGACGTAATATGTGTTAGCTCCTGTTGTGGTTGGCGTGGAATGGGTCTGTGAATTTGGCAGTCGCTACACTTTCTTATTAAGTCTCGCGCGTCACGGTGCATCGTAGGCCAATAGTATCCTAACCGTAAAGCGCGCGCCACAACGGACTGTGGTCCGGTGCATCTTGCATGAACCGCGGATCTCTCGAGTCGTAATCGCTTGAAGGGTCCAACACATCGAAGCCATGGTTGCGTAATGGCGCCAATATAGTATACCGTCACGAAGTTCAAACCTCGTGATGTGCGCTGTACTCGTCGGGCGTCCTTCCGCTCTTGGGGTAATATGCCTTGCTTATAAACTCGGCGATTGAGTCATCCATGTAGGACCTTGTTCCTCTATCACCGTGGATATCTCCATCTCCGAGATGGACTTGCTCTTGAGTTTTCACCAATACTTGTTTTGTGGTCGCAAAGCTTGTGGATGCAATCTTGCTCGGTGCATCCGCCTTTTCATTTTCTCCTCTAGGAACTTGTTTGATGGTAAACTGTCAAAGCCCCGGATTAGGGACTTGGTCTTGCCGGGTATTGAATCATGTTTTCCTCTTTAGCCACATACTACGCCTAACACATGGTTGGCTACGGATGGGAATCCACATTTGCTTCTAGGTTGCGTATGCCCATTCGGTGCGATCGTAGTCCGGTAATCGTGGGCTTCATACTGCCGTTGTTTGTTGATGTGAATTCAAAGCGCAGGCGTAAGTGAATTCCATTCCTCCGGATTCGTGAGGATAAGGCATGCGCTGACCGTCCCACGCATGAAGATCCATCCGTGAATAAGATCCATGGTTCTTGTAGTTCCACTTATTTTGTGAAGGTGTGTCATCGATATCCGATTTTTGATGATGAAGTCGCTAGTATCCGCCTTACCCGCAAAGACGTGGTGCGTAGGAGATGTTATGCTCACTAGCAACACACTCCACTTACGTAGTCGTCCGGATGCATCGGGTTTGGAGATGATTTGCTTGATAGGTTGATGCGTGATCCTTCGCTATCGCGCGCTGGAAGTACTGCTTGTCCGTTTGGCGGCGAATACTAATGCCAATACCAACTTCTCCATTGCACTATAGTTAATCTCCGTTTTCTTTAGTGCTTTGCTTACAAAGTATACCGGTGTTTGTCTTGAATCCTTGTCTTTCGGTAACATCATACCGATCGCCCATTAGTCGCAGATAAGTACATAATTAATTCTTCCCACAGGCGGGCGCGACTAGCGTGGGGCCGCTACTAAGTCTTTGTTTAAAATCGTATGAAAGCTTCTTCGCTTAGTAGTCCAAATGAAAGTCCCCTTTTGTACACTTCTTGAGTGTTTTGAAGAGAGGGAGTGACTTGTCTGCTGATTTGGACAAGAATCTATTCAAACCGGCCAGTTTCCCGTTTAGGGATTGAACTTCTTTCAACGTGCGTGGGGAAGGAAGTTGGATGACAGCCTTCATTTTTTCTGGACACGGTTTGATGCCATCGGGCTCTATCAAGTATCCCAGGAACATGCCTTCTGTAGCTCCAAAGGTACATTTCTTAGGATTTAACTTCATGTTGATCTCACGTAGTGTCTTAAATGTCTCCTCAATGTCGCGCACCAATTCGTCCTCAATATGGCTTTTTATGACAAGGTCGTCAACGTAAACCTCTAGGTTGCGGCCCACCTGATTTTCAAATGCGTTATCTACCAATCGCTGGTAGGTGGCGCCTGCGTTCTTTAAGCCGAAGGGCATCTTAGTATAACAGTAGACGCCTTAGCTTGTATGGAAAGCCGTTTTTTCCTCATCTTCTTTAGCCATCTGGATTTGGTGGTATCCTTTGTATGCGTCCAAGAAGCATTTGAGTGGGTATCCGCACAAAGATTCTATCTTCCGTCTATCTCGGTAGTGGTAGCGCTTGTGGACATGCTTTGTTGAGATCCGTGAAGTCCAAGCACATCCGCCAACTACCGTCGCTCTTCTTGACCATCACTTGGGTTGGAAAGCGGTCATGGTAATAGACTTCTCGCATGATACAGGTCCACAAGTTTATATACTTACGCTAGAATTGCTTGTGTGCGCTGAGCTTGGCGCTTCTTCATCGTCAGACCGGGAGTATCCTTGTCGGATTCTCAACCTGTGTTTTGTAATGGAGCGTGATACACCGGTCATGTGCTTTGGTTCCCACACAAAGATATCCACATTCTTTTGCAGGAGTGTGCACACGGCTGCCCTACCGTGATCAGACAGCGATCCCTCGATCGATACTTCTTGATCTGGGTAATCAGGATGAATTACGACCCTCAGGTTTGATACTTTAGTTTCGCGCTGTTCTGAAATGTGTGCCGTCTCACATGTAATCGTGTTACATTCTCTAGGTGGTACGGTGGTATTGTAGAGTGACAATGCCTCCTCCACCGGAACTTGAGCATCCCATGTCTTTGTATCGATGCAAGCGGTGATATCCTGGTCTTCCAATAATGCCATTGTATGGCGAAGGATTTGATCACCATAAAATTAATCTGTTTGTTGTGGAGTGTTCCTTATCACCAACATTGACTAGTAGGCGTGTTGCCCGTGGGCCATATCTTTTCTCTGTAAAACCAATCAGCGATGTCATGGCCGGCTAGTCGCTTAAAACAATGTTCATACATTATGTCTGCGAAGCTCCTCCGTCAACATACATGCGGTGGATATCGTGACCCCTGCGTTGATTTCAATGGTGAGTGGTTCTACTACTGCGTTATCCATGACCAGGTGGGAAAGAGATTTCGCTTTCACGAGAAAATTTTGGGCGATCTTACGCTTAGTCATTATTGCCATGATTGTATCATGTAGATGGTATCGACCTTATCTTTGGGTGCTTCTTTCTTGTTCCCAGTCTTTAGCTTATCTTTCCCTTCCTTAATGTTTTTAACTAAATGGTCCAATCTGTCTTCTTTTACTAGCTTATCAATTAGTTGGCGCAATTGGACACACTCATTGGTGGTGTGGCCCTTCTGTCCGTGATAGTCGCGGTATCCGTTCCCAACACGCCGATCTTCTGGGGTGCGCATTGGTGGGGGTCTTGGGAAGTTTGCGTCTTCCGCCGCGAATATCTCCTTTGGAGTTTTGGTTAGCGGGGTATATTTGTCATTATCTCGTCCGCTCCCCTGGCCGCAGTAGTTCTTGTTGCGGTTGCTATTCTGGTCAATAGATTGTCTCCTAGGCTGTTTTGTGACCTATAGTTGGAGTAGCCTTTTTTGTTGTTTGCCGCGGCAGCTTCTCCTTGGATAAAGGACCTCGTGCGTTTCATAAGTTCATCAAAGGTTTGGGGGACCTTGTCGTTCAACCTTTTGATGAGTTCTCGGTTATTGATCCGTTCATGAACCACGAGATCTTTAGTATTCGGGGCATGCCTTGACATGTATGCACTCATCTTTATAGCGCTCCACATAAGCGCCAGATTCCCTTTGGCTACTGTTTTTACCACAGCAAGTTCGGCGGGGTTTTTGGCGATTTCTTTCTTTGAGTGAAGTTCAGGCGAAAAGCCTTCCGCAGCTCTTCAAAGCCATCAATGCTTCTGCGTGGAAGCTTGCTGAACCAATTTCGCACATTTCCCACTAATGTGAAATTGAACATGTGGCACCACACAGGTTGTGGCCAGTTCTTGATAATAGCGGCTGATTCGAAAATTTTTAGGTGATCGTCAGGATCGCCTGTTCCATCATAGGTTTTCACATTGGAGGGCGTGCGCCTTTTCTTATTTTCTGAAAAATCGCTGATGCGCCGAGTGAACGCGTCCACCTTTTGGCGGCGCCAGGGAAGAGACATATCTTCCTCCTCCTGGTCGCGATATCTTCCCCTGTACTTCCAGTGTCTTGTTTCTCTGTCCTCGTTGTCCGAGTAGTCACGAGAGGACGAGCTTCCCTTCTTTCGGCGCTTGCGCCGACTGTCCTCAGAATCCGAGCTTGAAGAGCTCTCACTTGGGGAGTGTCGTCGTCCCAGTCTGTCGTGGACCCTGCGGCTACCAAGTCTAGCGTGGACATTGGTACGCTGTCCTTCCTCTTCATGTTCTTCCAGATACTGCAGGTCCGCTGCTTCATCGTTCTCAACTCTCCTCCTGATTCTGGTAAACACTGGGGGGCGGCGGTTATCCTTCCCGTGCCTCTCCCTCTGATGACGGGATGGGGATGTCTCATACTCCGAGTCAAAGTTGAGTCGGGTTTCAGGCTCTGACTCGACCTTTTTTTCGCTTCCTCTTGCATGAGGGCAGCCAAGGTCTCATAGTTTTGAGACACAAAGTTGTTTGGCGTTAATTCAGGCGTGACTCCTTCTAGAGCGAAGGTGTTTGTTTCCACCACTGGACCCTTGTTCCGGTCAAGTGCGTCTGGTGGGTTTGTGAGGACCGTTTCTGGCACCGATTGGAGGGGGTGGTGAAAAGGTTGCGCAGTGGGTCTTCTGCGCTGGTAGTTGTTGTAGCAGCATTGGTTGTCCCCGTGCGTGGTTCCGCTGTCGTGAAGACCAAACTTGGGCCCGACCATGGTTTTAGTCATCTTGGTTGTTCGGAGGCCCGCTTGAAGGCGATCCACTTTAATGCTTCTTCCTCAGTAGTCACCATCGATCATTGGCTTATGTTTCCTTGCTTTGTCATTCTAGTCTTTAGTGATTTAGTCCCACGGATGGCGCCACTTGTTGATACAAAAGTTGGGCGTTCGCTTGTTTGGACTCAGGTTCTCGTATCAATTGGATCTTAATGCTTGAGACCGCAAGCTAAGAAAGCAGAAAAACACCGTTAGCTTACCGGTGGGATTGTCTCCCAAGATTATCCTCCCATGAGAGTAAGTAATTGGTTTTAGGGTTTAGTCGAGAGTTAGGGTTTGAGATCGTCTTTTAATGATGCTTGGGCGCCTTTATATACACACGAAATCCTTATTGGTTTCGTGTTCCCAACCTTCTACAGTATCCCGCATAAGTCGGTCATTGAATACATATCTCCAAAATAAGAGATATCCGATATCCAAAGCCATAAATAACTAATCTTTGGCGCCCGTGAGCGGCAAACTGATTCTCAAAATAACAGTCGTATTGGGCCCGCTAGTAGCGGTCATTGGTCGGGTTCGTGACCCGAATACGAACTATACGTCATCATTTATATTATTCCCACATTTTTTCTACTAAATAACCAACAATATTAGTATTTCATTTAGATTTAGACATTTCTCACCTCAGATTCAGATTCACATGTGCGAATCATATTTAGATTCAGATCATCGTAACAAACAAACAACACCTTAATCAAACCGGGTAAATTAAATCAAACATACAAAGGAACCGTAAACTTTAGGTTGCAACGAAAACTTGATAAATAAGGTAGACCAAAATTCATTTTTATCATGTAGCTTAACTCTTCTCATTTGTTAAACATGAAACATAACTATACTCATTTCAAATCATTAAAATTTTACATTATTCTCGTGTACAAAAAAACAAGTATGTTGGTCCACTACTAGTACTATTACTCCTACCCTCACTATCAATGATATACAATCAAAATCTCAAAAATTAATGTTGTTTTTGCATTGCTGTTTTTTTTAACCCGTGTGTTTGCTAGGTTGTACATAATCCTTCACGATGGAGTTGTGTACATCCATATGCTATGGCCCACTTCAAACGTGAAACGCATGCTTCTTTTTACACGTGGCATCATAGTAATGGTTCATTTTCCACCCCAATATCTACGTGGCATATCACAATTTCCTAAGTTTTTAATTTTAATTTTAATTTGATAGCATGATAATTGTTTATTGAGACATTTGCCGTTTTTTGTGCTGAGTCTGGGGACAAAACATCCTCTGCACCATTCCCATACTTGTGTATTATAAAATTAAGGTTAACAATGAAGAGAAAACAATCATAATGGTGTCAAACAAATCGGTATAAAACAACAACAACAATCACAATTCACGGGAGAAGATATAAGAGAGGTGAGGCATGACAATCACCTTTACGCGATGGTAAAAGATCGCTTCTAGAAAAATTATTGATAAAAAACTTACTATAATCATAGCTACATATATAAGCTACTTAAAAGGAACTGACCTTCTGGCAGCCCTTACGGACCAGTCTCACAGCTAATATATGTACATAAGCTATCGAATGGTACAAGTTTATTAACCGAGAGGGCTTTGAAAACATGAGTAGTGATCAAGTTATAGAGATGACATAATAACAAAGTATTACAATGATAGAGTATGTAAAAGATTTATCCATGTAACACACAAAATACAACATATAGGATTGAGATTCTCTCAATTTACTTTAAACATGAGCGGTCATGTTTCATCACATACAGAACTGTCTGCGCGGCCCGATCTTTATTTTGTTTGTGAAAGAACATGACCGGTTCTGTTCAAACTAACTTGAGAGAATCTTAATCCCAACATATATTAGCTTATGATGTGCTTATAATCAATTTGAAATTTCACTTGCGGGTCATGATCTTTAAAATTCAGGCTGCATATGCCATGCAATTCCAAAACTCACTTAAACATCTATCTAGCAGGCATGTGCGATCTTTGAATCTCATTTTTAGTACCCTTCAACAAAATTCGTAAATTTTACTACTTGTTTCGAATAGTACATGTATCTTAATTAAACGGGGCCATAGCAATGGCCAAGTGGGCAAGTCCCAACTTCTATGAATCTGTCAATTGAGAATATTGTTGAATACCATGTCGGTACTACGAGGACAATTTTCCGGAGATAATGCAAAGATCGTTATCATCCAGAACCATCGATCGATCAAATGTATTTATGACAATGGCAACGACGTTTCTATAAAAAGACAAACAACTTCTAATAGTTCCATGAATCTACAACGCTATATTTGCCTTCTTCATGAACTCAATCGTTGAAAACATATCGATGTAGACCTGTCCCATGGGGACCTCGTCATCTTGCCACACGGGGATATAAAGCGACGAGAAAAATAATATGTATGCGACAAAGAGACAAACGAATAATTCATGTTCCTGATGTTGAAATGAAACTAGTCATTAAATTTTTGGATTTAGAGTTGCAAAATAAGTTGGACATATATGTCAAGCCAAGTTGTATAGAGAAAATTTTGAATCGTAGGAGATAAGTTTACATAGATATATCGATCCGGTTTATGTATACCTTATTTTGTTTGTGAAACTGTGAAGAATATATTAGCTCCAAAACATATAAATGTTACAAAGATTTAATGAGTGATACTTGGATCGATTGTATATTTCTTTTTGCTCTCCTAATCAAAGTAAATAAAGTAAATTATTTCGTAAAATCTGTATTTTAGTTATGAACCAAGTTTAACGGATTCATTTTATGATAATAAATTACCATGGACTTCCAAATTGATGTGGCGTATGTGAAGTCTACAAAAGTTGTAATTTAGTATAGTTTAGCATATTTTTTAGTATTAATTTTATATGCGTAAAAACTTATTTGTTTAAAATTGTGACGTATTGAAATCAAAAGTAAATTACCCATGTAAATGTTTTAGGCGAAGTTTAGACTTTGTTTGATCTTGATGTCAAAGGTTTGCAAATAGAATGTATCGAATACATTAGCTAAACTGTTAGGCCTAAAGCCCTAAACTAAATTGGGCTTAATCAAATTTGTTAGCCCGTTTATAATTACATTAAAAGCCCAACCAATATTAAAGATTTTAAGACTGATCTACGGGTGTTCTGTGGGTATTACTCAAATAAATCGAAAACCGAAACCGAACTGAACCAAAAACAAATGAACCGAACTTGTAACCGAACCGAATTTATCAAAACCAAACCAAATCAAATTAAATATTCGGTTCTTGGTTCGGTTATGGTTCTAGCAATCTAAACCGAAAACCGAATTCAAATAAATATAAATACTTTTTTATATATTTATATATAAAAATATATTAAAACATTTTCATATTATAAATATAACATTTTTTAAGTTTTATATTTTTTTTCTAAAAATTTATATGCATAAATGAATAAATAATTAAAAATATGTAATTCGGGTTATTCGGTTATGAGAATTCGGTTATTCGGTTCGGTTTTCGGTTCGATTTAATCAATTTTAATTCGGTTCAGTTCTCGGTTATATCCAAAAAACAAATTAACCGAACTAACCGAACAGAATAACCCGATAACCGAACCGATGAACACCCCCTACTGTGATCCAACATTATACCCACCTCAATTAATATATACCCACCAAGTTACCAACTCTATTGGGGTAGAGATGCACAAACCGGTTTTGGGGCCAAACGGGTTCGGTTTCAAAACCGGATCGAATCGAGTCAAAAAGTCAACAAACCGGTTTGATCTAAAATCGGATCGGTTTGAAACCGGTTTTAATGAGATCCGTTTTTTTAAGGCTGACAGTGGGTAAAGGGGGAGGGTTGTATCATTTTTTTTCCTTTGGTTTCACGGTAGGTGAAAGAAAACATCTTAATACTAAAAAATTAAACTTTTAATAATAACACATATTTAAACATCAAATTATATATTTTTTAATTTTTATTTTTAAACATCAAATAACATTAAAAGAATAACATAAATTATACTAATAACGTCTTCAGTGTTCAGTAAATAACATTAAAGGAATTCATCAAATAACATTAAAGGAATAACATAAATAACGTCTTTGTCTTTTTGTGTCTGGAATTAATCGTCTTTGTTATGTAATTCGTTTTCTTCATTTAGCTCTTGTGTTGTAAGAGGTACGAATAAACCCATGGCTATTTCTTCCTCGTGTATTTCTTCTTCAACCTGCAACATGTTGCCTTTGAGTGGTGATATATTTTGAATCTTTTCCACGCTGTAGAGATGGTCCTTAAAACAAATGCAAACTTTCACCCACAACGGAGTGAGTTTTGTTCTTCTTGGTGATATAACCCTGCCACTAATAGAAAAGGCTGATTCTGAAGCTACCGTACTAGCTTGTACCGTTACTAGGTCATGGGCCATGGCGGCTAGAACCGGAAATTAAGAATTCCGTTCTTTTCACCATCCCAAAATATCCAAATTCTCAAACTTTTGAAAAGTAATTTGAGACAAAAAAATTCGGGTCCTCGATACCTTCTGAGCTCGCTACTAGGGGTGTTACCTCGACCTCGTTTTGTATTTTCATTTCTTTAAATATTATAGTCGAATTGTTTTGTCATTACTATGAGAACCCGTATCTTGATACATATCATGAATATGTGTTGAACTTGAGCCATATTTTGTTAAATAAACTTTAAATATTTTTGTTAATACAAATAAACCGTAAAAATGTTTATTCATATTTAGCGATCTCTTTGTGTTTTGTTGATAACAAATATAAAGTTATCATAAGTAAAATTATAAGAATACATGTTATTTTGTAAAGTATTTGCATTTGGTCATTCACATAAAATGTTGTAATAATTCATTTGTTGTAATAGTTTATTTAATAGGATGGGTAATAGAGTGGCAATTCGACCACGAAACACGAAAACACGACACGACCGACGACGAAGTTAACGGGTTTCGTGTTTGGGCTTATCGTGTTTAGATGTCGTGTTCGTGTTCAGGTAAGATGACACGATAAGATAACGTATCGTGTTAGTGTCAAGACTGTTAAGACCGATAAGACACGATAAGACACTGTTGACCTGTTAAGACCCGTTCGGACTGTTAAGACTGTTAAGACACATTAAGACATGTTAAGACTGTTAAGATTTCGTGTTTTAGCGTGTCAAGAGCTGTTAAGACCTCTTATCGTGTCTTATCGTGTTCGTGTTCGTGTAACCTGTTAATTTTCGTGTTCGTGTTCGTGTTTTAAGATCTGACACGATTAGCTTATCGTGTCGTGTTCGTGTTAGGTCTTAACAACTTCGTGTCTTATCGTGTTCGTGTCGTGTCGGACCTGTTATGCCAGCTCTAATGAGTAATATCCATAATCCATGACCCATACCCATGGAGCTAATCAATAACTCATGACCCATTGCATGACATCATGCATGAAATCATGTTGGGTATTATCCATGACTCATGACCCATTGTCTAGATACATTGTATCTTGTTGAGTACCCAAAGCTCATACCACTAACCCATGACCGGTTTGCAACCTAAAATCGGTGGTACAACCCGGTTTGTCGGATCCTGTAGATAGATGGGCGGATCCCTCGAGTGAGGATCCGGCGAACCGAACTCTGATGAAATTTTGCCTATAAATAGTGAGCCATTTCTTCATTGTTACTCACCCTCTTCTTACAAACTCTATCATATATTATCTCACTCTTCTACCCTCTGATCTCTTGATCAATCTAGTAGTTCTTCTTTCTCTTATTGTGATTCTCATATAGGTCCTTCTCAAAGGCAAGATCACGATACTACAAGTCATCTAAGCAAGGGGTCCTTGATTGGTTTGTTCATCCACAAGATTTCTATAGCAAGATCTTATATTTCATATTTCACATAGTTGTTGTGTAATAGTTGTATTGGTTTCGTCCGCCGTGTTAAGGACTCGGTATTTAGCTTTGTACCAGAATAAGTGTAAGCGACGTTGTGAGGCTTCTCCGCCGTGTTGAAGGAGCTTGTTGACATAGTGCTTGAACTCTACAGTGGGAACTCGGGGGTGGAGTAGGGCAAGGAATGTGTCCTTGTAGCGAACCACTATAAATCACTTGTGTCATTTCTCTATCCTTTACTTTACATGCTTTCATTATTTACTTTACTTATTGCTTTATACTTTCTATCCATCCATACGAATTCACATAAGATCGAATCTAAAATTTTGAAACTTAACTTAAAATCGTAAAACTATTCAACCCCTTCTAGTTTTCCACAATTTTGTCAAAAGCCATGTTAAAGTGAGCACATTGTTTTATTATATAGTTTTGGTCTTTTCTAACAAACCCAAATCATAAGAAATGTTAGCAATTAAAGTCTCAACCACGCTTGGTTTAGAGTAGGGTTTAAAGCGACAACACAAGTTATAACGGAGGCAATTCTTTAAAATAATTTTATAAACTTTTCTTTCATTGGTTGCATCATTTTTTCAAATAATTTGCCTCTCATTTCAAAGTCGTTTATTTTTTAAGTCAAATAAAGTTGTTTAAAACAAAACAACTTGTAGCATATATAGTAAACTTCCGATAACAAAGTAGTAGATTTTTTTAAAACTCCAAGCATATCCGAAACAAGTTGTATAGTATACCAACTTGACGCGGGATAAGCCGTAACCCGATTATGTTGTGCAAGTTGGTCATCAATATTTTTAAAGTATCTTGTTGTCATAAAGCACATTTAAACATGTTGCAAGTCGAATTCCATCGGGTAGGTACGTCCCAGTTCGGACCTAACCAAAGGACATTTTTATCGGTACAAAACTTCAAATATTTATGATATTGAGCATTACTAGTACTAAAAATATCTTTTAACATTTATTTAAAATTGTTTTTTATTGGCGCAATAACATTTAACCCGTCTTGCACAACCAAATTAATGATATGTGCTACACATCGACTATGAAAAAAGACACCGTCGCAAATCGGTTTATATTTTAGTTTTAACTGATCAACCGCAAAGGTGTTGTTCGACGCATTATCGAAAGATGTAGCAAAAATATTTTCTTTTAAATTATACGTTTTGATAACAAAATCTAAAATAGCATATAGATTATCGGCGGTATAAGGGTATTCAAACAATTCAAAGGCAATCGTATGCTTCAGCATTACCCACATTTTGGGATTTACCCAATGAGCGGTAACACAACGATACGAATCCGGTGAACCATGTGGAGCCATCCAAACAGACACGTTAAACTTACACGGTTTGAAATATTGAAATCCTAAAATCATTTCATTTTAGCTAGTTTCACATATTTATACAATCACGTCTTAGTGTAGTGCGACTTATATGACAATATCGAGGTTTAAGCGTTTTCTCGGATAAGCAGGTCATTCGTTTATTGTCGAAGTGGTCAAAAGGCAAGTGAATCACAAAGTGTGACATCCTTTTCCGAACACGAGCCGCCTCGTAATGCCACAAACGATTCATCATTCTCCATTGTTGTTTGACTAGAACCCGACGCGACTTTCAACGCGGGACAACTTTTCAACATATGATCTTTCAACGTAGTATTCCCGTCTTTTTTGAAAAAAGCCCCACATTTCCTACATCTCACTTTTCTCGAACCACTCAACATCACACAAAAATCGTAGTTTGACCAAATCGCCGGGTTTCTTTCATCTCTTTGATAGCCATCACCGTAAGATTGGTTGTGAATCCCCAGCATAAGCGGAAGATTGAGATTCCCATATCCGGATGCTAGTTTTTAAGAGCGTTTTTCGTTTTTGAGAGCGATATATAGCTTATGTTATAGTAAAGTACATGGCTTGTAAAGTAAACTAGCTAACACAATATTCATTTATTAAATAACGCTAAAATTATATGAGCCTACAATAACATACGGCTAGCTTCATGAATTTTTTATCAATTTTTTTTTTCTTTATTTAGTGAAATTTTATTTTGAAGTTAAAAAATTCTATCTTGACAACTCTTGTAATTACATGCATATGAAAATTTGAAATATTGAAATCTAAAGAAAAGCACAACTGGTATTTTCCTCTATATATGTTTTAGAAAAGCTAAAGAACAACTTTCATAAATGTTTTGTTTTTATTTACAGAATTTGGGCTACACATTGTTGGACGATAATGTCCGGTTGCAAACAGAACAATGAAACGTTTTAGGCTGCTTTGTATTCGGAGTTGGGCCAAAGGCCAACAACCCATTAAGCGTAAACTGTTTATAAAGCAGTTATTTTTAGGTTACAATGTTTAGGTTTTTATTGAAACGGTATAACTCTTCATACACACCGTTTCATCATGTATAAATAGATTTAGGAATCCTGTAAATTAGTTAACCCTTTTCATTATCAATATCAGTTATAGGGTTCAACCCCACATCTTTTGTTTTCTGTTTTTTATTCGATTCTTGTGTATGATATGCATGAAGTTGCTTTGATCAATTTCGATCTTGGAAAATCTTTTTTAAGACCTTTTATCAGTGGCATCAGAGCCTATGGGATCAAGCAACACAACCAATTCATGCTTACAATCATCATTCAAGAGTCTTACATCGATGCCAATTGGAAGAAGAAACAAAAACCCTTAATAAACTACAAAGTTTTGGTTTTTGTTATAACGGTTATGGATTTAACCATGAAGA
Source organism: Chrysanthemum lavandulifolium (assembly GCA_022545495.1). NCBI lineage: Eukaryota > Viridiplantae > Streptophyta > Magnoliopsida > Asterales > Asteraceae > Chrysanthemum > Chrysanthemum lavandulifolium. Next base: position 275,672,466 of record CM040244.1, read on the forward strand.
AGAAAAGAAGAGGCTTGTTTGGTATTTTTAACCAACAAAAGGCCATGAAGATGTTTTCAAAGAAGATACTTGGCCTGTCAAAGAACATGGTGAAAGATCAAAACCTGCTACAATCAATGAAGGGACGTCTTCAATTGCTATTATAGCACTACTAGGGTATCACACTTTGGAACAGATGGACATGTTTCAAAAGGCAAGGAAAAATGCCATGAAGGTCGAGAAGATCAAGTGATCAAACCCAATGAGAAGAACAGTCAAATTGAGCATTCTGGTTTTTTTTTTTTAAGATCTCTAAAAACAAGTATCAACAAACTACAAGATAGAAGACATCAAGATTAAAAAGGCATCAAGGACAAAGAAAAACAAGAAGATTGAAGGCAAGAAGTTTGGCATCAAGACATTAAGGGGGAGATGTTGGACGATAATGTTCGATTGCCAAACAGAACAATAAACGTTTTAGGCTCTCTGTATTCGAGTTGGGCCACAGCCAACAACCCATTAAGCGAATCTGTTTATAAAGATTATTTTTAGGTTACAATGTTTAGGTTTTTATTGAAGCGGTATAACTCTTCATACACACCGTTTCATCATGTATAAATAGATTTAGGAATCTCAGTAAATTAGTTAACCCTTTTCATTATCAATATCGGTTATAGGGTTCAACCCCACATCTTTTGTTTTCTGTTTTTATTCGATTCTTGTGTATGATATGCATGAAGTTGCTTTGATCAATTCGATCCTGGAAAATCTTTTTAAGACCTTTTATCACACATTGCATAGGCAAAGGTAACAGTTAATTTGGATGGACCAAATTGAAAAACCATTTATAACTTAACCTGAAAAGAGCTAAAGTATCATATATACGGGGTAGTGAAACTTCTTTGTAAGTTGAAACTTAGTTCAAGGACAATTTATGCAAAAGTCACAGCATGTATAAAAGTTAAAACGTGTAAATAGTGATTTGTTACTCTACGAGGTACGATGTTTACAAACAACATATGTATATATTTGATATGATACAGATTTTTCGCAAAAAGATTGGCTCTGTCTGTTCCATGTTTTTCGACGAATGTACGAATGTACGATTCATATTATGAGCACTTGTAACCGTACCCCAATTCAGCAGATGTTCAGGAACAAAACTCTAGAGACTCAGTCATACTCAATCTCCATATATATATAATCATCATTCAGTTACCTTAAAATATGTTGTATGTGATGTGATCTCTATTTTCACTGATTTATCGATCACACGTTATTTTTGTTTTCTCATCAATATATCAGTGATACAACATTGGTTCTTTGAGAAAACAGTGACATAAATGGCGAACGTAAAAGATGATGGAAAAAAGATGGATCCATTGTTTCCAAGGCTTCATATTAGTGATGCGGAAAAAGGTGGTATAAGAACACCTCCTAGGAATAAAATGTCGTTTAATGTACCATCACAAACGACACAAAGGTGTATGTCTGGATCTGTATCGCCGATCTTACCTCTTTCGAAAAGCAATGGTGGTGCGTCTTCCTATCATGTGAGTTTAACTACTTATTTTTTTTTTCTTGTTACAAAATCGACTTTTGTAGTAGTATAATCAGTTTTTTTCACTCTCTTATGACTAATTATCACACAATTAGTCTTACAAAATACTCCAATTCTGAGTGATTATAACCGATTGAGGGATTTGTCTACTATATTGTTTGACATTGTCGATTGAAAGATTTGTCTACTATATGTTACACAAGACAATGTTTGATTTTTGATTTTTTTAAGATCCACATCTAAAATGAACACTATAAGTAATCAAATAAACCATTCTTGATGCAATTAGTTTTAATCAGATTATCACTTATGAACAATGTCAAATGCACCCAAGCTAATCTTCTGAAGTGTTCTTAGTTGTATGCTCTATTTATCCTATTCATTTTTTTGTGTTTTGTGATAACTCAATGGCGATATAGGACACAAGCTACAAAAGAAGTGTGTTTTCGTCTTTTGGGCATTCACGTGGATCAACAAGAATGGCTACAAGGCTTGATTCTTATCACTCGAGTGGTGTCAATTTGAATATATCATTAACAACGGTGAAACAAACCATAGAAACTACTAAATGTCAAACTCTATGCAATACGGGACAGCTGAAACGTGGTGATTATTCTTTGTTTAAACCTCAAGATTTTAGAAGTGCAAGGAACTCTTCAATAAAAAAGATTGAAGATGAGGACGATTACTTGATTCCAAGTTTATCATTAATTGGGACTCGTCACAACACCAAACATATAACATCTTGTCAAAAACAATTGAAACTAACTGATAAGGAAACGACCCAAGAGAACAACTTACATAGTACAACTATTAAGGACATTGATGAAGAACCGGTGACACGTTATTCTGATAGAGTTCGGTATTCAGAAATGCTAAGCCGAGAACTTTCTCCCCCAAACCCAAGAAAAAGAAGTATCTCTATGGATGAACCACATATGTTACATGATCCCAACATTAGGTTGCCACTTAAGAGAAAAAGCTATCAAGAAAACATGGCCTACAACTACAAAGATGGTACAAAAACTATGAGTGCTTCTATATGCCCTTTGTTGGGAGACGATGGTAAAACTGATAGAAGTACTTATGAAGTTATTGCTCCTGTCAATACTTGTCAAGAAGATCGTCCCTCTTTAAATCTTGAAGATTCGGAGAAAAATGGAGACGCGTTAGAGATAAACAATGTATCGGGTTATAGTAATATAACCCCCGAGGAAGTTTCAGAAATAATTGGTCCAGAAGAATATTGCAGAGCAAGAAGAGTTATCATTCAGTAAGCATTTCTAATTCAAGTGCATTTTTTTCCATTTTGATATAAAAACTTGATTGATGTTTGGTTTTGTGTTTTAAACGTGACTTTTTTTTTCTGTCACTTTTAAAACACAAAACACTCTTAAAATTTGAAGTTATAGCTTGTTTCCAAGATCGTTAACTTTTGATTGACATTAATTTTCGTTTGCCATGATATTTCAGACAACAAAGAGTTTCAGTCGCAACTCTTTGAGCTGCATAGATTGATCAAGGTATGTCACATGTCATGAACATAAACATAACCCTTCAACTGAATCATTTTCTCGTAGTTTAAGGTTTGAATACTAAGCATTTTATTAACACCCGGACTTAAACAGGTACAAAAGTTACTTGGAATCACCTGATCTCTTACTCAAGACAATTTTCACAAGCGAAAAAGTACCCTTCAGAAGACATTTATCCACATATCGATCATCACAAAAAAGAAAGTTACCTTAGTTTCCCAATAGATGGTACAATAATAAAAGATATGGACAGAAGATACACCCCGAATCTAATAGACCTCCCTCCACCACCTCTCGCCACTAGCCCAAAACAATCACCATGGTGTTTCCTACCTCCACCCGGAAACCAATGGTTGGTCCCGGTTAGATCACCATCCGAGGGACTAGTATACAAGCCATACACCGGGCCCACACCTCCACCCATTGGTCTGATGACCCCGGTCTATGGCATGACCTTACCACCCTCAAATAGTGATTTCCTAACCAACACTTACAACCTCAATCCAACATCTTATAACCAAGGGATTAGTGTGTTTCCTAGTACTCCACTTTTTACATCATATGGATTACCAACAATAGAAGACGCGATTAAATATAATGTACCTATTAAAACTACTTGTAAAGAAAATGATTTGCAAGTAACTAAAGATGAACTTCCTCTATTTCCTACCACACCAATGGTTCAAGATGCCGATAAATGTAGAAATGAAAAGGGGTTTGATGAACGAATAAAAGTGATTAAAGCTGTACCACGTAACCCGAAATTGGCATCTGAATCAACTGCTCGTATATTTCAGTTTATACAAGAGGAAAGAAAACATACTGAATAGAAATGTATATTAGTAACAATTTTGTTAGTATAGTGAGAATGAGAATTGTTTTGGAATAATTTTTCATACATGAGATTAATATAGAGTTTTATTCATTTTACATCAAATAAAGTGTGTAATGCACCATTCAAATTGTTTATCCGATATCATGTAGTGTTTGGTATGCTGTAATTAACATTGGGCTTGGGCCTTCTCCGAGTTGCTTGAGCCCCGAACACTTATCGTGGGATTGTCTCCAGATTATCCTCCAACATGAGAGTAAGTAATCGAGGCCGGGCTTATTACGGAATTATTCCGGTTCCTCAACCTTCGCTTTGGTCCGTTCTTGGGCGCCGTGGGCCCAAACACTTATCGGCGTAGCCCAGTTCGTGTTGTGCTTATTAGTATTGGGCTTTGGTCGGGCTCATGACCCGAATATAGACTATACGTCATCATGTCCCCCAATCTAGTATGCGCAGTGATGGATCATGATACTAGACTAATAATCGCATCATTAAAAACTACGGCGTAGCAAAGAAGCCGAGAAAGATATATGCCGATACCTTGTATCTAGACATAATATATTAAAATGGACGCCTCGTTATTCGGGGGAAAGTAACTGCAGCAGTGTCACATCAAGAGATCTGGTCCACATGTTTGTGATAGTGGACTCCACGTGTCGCTCATCGCATGGATGAGGAAACTTATATAACCATCCATCCTCATTTTAACTGTGTTTCTCACAGTAAAAAGTTCAATCCGCCATTGTTAAGAAAACTTGCATTTGCAAAACAGAAAATCACCTATTTCGAAGGTAACCACGTGTACGCCTTATAAAAAATAACACCATGGTCAAGCAGTTATCTGATTTTACCACTTGACGGATTATTTTATACCACTTGGCGTGCATCCGCTTGTTCCGGTGCTCGTGTATCTATTGTAGATTTCCGGGGAAAATAGGTGTACACGCTTTTTCGAGTTCGCGAATCAACGAGTGCCCATATCTCTATTTCTATATGACGTGTTAAATTATTACCACTCACTTATCCTACCGCACCGCATCGGCAATAAGATAACCAACTTCGAGGTTAATTGCCGACATCGCGATTAACCCGACTATCCACTTATTCCGCATGCTCTACCACACAACGTGGTCGCACGGACGGGTCTCATTCGCTAACGCGGGCGCTTCCAGTTATACGATAAACCGAACGCGCCCGAATCGAGGGAGACTTTTTCTCGGTAGACGACGCTGTGCTTCCCACCGCTTTGAATTTTATACCTGGGGACATTGCCAAGGACGAGCGCCCGCTCGGATCATATGTCGTGGAGGATGCGAATCGATAAACGCCAACCGCATCCCGATTAGTTCCTATCCCGAGGAATTTCGTGCATATGGGCATTAGCCGTAATTATTTTGGTATGCCGATGAGATGCCAATCTTCTTAGGCGCTAATGGCTGGGTGGGTGCTCATCCCTCGCATCCCCTTTCTTAATTAATGTAAGAGCTTTCTTTTCCTTTTCGCACATTATATAACCTGTACTTGTTGTCTTCTCGCGCAGAGATGGATCTGCTTACAGCCAGTAACTAGCGAAGCCGATCTGGCTGAGTGTAGGGACACGGCACGAAAGAAGGAGAAGAGCCCCATGGATGCCACCGCAGGCGCACTCGCAATGAATTTAGGAGAAACAGGACCAGCCTCCGCCGCAGAGAAGCGATGCCACTGCAAAGCGTGCAAAACCCCATAGTGCCATCCACAGTAGCGCAACCACCACCCGTAGCAGCGGCGCAGCCTATGGAAGAAGAAGAGAGGAGAGGAGGAAGAATCTGGGCTGAGACTCAAAAGATCACGCGGAGATGATGGTGCGAGTTCTTCAAGGAAAAAACGCCATGTGATCCTCACTGTGGAGTCATCCGCTAGTGATGATGCGTCCTCGCACCCCTCTGCTAATACCTCTGGTCCACAGTAAGTCATGTCCTCAATGTTTTTTTTTTTTTTTTTTTTTTTTTTTTTTTGTTTTTGTTTTTATGTTTTATGCACCAACCGTGTTATATGGAAACTAATAATTCTATATCCTTGTACGCAGGTGGAACAGTTGCGAGTCACCATCCAGGTGAGTCCTTTACATTCCGCGGTCCGAACCGTGATAGCCACAAGGATGAGGACTTGTCTCATTGGGATGCATCACTGGGCAACCGGTCAAGAGTTGGTGCAGTGTTCAGCATCAAGCTTCACCGGTCGAGAAGCTAAGGCTCAAATCTCACGGTGAAAACAACCAAGGCGCTCAAAGGATCGTATAATTGCGCTGTCGGAGGCGCAGCTTGTCTAGTACCAAAGTCGAAATGGAGAGCCCGAGCGCGATGCCCGTAAGATGGCCGAGGAAAAGATGGCGCTAATGGGCCAAATAAGTCAAGAGCGCTACTTAGTCCTCCTGGGTACAAGTCTTCGTGTCTCGGGCAATCAAGTATTTGGAGAAGGGTAAGGATGAGTTGACCTCGCAGCTCAAACGCTTGGTGCCACAAAGGAAAGCGCCTGAAGCGCAGGAGATGAAGTCGCAGTCGAGTCCGAGTACGATGAGGAGTTGTATCCCAACTCCTATCTACTATTGCCGAGCGCAGTGGCTCATAGGCCATAGTCTTCGCCTTGTCGCACTTACTACCTTGGAGTCTCATGAAGTGGTTGATGCCTTGGGGTAGTTCAGGCGCCTGGAGCGTGGTGCGCAGAGGCGCTGAAAACTTCATGAGGCGGATCCGCTGAAGGTGCCGCTGATAAGGTACCCGGTATAATGCACATGCATATGATGAGTCAAGTTGTCGCTATGAAGAGGATGAAGAACCTTGAGCTTCCCATGATTGTCGAAATGAAGCGTGACCGTGATTATCCGATAGATGTTATCATGGAAGGGTCGACCTTAGCGCCATCGATCGAGGATGCGTAAGCAACCGCACTACTTTCTCGCTTCAATAGCTCGCAGATTCAAGTGCCTGCTTTTGCTCGCCCTGCAGACATTCTCAATCCCTTTGCTTTAGAGAAGGAAGTGCCTTTGAAGGAAGTCTTGAAGTGCATGCTACTAGGCTTGCCAAGAAAGAAGGCATTAACGGTAAGGCTGTTTTTGTGTGGTGTCTCACAGCACCACCTCCCCTGCTCGACGGGGTGCTGTTAGTGTCGCCACCGTATCTCGCCAAGATTCCGATTTGTTGAAGAGGATGAGCGAGATTAAGGAGTCAACTGCACCGCGTCGGCAGCTCTTCCTCTAGCGTTGTAATAGTTGGTAGGTTGTAACTTGTAAAGTAAACATCCTTTGTAATAACTTGTAGTCATTAATGAAAGTCTCCTTTTGCGTGTTTGATATTATTGCAACTTGTAAAGTGTGTACTTATCTGCTTGTCTTTACGATAAGACGTGTTCTAAGGATCAAAGTTGTACACAAGCGAATAATACAAGAAATCCATAGTCATGTACTAAGATTATAGTATACTTAAGAGAAAATTTCTAAGTATTTTGTTTGTTGCATAATCGTGTATGTTGTGATATGCAACAGATCAGAATATCATATCAAGAAATCAAGTGTCCTTGGTTCCTAAGTTGTTAAACGTGCACCATATGCGATGTTGCGCACCCGTCGGGATGCGCACAAAACTTATTCCAACGTCTCGAGAACAAGGTGTTTAACAAGGATACGTGATCCAATGTTGATGGGTTTGCAACCCTCTTACTCAACAAGTTGTTTAGTAGGTTAACTTATCCTTTTACAATCGTGGGTTTATGTTAGTGCATGCACGCCATGTAGGCAAGAGATAAAAAATGTTAAGACATAAAGTATATGGAAATAACAAATTAAAATATGTCGCGGAGTTAGCTAGAAACCGTGACGTTTTATTGATACTTGCAAGTTTTTATGAGAAATAAATGAGACATTATACTAAGGAAAACAAAAGTAAATACATAGATTTTTATTGGGCACTTCAATAAAGTGCCGGAGCGCCTGTGCGCTGGGCCGTAGCCATTCCTATAGGTAGCACCTCTTAAGGTTGCAGATGTTCCATGTGCATGGCGTCACGACCATCCAAGCCTCGTAGCTTGTACGCTACTGCTCCCAAGGCTTCAAGAACCTCATAGGGTCCTTCCCACTTTGGTCCAAGCTTACATGTGTCTTCTTCGTGGCTCGCATCATTGGCGCGTAAACGAAGTCACCGGTCTCGAATGAAACACGGCGCACTTTAGCGCCATAGTATCCCTTCATCCTTGACTTTGATTTTGCCTCCAGATAGTCGCTGTCGCGCTTTCTTCTAGCGTGTCTAAGTTGACACGCCTCGTCATCATTGGTTGCCACATTGATTTCAAAGAAGCGGATAGTTGGCATTCGATCTCTACCGGTATGATGCTCGTCCCGTAGACTGTAGAGAGAAGGGGTATCCCTCGGCCGGGTTTTATTGAAGTGCGCGCCCACGTAACATGCGATAGTTCTTCTACCCATCTTCCTTTGTGCTTGTCCAAGCGTGCCTTGATTCCTTCACCTGTGCTACGATTCACACGCTCAACTAAGCCGCTGGTTCGTGGGTGTTTAACCGACGCCAAGTGTTGTGTGATGTTTAGCTTCGCACCGCCCTTGAAAGGGTTATCGATAATTGTTTCCGTTGTCCGAGATGATTTCCTGTAGACCGAAACGGATACAATGTTTTCCCATACAAAGCGCTTTCACCCGGTTGCCGTGATTGTTACCACCGCTTTGCTTCGATCCACTTGGTGAAGTAGTCTATGGCGACTATGAGGAACTTTAATCCTCCTACCGCGACAGAAAGTGGACCTGCGATGTCGATACCCCACTTGTAGAATGGCCATGGTGCCGTAATTGGTGTTAGCTCTGTTGTGGTTGGCGGGAATGGGTCTCATGAACTTGGCGTCGCGCACTTCCTCGATTAAATCCCACGCGTCGCGGCATGGGGGCCAATAATATCCCGACCATAAAGCGCCACCACCACGCATCGCGGGTCCCGAATGCATGCCGCATGAACCTTCGTGGATTTCTCGCAGACATAGGTTGCTTGTGGGGACCAACACAATGGAGCCATGGTTGCAAGAAAGAGCGCCGACACAAAGATGTTGTCCCGAGTTCAAACCTTTGTGCCAGTACCGTATCCTTCGGCTTCCTTCGCTTTGGGTAATACTCCTTGCTTATGAATTTACTATCTGTCATCCACGAGGTCCGCCTTCCTCTATTATCGTGATACTTCCATTTCGAGATGGATTTGCTTTTCAATGTTTCCACCAACACCGTTTGGATAGGTGTGCAAAGCTTGTGGATGCTATTTTGCTTAGCGCATCCGCCGCGGTTTCCCTCTTGGAACCCGCTTGATGGTAAACCCACAAAGCTTTGAATTAATGCCTTGGTTTTGTCGAGGTATCAATCATGTTTTCCTCCTTGATACGCACTCACCCAACACGTGGTTGGCTACTAGTCCGAATCTACGCTCGCCTGTGTCACAGACACCCATTCGAGATGCAATGCGAGTCCAAATATTAGGCTTCATATCGCCTCGTTATTTGTTGTCAGAATTCAAACGCAGCCGCGTAAGTGAATTCTATTCCTTCCGGTTTGTGAGGATGAGACCTCGCCCCACCCATCTACGCAAGAGGATCCATCTGTGAACAAGATCCATGGATCCGTAGTTCCTTTGTACTTGGTGCAAAGGCCATCGCGGTCTCGTTTTTCAATGATGAAGTCTCGCGAGTATCCGCCTTTTCACCGCAGTCAGGGTCTCAGAGGGTGATGTTGTGCTCACCGAGCAATACGCCCATTTTTGCGCCGTCCCGATGCATCGGGCTTGGAGATGATTTGCTTGATCGGTTGGTCCGTGATTACCGTTATTGCGCGCCTGAAGTACTGCGTAGCCGCTAGCAAAGAAACACCAATGCCGTAACTAATTTTTCCATGGCGCTATAGTTCATCTCCGCTTTCTTGAGCGCCTTGCTTACAAAATAGATGTGGGTTTGTATCGAATCCCTATCTCGTTAGTAACATCGCGCTAATCGCCCATCGCCATGGATAAATACATAATCAACTCTTCCGGCGGTCGGGTGCGATAAGTGCGGTAGCGCTGCTGGTGTTTTTAAGTCGTGAAGGCCTCTTCGCCTCCGTAGTCCACCGAAAATCAACCTTTTATACACTTTGAGTGTTTTGAAAAGGGGTAATGATTTGTCCACGACTTGATAGGAATCGCTTAGACCGCCAGCCTTCCGAGAGATTGGACTTCCTTCAACGCGCGTGAAGGAAGTTCGATGACGCCTTTAGTCTTTTCTCGACACGGTTTTATACCGTCAGTTCTATTAGGTATCCATGAACATGCCTTCGAGAGCGCCAAGGTACATTTTTGGGATTCACTTCATGTTGATCTCTCGAGAGTTTTGAACGCTTCCTCAATATCGCGACTAACTCATCTTCAAGATGGCTCTTTATGACCGTGTCATCAACATAGACCTCTAGGTTGCGCCCACCTGCTTTTTCGAAAGCATTATCTACTAACCACGATAGTGGCGCTCTCTTTCAAGCCAAAGGGCATTTTGTGTAACAAGAGACGCCTTGGCTTGTGTGAAAGGCCGCTTTTCCTCGTCCTCCTTAGCTATCCGGATTTGATGATATCCTTTGTATGCATCGAAAACACTTTAATGGATATCCGCACAAGGACTCTATTTTCCGCCTATCTCTCGTAATGGGTAGCGCCTTGTGGACATGCTTTGTTAAGATCCGTGAAGTCCACGCACATCCGCCAGCCTACCATCGCTTTCTTTACCATAACCGGGTTGGAAAGCCACCATGGTAGTAGACTTCCGCATGATTCCCGCCTACTAGCTTAGGTACCGCCAGATTGCTCACAGATGTTTCGAGCCCGGCCGCTTCTTCCTCGACAAGGTTAGTATCCTTGTCTGATTCTCACTATGTTCTGTGATTGAACGTGGTACTCCACCATGTGTTTTGGCCCCATGCAAAGATGTCCGTGTTCTTTGCAGGAGTGCGCACACCGCTACTTTGCCGTTGTCCGACAAAGGATCCTCCCATCGATATTTCCCGCTCGGGTAATCGGATGAATGGCTACCTTCGATTTGGAGTTTTGTTGCGCACCGGTCAGAATGGGTGCCGTCGCATGTGACCGCTACATTCTCGAGGTGGTACGACAAAGATTATGAGGTAACGACACCTCCTTCCATCGGAAATTTGAGCATCCCGTGTCAGACGACGGATCGCGTATGGTCGATATCCCTGGTCTTCCGATAATGCCATTGTATGGCGAGGGATTTGATTACCATAAAATTCACCCATGTCGTTGTGGAATGGTCGTTATACCCACTCTAACTAGTAGTCATAATTGCCCCATAGGCCATATCTTCTCTCTCGAAGCCGCCACCGCCGCGACTGGCTCAACTTATCACAGATCTCCCAAGCGCAGCTTGTTTAAAGCGTTGTTCGACATTATATTCGCAGATGCTCCACCATCAACATACATGCGCGGATGTCGTGTCCCCGCATTAATTTCGATGATGAGCGGCTCTACCACCGCGTTGTTCGTAGTTAATGTAGGAAAGTGATTGCGCCCATAGGAAAACTTCGGTCGACCTTCGCTCGGTTATTCTGCGCCATGATTGTATCATGTAAATAGTATCGCCTTGTCTTTGGGCCCTCCTTCTTATTCCCTCGCCTTTTGTTTATCTTTCCTTCTTTGATGTTCTCGACCAAATGATCCAATGACCTTCTTTGACTAGTTTGTCGATGAGTCATGCGAATGGACACATTCATTAGTAGTGCGGCCCTTCCGTCTGTGATAGTCGCAGACCACCTCCCACGCCCGATCCTCCCGGCACGATTGGTGGAGGTCTTGGGAAGTTTGCTCCTTCATGTAGTATCTTTTTGGAGTCTTTGTCGGGGATATACTTGTCATTGTCGCGCCCACCCCCGGGTTGCGATAATTCTCGTTACTGTTACTACTCCTGGCCAAGGATTGTCTCCTGTGTTGTTCCTCGGACCGTAGTTCGAGTAGCTTTTCTGCTATCCGCCGCAGCAGCCTCTCCTCGACGAAGGACCGTAGGCGCTTCATGACCTCATCAAAGGATCGGGGAATCTTGTCGCTCAACCTTTGATAAGTTCTCGTTGTCGATCCCATTCATGAACCCCGAGATTTTGAGCACCTCGGGCACGCTTTTAACTTGCATGCATTCATCTTGAAGCGCCCATAAAAGCGCCAGGATTCACCTTGGCGCCGTTTGACCTCGCGAGTTCAATGGGGTTTTTGCACACTTTTTCCGCTGAGTAAAGTTTAGGTCGAACGCCTTTCTTAATTCTTCAAACCATTGATGCTTCGCGCTGAAGCTTGTCAACCGCCCGCACTTCCTACTAGCGCGAGTCAACATATGGCAACATACAGTGCCGCGCCGCCAATTGTAGCGGCCGATTCAAAAATTTTAGGTGATCATCGATCACCGCTCGCTATAGGTTTTCACGCTAAGGTGCATGCGCCTCTTTGTTCTCTCGAGAAATCACCGATGCGCCGAGTGAACGATCTACCTTTTGACGGCGCCACCGAGGATATATCTTCCTCCTCTGGTCATTGTATCTGCTTCGACTTCCAATGTCCTCAGATCGTCCTCGTTGTCCGAGGAATTATCGAGGATGAATTTTCCTTTCTTCGGCCATACCGACCGTCCCGTGAGCTCGGACTCAAGGGCTATCACTGGGAGTATCGCCGCCAAGTCCGCCCCGACCTCCGGCCACTAAGTCCGGCATGGACACCCAGACGCTGCTCATCCTCCCCACTTTCTTCCGTGATGCCGCGAGTCGATGTCTCATCTTCCTCAATTCTCCTCCCAATTGCTAAACACCGGGGTTTGGCGGCTATCCCTCCCGCGCTTCTCCTTCCGACGGCCGGGGATGTTTCAAACTCGGTCGAATCGAGTCCGCATGCGACACCGACCGACCTCTTCTTTGCTTCCTTTTGCACGAGAGCAACCAATGTTTCGTAGTTTTGTGATACGAACTCATCCGGTGCTAGCTCGATACAACCCTTCGGAGAGTAGGAGTATCCTTCCACCACTATACCCTTGTTTTTATCGGGCGATCGTGCTTTTGTGAAGTTTGTTTCACCACCGCTGGGAATGGAGCGGCAAAAGGAGCGCGCAGTGATCTCCCGCGCTACGGTGGTCGCTGGCCCTGGGTTGTCCCCGAGCGAGGTTCCACCGCAGGAAGACCAAATCTTGGCCCGATCCTCGGTTTTTAGCAACATTGGTTGTCCTGCAGGTTTGCTTGGAAGTCGAACCGATACATGCGGCTTCTTTCCCGAAGATCTGCTTACATCGCCGATTTCCATGCTTCGTATTCTAGTTCTTAGTTCTTAGTGAATGGTCCCACGGATGGCGCCACTTGTTGATACAAAAGTTGGCTGCTTGTTTCGGGCTCCGCCTCGCACTCAATTAATGATTGTTGCTCGAGACCGCGACCAAGAGATGTAAAACACCGCTAGCTTACCGTGGGATTGTTTCCACGATTATCCTCCCATGAGAGTAATTAATCGATTTAGGTTAAAGGAGAATTAGGGTTTGTAGATCGCACTTTAACGAGGGATGTGATTCCTTTATATACGCACGGAATCCTTGTTGGTTCCGTGTTCCTCAACCTTCGCGATCCCGCCTAAGTCGGTTGGGAATGATTATCTCCATAATTTCCTTTATCCACAAAAGTAGGTGTGAGGGCACCCTCGACCCCGGGTGCCTTTTTGCACTATTTATTGTATCCACCTACGTGGAATAGCCCGACAAACTCCCCTACACAATGGGGTGGTACCGTTGAAATATCAATCCATTACATTTAACCAAACAAACACTTAAAGTGATATATGGTTACATAGCTTTGGTATGTATTCTTAAGGTTTACTAATCATATCTTATCTTTTCTTGATGAAGTCATATAGGTCCGCTTACACGACAAAAATTCCACATTCATGGACTCTTTCTTTGCCAAAACTATTAGCTCGACGCTCTTATCAGTCGCTTAAAGTTAGCTAGAGCGACAAAAAACCCATGTTTTAAAATATTTGACTTTGATTATAACCTATAGCGGCCAAATGGGCGACTTTCGTGGTCACTATAGGTGTCACTACCGACCAAACCTTATCCGCGTTCAAGATTTTATTTCCACCAAGAGAAAATTTACCCGACAAATATAAAGCGATGACATGTGGTCGCTATAAGTCGTCGATATTGGTTTGGGTGATTTAATTTTTTATTTAAATAAAATTAAATTAATTATGAATAATTTAAATTATTTATAAATCTTAACGCGTCAACATTATAATGGATTCACATATTCATCCAGTCATGTTCTTTTTTAAAAGCTATTTTTTTTTCTCCTAGATTTTGGAGCAACCACTGATTTTGGGCCACCATGAGACTTTACTTATTTTTATATGTCACAACCCAATTTGGCCCATTTTGCCATTGTAACAAGCCCATTTGATCAAATTCAACCCATTAGTCAAAAAGTAACCGACGACCCGTTGTTTACTATATATATAATTTCCATTAAACAATCACGGAACCCTAGATAACTGCTGATCACCGGAACATTCACTAAGGTATCTCCGTCAATTGATTTTTTTAACCATCAATAATATAATTCAATTGTATATTTTACATTCTGTAATCTTTCCTTTTTGGTTTGTCTCGAATTAATTGTCAACTACTATGGCTATGTTTGGGAGAGGGCTTACGGGGGCTTGAGCTTTTAAAATAAGCTAACTTATAAAATAAGTTTTGTTTGTCATACGGGTTTTTGGAGGCTTTTATAAGCCATAAGCCCAAGCCTATAGAAAAGTGTTTAAAAATGTAGGGGAATTTCATGTAAAAGCCGGAAATATATGTGAATTTAGTTTGATGTATTTTTATGTGATTTTACATTAATAAGCTTCGACTCCAACTCATTTGCTAAACAACTTTATAAAAATATAATCTTTAGCTTTCGCCTTATAATATAAACCCCAGCCCATTGCCAAACATGTCATATATATATATTAGTTGGAATTGCTTAAGGGGGTGTTTGTTCCGACCTATATAGCCCGCTTTTAGGGTCTATTTTGTTGTAGGCTCATGTTTCATAAGTTCATTTTTTATGGCTTATCTTGAAACTTTTCGGTGTTTATGTAAGTTCATTGTTACATAATAAACTTATATGAGTTGATAAGTTTCAAAATAAGCCAAAAAACTGAGCTTATGAAATATAAGCCCAAACCCAAATAAGCCATAAGCCGGCTATATAAGCCGAAACCCTAAGTTACTATATTGCCATTAATCAAAATTGTTATTTACAAAACTATACAAAAATGACAATAATTTTGGGACGGAGGTAGTAGTATTTTTTCACCATGGCTTTTAGTTAAACCCGGATAGTCTATTGCTTTTGGCTACTGGGAATTTGGTTATTAATTTACTTATTACAATTAGATAGTGCACTTTAAATATATATAAAAGTTACTGATTATATTGTGAAAGTGTTTTACTTTAACACTTTTAAAAGTATACACTCCCACCACTTTTACGCTTGCAACAATCACTATCCACTTTTTATAATAATACAGAAAAAGAAAAGGGATTTTTTTTTTTTTTTTTATGCTTTCACCAAGCCCACCACTAGGAGGCCGCAATGGCGCACCAAGACCCACCTTGAGAAAATTCACCATTGCGAATGCTCTAGAAGTATACTGTATTAAACTAATTATCTTAGATAATGATAGTCTGAAATTGTCTTACTTTTGACCTACATATTAAGATTAGTTACTGCACCAATTTTTTTGACTTTAAGATAGTGATGTTAAATGTTTATGTTGTGAAATTGTGTAACTTTTGGCCTAGTGTTATGCGAGTAGTGCAATGAGTTTATATAGTTATGGTTGATTGATTAGTATTAGGATTATATGTGGTGTTATGACCCGAGTTTTATATATTTGTCAACATTCAGGTTGAAAGTAGTATCTGCGGAATATGTCTAGATAGTTTAGTAAACATGTTTACGAAAACCGGGCGGATGATTTTTGATATGCAAAAGAAGCGAAAATTATCTGCCAATAAGAAGCTGTTAATGATCGACAGGAAGAAGAAGCAGCAGAAAACAGAACATTTGTCTGATTTGGACGATCGAGTGGGGTCTAGTGAGAAGCCGACTGTACAAAGTGTTGATAATGGCGTAGATGGAGTTTTAGTTAGGGAGTCGAAGAGGAAACTTTCGTCTATTATTCGGAAGGTGATAAGGTGTAGAAAGAAGCGAAAGATGGAGAAGGTAGATAAAATGGATGAATTAGATGAACCGATAGATGAGATTTCTGAAATGCCCGATCTCGTTATCCACCGCATTCTCTCGTTTCTGCGTTGCCCTAAAGATGTTGCTCGAATCACTGTGTTGTCTAAGAAGTGGAGATCTATATGGGCGGCATTCATCTCATTTGACTTTGACCAGAAAAAGTTTAAAGCATCAGAAGGGTATCATATTGATAAGTTTATAACTTACGTTGATAACACATTAGCAACCAAACTCGAGTCAATGCATATAATACAGAAGTTTAAGCTTTCCATGTGTGAAACTAGTAAAAAGTTGAATCTTCGTATAAATGATTGGTTAAGTGCTGCTATAAATAAGCATGTCAGAGAGCTTGAGATTCATGTGGAAGAGAAAAGAAAGAAGCATTATATGGTACCTGGTATTCTCTTTACCGCTAAGAAATTAATTTCACTGAAGCTGTATGGTTGCAAGTTCCATGGTACTATCGTTTTTGATCTTGGTAACTTAAAAGAGCTTTCGATTAAAAGCTCGCATATAAATGGAGATGTGATGCATAGTTTCATTTTAGGTTGCCCTTTGCTTGAGGATCTGAGATTAGTACATTGTGCTGGGATAGGTCAATTGAATATTTCGACTCTTGATAAGCTTCGTACGCTTGAGATACATGAATGTCATGGTCTCAGGCTGGTCAAAATTAACTTACCTAACCTTGTAAGTTTCTTGCACTGGGGGAAAGAAACGTGGGAATGTGACATAACTTTGGATGGTTGTGAGAATCTGAAGAATCTGACTTTGAAAAGTCCTGGTTTGACCGATGAGTTGTTTCATGAGACGATGACAAAGTTCCCAAACCTTGAAAAAATAGCTCTGAGAGAATGTAACAAGCTCGGAAGGATAACCATATTGAGCTCTAAACTTAAGGAACTATCGGTGGTTAAATGCAAAAACTTTGAGGATGTCGTTATTGATGCGCCAAACTTATCTACAATGGAGTATGTTGGTGAAAAGATGCCTTTTTCTCTCATGAATATTGCAAGTTTGCATGAAGCTAATCTACATTTACAAATTAAAAAAAACAAGTCTATCGTTACAAAAGAGTTGCTGATCTTTTTACAGAAGTTTGCGATCAATGGAGGTTGGAAGCTGATACTGAAATCTAATAAGGTAATAAATGTATTTCTTTTACGATATCAATTATTGTTTTGTGAATTAATCTTTAACTTAATATTAAATTTGCTTTGTATTGTGGTTGAAGAATGTAACGATACATGAAGAATTGACGGAAGTCCCGCATCTGTCAGATGATGATATCAAGCTACAACTTATCAAGTCTCCTGTGAAGGTGAAGGCTTATATCAATCATTTACTGCGAATGTCTCGGCCAAAGTCTTTGTCGTTGGTGTCATCTTCCAGTAGTGATTTACTGAAGGTAACATGGCAGACCCGTTTTTGTGATCTAATTATTCAGTCTTCTGTGATATTTTTTTTTGTTTGTTAAATATAACTTCTTGTTAATTGATAATTTTAGAGGTTGAAACATGGGCGGGTTGGGTGACTAGTCAAAGCGGGTCGTGGTGTCAAAAATACTTCTTTAAAAATAGTTTGTAAACAATTAGTGCGGTAACTACTATTTCATACCCTTTGATATGATCTAATTATTTAGTCTTTTGTTGTTAAGAATAACGTCTTGTTAATTTCGTAATTCTAGAGGTTGAAACATGGGCGGGTTGGGTGACTAGTCAAAGCGGGTTGTGTTGTCCAAAATACTTCTGTCAGATAAGTTTGTAAACAATTAGTGCATAACTGCTGTTTCAAAAACTTTATTATTACAATATTATAATAATCTATACTATTATATAGCGATCTACGAGGTGGTATACATCAAAAATATACTTTGTGGGTACTTTTGGCCCGTTTGACCCATTTTATTTTTTATATAAAATATGTTATTTTTTATATCACACATGTTACCCGTTAGATAAATACATAACCCAAATCGACCCATTTCATAGGTAAGCGGGTCTTGGACTCTTGGTTGTCACCTCTACCTAGTTTTATTCCATCTTTTCATGTTGCTGAACTTTTATTGTCACTGTTCTCGATTTACCTTGCTTTGACCTTTATTTGGTTTTATTATCTTAGTTCATGAAGGAGAAAATAATGTCAAGAGAAGAGAATCCACATTGCTGTACATATTACTCGAAAAAGTGCTGGCTTCATCACATTAAAGATGTTAATATGGAGCCTTTTAAAGGGGGAGATGATAAAGAAGGAACATCTCGAAATATGCAACAGACTACTTTTATATTCTACTGGAAATCTTTGAATCTTCACAACTCACAAGTCACTCCTACCGCGTTGGTTTCTACCGGAAAATTGAAGAATTCGAGCTTAGAGTCAAATCCATAGATAGACAGATGCAAGTATATAGATAGAGCTTATTTGATACATTCAGTTTGCTTTTTTCATAGACTAGAATTTCCTTTGGGTGATGTCAAACATTTTTATTAACCTTTACTTTATGGTGCACATTTAATAGCATTCAGTAATATTTCTCGATATGAATTCTTTGAATCATCTTTCATTTTCTCACTTCTTTGTATCATTCTCTCAATTACATAACAAGTTGCTGAGATACGGTTAATCTTACGATGGTATATGCAAAGCAAAAGTAAAATTAATGGCAGGGTGTTCCTGATGTTTCCATCTTTTTTTTACCCCACTAAGGCACTAACTAAAGTGCATGTTATATGCAACGCAAACATTGTTGGAGCGGAATTGGAATCAGTTCATGTTTTATGTATGCGGTTATAGAACGAAGACCTCTATGTTGGAATGGAATCAGAATCAGATGCTTAGCATTGTAGCACTTTACTTGCTCTTTATATCAACAACTATTTGTGGAAAAATCATACACAACCACGTTACATACGTCGTCACTACATCTTTCCTTGCAGGCTTCTCTTTCTATCAAGTTTTTGAACTCATCATGGTATAAACTTTCATCATGTATCTTTGTTATTAAACTAAATCCATTTTATGATCTGTAAGAAGCGAGCCTTCTGAGCAGGTAGATTTTCTGTATGTTTAACATGATATTTGAATAAAACAGGATAACACTATACTACTTGGACCATGGGGAGGAAATGGAGGATCATTGGGATGATGGAGTACACACTGGAGTTAGAGATATAACTCTTGTATATGGTAGTTGCATCGACTCAACCGCGGTAACATATGATAAGTATGGAAGACCTTTCCGCAGAAAAACATGGTGGCGCTGGAGGAACCAAAACTGCCGTGGTACATTCTCGCTAAGTCTTGTGTACTATATCACAAGATATGTGTTGTTATCAATTTTATTTTATTTTGTATTATTAAATTTCTATCAGATTAAGCTGCATTTTCGGAGGAGGTTTTGATAAGTGTTAGTGGGCATTATTGCCCTGTGGTCTATGGAGGCAGCCTGTTATTCGATCACTCACTTTTAAGACTAATCAAAGGACATTTGGACCATTTGGGGTTGAAGAAGGAACACCCTTTAATTTCTTGACAAACGGAGGCCATATTGTAGGTTTATATGGAAGAGGTGGGTGGTTTATTGATTCGCTCGGGTTCGCTTTTAGCACCTAAAGTAAGCCTCTTCCACAGAATCCACATGATGTTTAGAGGATTTCATCCTTTTGCTATCAAAGATGATGAACATCAGAAAACCAAGGGATCAAGGGTTATAGTTGGGGCATATGAGTATGCATCATCTCTGTTTGTGGAGTATTCATGATGAACATCAGAAAACCAAGGGATCGAAGGGTTATAGTATGTTCTGTTCAAGTTATTTTATTAGGTATGGTATTGTAATGATTTTTCAAAGCATATAAATGCTAAATAAAATAATATATTGCCGTTCGATTGCTGTAGCTGTTTTTAAATATATTATGTTTCTAATGACTTCGCAATTATGCAATGAACAGAATCTAGAATCTAATTTGACAATTTATTATTGTTGTCGAATATTCATCAAACTAGTACAATTCTCGAAAAAATGAACGATAATACTAATTAAATTTCAAACCGGTGCATCAGTGCATGTAACATTGTATGATCTACAACTACATATACATGTAAGTATCATGTCCTTGGCAAAAGAAATAACAGATAATTAAAATCATACATGGACTCATTGTTTGTTGCCGAATACAAAATTTTACAAGCAATTATGCAGATGATATAGTTTCTAGCAGCAGAAGTGTTGTAAGATGCAACACAACAGATGCTTTGACAAAAAAAATATATATATATTTTGATAATCCAACTTATGGAAACAAATTATTTCAGTAAATAGACTTTCTTTTCATTCATCTAAGTAAACCACGGGTAAGGGATCCAGTGAGAAAAAAACTTAAAATGATAAGAATGAGAAATAACTATAACCACACATTTGAGAGAATTAGATGCATCTCTATTCATATAGATCCATCCTAATTTGTTTTGAAAGTGATTTTGAAAGTGAAAACGATGCAAAAATTCATCCTCCGAATCATACAAGTCATTCACTGATATATCCTCACTCCCCATCAATTCTTGATTTCTCCTTGCATCACGACTCACGAGCATATGCTTATTTAATTTTAGGACGATAATCATTTCTCAATGAATATTTGGTGGCTATTTGAGCATTCTGCACAAAACTAAGAACACGTAAACATTTACTAACAATTTTACATAAAGTTACACCACCTTCCTTTGTAACATCTTTATGAACAGAAACAAGTACAACAGTCAAAGCAAGTTAAGTGGACTGATGTAGCCACGTGATTGACCTGATCATTCATGAATGAGTCTTCGTTTATGCATGTGTTTATGATTATCAGATTTTGTGGATTTAAAAGAAAAGCAAGGTTTATGAGCCGGGTGTTCTGGAAGGTAACTTTTCTCCCTTATTAATCCACAAATATGATGCATGCATGTTTTATGTAACAAACACCTGCAATGTGTCGGCAAAATGGAATCAGAATCAGTGCATGTTTTAAGTATGTTTAGCATTAAACAAATACCTTTTGTCCCGTGATTAACCTCGTTCTTAAAACATATTACCTCAATGAATCATAAACACCTGCAATGTGTCGGCAAAATGGAACAGAAACAAGTACTACAGTCAAAGCAAGTAATTAAGTGGACTGATGTAGCCACGTGATTAACCTCGTTCATGAATGAGTTTTCTTTCATGCATGTGTTTATGATTCTCAGATTTTGTGGATTTAAAAGAAAAGCAAGGTTTATGGGTAACTTTTGTCCCTTATTAATCCAAAAATATGTGGTTCATGCATGTTTTATGTAACAAACACCTGCAATGTGTCGGCAAAATGGAATCAGAATCAGTGCATGTTTTAAGTATGTTTAGCATTAAACAAATACCTTTATGTTAGACTGGTATCCGATGCTTAGCACTGTAGTACTTTGTTTGCTCTTTATATATATTGTCAGCAATTTGGGCTCAAAACAATAACACACCATTACTTGATACAAGCTTTCATATTAGGCTTCTCTTTCACTCAACCTTTTTTTTTACTCGCAATGGTATGAATTCCCTCCCCTTTCTGTGTGCTTTAATTTTTTTTAGTGTCCATGATCTTACTGAAATAAATACAACAGGATAAGAGCATCATGCTATCGGGACCATGGGGAGGAAATGGAGGAAATCAATGGGATGATGGCATACACAGTGGGATTAGAGAGATCACTCTTGTATACGGTAGTTGCATAGACTCTATTCATGTGACATACGATAACAATGTTAAACCTTTACTGGCTGAAAAACATGGAGGCGTGGGTGGAACCAAAAATGCTCAGGTACAACATATTGGCGAAAAATCTTAGTGTACGTTATTCTCAACTGTATGTAGATTAATGCAGTTTAATATGGATCAATTTCAGATTAAGCTGCAGCTTCCTGAGGAGGTTTTGATAAGTGTTAGTGGGCACTATTGCCCCGTGGTCTATGGAGGAGCCCTGTGATTCGATCACTCACTTTCAAGAGCAACCAAAGGACATATGGGCCGTTTGGGGTTGAAGAAGGAACACCCTTCAATTTCTTGACAAATGGAGGCCACATTGTAGGTCTATATGGAAGAAGCGGGTGGTTTCTGGATTCACTCGGGTTTTACTTATCACCCCCTAAACCAACCCTGTTCCAGCGAATCCAGATGATGTTTAAAGGATTTAACCCTTTTGCTATGAAAGATGGTGCCAAAAGGCTTGAAAGGTTATAAAGTTAGGGCATATTAGCATCTACATATCATATAATATGTTGTTGACGTGATGTTTTCTTTAGCCTTTTTCGTGTATGGCATAAGTTCCTTTCTGTTGTAACAATATCTAGTCTAAAAGCATAGACACTAAATAAAAGAATCTCTCAATATTTGGTTGCAAGGTCAAGTTTTCGTCGACACTTTGTATGCAATGATTCAGCTAATATATAATAAAACAGATCCTGGAATCGAATCACCAAACAACAATTCAAAATAAATAAAAAAAAAAAAAAAAAAAAAAAAAAAAAAAAAAAAAAAAAACGATATCACGCATCATCATCTGAGCTCCAAGTACTATTCACAAATCATGTCCTGGGTTGAACCTTATAATTATTTTCAATAGCTCTTTGCTACAACTTAGCAATGCATTATAAATTTGACGGCAGTTATCAAAATCAAAAGAGCTGTTTGTATAGTGATTGGACATGCTTCACTACTAAAAGTTCGATAATCAGTTCTTATTCGCCAAAATTCAATAGTAGTTCAGTTGTAAAAGAACCTCAAAATAATCAGACTTAAATTTTGTTGCACTATACTCAAATACTTCAAACAAATTATCAACTACTTGAAAACGCCTTATAAATAAAATTTCAAACACCACATATATGCAAATTCATTAATTTTTGCTTATAAGTGTTTGTTCCGGGTTCTAGAATAGTGTCTAATCTATATGTATAAAGAAACAATCGGTAAACGGACTACAACTTATTGCGTTGAGTCGAGTGCTCTCTATCCTTAAAGCAATTTCGCCCCTTCCATTTCAATAGAACACGCGTGCTAAGGGTTATTGGTGAATCACTTCCAAAGATAAAACAAAGCAATGTGTAGTGCTCCTTATCAACAATCCACGGTTGGTGATAAGCCGGTAGAACTACTGAGTTTCAAGGTTTTCTGAACACTATCGAAGTTGTTCCTCGAGTAACGCAGACAATAGCAATCTGGTGTGATAAGAGATGGTTTCGGTGTGTTAAAGTGTGTGTTTTTTCTGACCAAAAAAGGCAGGGATCTCGCTGTATATATAGTCCAAATGGTGGCTGTTAGTCACAATGGTTCACCAAAAGATGCTAATAGCGACGACTTAGCAACAGAAAGACCGTCGCTAAACTGATACAGCTTGAATTAGTTGCGATGGTTCCGTCACTAACATCATTCAACCGAATCACCGCGATCTTTACGAGTAGGTGTGTCTTCACAATAGTGATGGTTCATAGAGACGTTTGAGACACAAAAGTTGTCGCTAATAGCCATTTCTTGGTTAAACGCCAAAACACAACAAAACTCTTAATTTCCTTCGTAAGACTCAAACCAAAATGATTTCAACATAGTGTATTTTGAAATTTTCCCCAACAATCCCCCACCATTTTCAAAATAGACTCAGTTTTGAAAATATAGACACGACACGACCTAACTAGATTCCGAAAACCTTGGGGGTGTTATTCATAAATAAAGGTGTAATATTACACCTTGAACCTTTACGTAGTGAAAGCGCTCAAGTCTAACTAGGATAAGAATGGTTGAACCAAAGTCATTGAACCATCTTCCCTTATATGTTAGACGGAAACGCCCTACACATATCCTTCCTCTCATTGATTCAATCACGTGAAGATTAGACCCTTAGACTTGGCCATGGGTCGGCATCTTGGTTTCTCATAATGTTTTAGAGCCAGCCCTTGATCTCCTTTGAAGTGGCCTCACTTCTACATTCAGATAGATGGCTAATCAAAAGTGTTCTCATAACTAAAAACACCCCAACATAAAAATGTGTTATAAGTCCATTAAGAATTAAAATTCAACCTCCAACTTCATTACGTTCCAAGTTCCACTAAGCCTGGGATAATGTGAGTACTTTTAAGAATTAAAATGTCGCAGAACTTCAGTCACGTTCGGATGATGTACTTTTAGTTGATCTCGAGACTTGGTGAAATACCAATCGTCATGGGTGACTATTTTTATGTGGGCTTAATCCCATCCCTCATATACTTCAATCAGTTTATGTACAACAAGTTCTTACTCGATTGTAAAAACTAATGGTGATCACCCTATCTTTACAAACTGATTGAGTTTCATATGGCTAATTCCAATACTTTGAGAATTGACATGTAAACATAATTGATGACTTGACATTGTCGTTGTACAATTATTATTACCAAGGAATTAGCCTTTATGATTTGTTTATAGAGTTCCTTTATATATTTTTCTTGTTTGAAAAAACCATATTATGACAGCATGCCATATATAGTAAAACTTGTTATAAACAAGCTTCTTCGATCCTAAGACTTCACCCCCAACAAGTGTTGATAACTAACAACTTGTGGATGCACATGAAAGTCTTCTTAACCAATAATGCAAATGGCATCAACATATCCTTATGACACTAAGCAAACTTCTTTGCTTTATAAACCAAATTTCATGGATTTCTTCAGGTAATTAAATACTTGGTTTACCATATCCAAATGTGCTTTTATGATGTGTAATCAACTAATCATAATGTGCTCAACCAATCATTTTGGGATTATGATTGAACAAGATTACCAAATCTTCTGAACGTATTCCAGATAGATCTTGGTCGCGGCCACGCAAACAACTTGTCAACCCTACGAGGGCCCAGAGTATTAAACTTCAAAGCAATTTGAAGGAACAAATTCTTTCTTGACTACAAGCAAAGCCCATGAATTTTGCAACACTTCGAAAACAATCCTTATAGCTACGGTTATGTATAGCGGTAAATTGCTTCTGAGATGCACTACATCCATGACAACTCTTCCTTATCCTTTTGGGATTATACTCTTGAAATTGATGTTCGCATTTTGAATATGGTTTCAACGAAGAAGTTGATAAGACTCCAAATGAATTATGGAATGGAAAAGCTCCCAGCTTTTCTTACTTAGAGGTTTGGGGTTGTGAGGCTTTTGTTAAACGTGACTCACCTGATAAAGACCAACAAAGATTTGTTAAGTGTATCTTCGTAGGATTCCTAAAAGAAACGATGGGTTACTACTTTTACTTCCCAGCTGAGAACAAAGTCATTGTGGCTAAGTATGGAGATTTCCTTGAAAGGAGTCCCATATCTCAATAATTCAATGGGAGAGTTTATGATCTGGAAGATGATCATGAAGATACATCACCTTCTGAAAACACTAGCCAACTTCAAGTGGAGCCTGAAAGTTTGAGTGCTCCACCTGAAGTTATTCCATTCGTAGGTCTGAAAGGACTATACGTACACCAGAACGTCTATGTCTTAACGTAGAAGTTGAGGAAAATATGTTAGGGGATCTTAGTGAACCCGCTAACTATAAAGAGGCTATGGCTGATCCTGAAAAGGACAAATGGCGAGTTGCAATGACTGGGGAAATGCAATCCATGAAAGATAATGAAGTCTGGATTGAAATAGACCTTCCTCCTAACGCTAAATTCGTTGGAAGTAAGTGGCTCTTCAAGAAGAAAACTGACATGGATGGCAATGTACACACCTATAAGGCTCGTCTGGTAGCTAAAGGCTTTACTCAAACCTATGGGGTTGAGTACGAGGAGACCTTTTCTCCTGTAGCATAAATTAGAGCTGTTAGGATTCTCATAGCTATAGCAGCATACTATGATTTTGATATTTGGCAAATGGATGTCAAAACCATTTTCTTAAATGGTCGCCTAGATGAAGACATATATATGGCGCAACCTGAGTGGTTTGTGAATCCACAATTTCGTGAGCGAGTATGCAAGCTTCAAAGATCCATTTATGGATTGAATTCAAGCATCAAGGCAATGGAATAAAATATTTGATGAAGAAATCAAAAGGTTTGGATTTACTCAGATTCTTGATGAGCCATGTGTATACCATAAAGCTAGTGGGAGTAATGTTACTTTCCTTATCATATATTTCGATGACATTAATCATGCGAAGTCATATACCAAGTTTAAATGAGGTAAAGTCTTATCTTGGTAAATGTTTTTCTATGAAGGATTTAGGGGAAGCAACATACATCCTTAGAATCAAGATCTATAGAGACAGATCTAAGCGGTTGATTGGATTAAGTCAAAGTGCTTACATTGATAAATTATTGAAGAGATTCAATATGAAAAATTCCAAGAATTGGTATTTGACAATGCAAGTATATCATGGCTTAACACCTGCAGAGGTGGCACGCATGAAGAGAGTCCTTTATGCTTTGATTGTGGGATCTATTATGTATGCGGTGATATGCACAAGACTTGATGTGGCGTTTACTCAAAATATGACCAATCGATATCATGAATCCAGTTGAACTCCATCGATGGCATTAAACATATTCTCAAGTACTTAAGGATACAAGAGATATGTTTTAGTGTATCTGTGAAATCGAGCGAGCTTGATGTTACAGTTTCGCGATGTGTCCCGCAAACCGATAAAGATGATATGAAGTCTCGACGGGATATGTCTTTATAGTCAATGGAGGAGCGATGAGCTGGAAGAGCAAGCGCGAGTGCAATTGCGATGTCTACTACTGAGCTAAGCACATAGTCGCTTGAAGCGCCATGGGTGTTTGGATTAGGAAGTTCATTTCGGGCTTGAGTTATGCCTCAATTGAAAATCCTATTAACATGGATTGCGACAATTCTGCTGCAATTACATTCGCCAATGAACCTGGAGTCATGAAAGGCTAGAAACTTTCCTAGGCGATATCACTATGTTCAAGAACAAGTCGAGATAGGTGAAATCGAGCTACTCAAAGTTCACACAGATGATAATCTAGCTGATCCCTTAATGAAGGCTTTACATGGTGAAAAGCTTAATCAACATGCTGATAGCATTGGACTTCGTTTAGCAACTAGTTTCATGCCTATCTGTGATTAGTATTTGGATAAAGGATATTGTAAACAGTTATTACTTTAATGAAATAAAATATTTCTTATGTTTATTTTTCATTTATAATATTGTATCCTATATTTGCATATTTAAATCTGTGAATAGCTTGTGTTATTCTAAACAGTCCGTTGTCAATCAGTAATATGGGAATGAATTAAGAGAAATCTGAATTTTGGTTAAAATATACTTAAGTATATTGATGCGTTGACATGCCAAATTCACATGATATTCTATGGAATGAATATAGGACTTATCCCAACCACAAGATTGTACTTTATGGATCTTGTCATCAAGTAAATCATGAATAGTTGTCCTCAAACTTGAGATACCAGAGAACTGTCATAAATGTAGTGCATTTCTGTAAAGCAATTTACGGCTATACGTAACTGGTAGCTATAAGGATTGTTTTAGTAGTATTGAAAAATTCATGGGTTTTGCTTGTATTCAAGATAGAATTTGTTTCTTCAAATTCGTTTTGAAGTTTAATAATAGTGGGCCCCTCGTAAGGTTGACAAGATGTTTTCCTGGCCGCCGCCAAGATCTATAGAGAATACGTTTCAGAAGATTTGGTAATCTTGTTCAATCATAAACAACGAGAAACGGAATAGTTAAATAATGTAATTACTACGATTCATATCCAAATTTAACGTGGTATTAGAAACAAAAGGATAAGTATGATGAATAATTCATCAAAAGATTTTTCCAGGAACCATACTCGAGTTGTACTGGAGGCATTGGCGTGTTGCTAGACGCTAACCAATATCATTACACATATTAAGACATGTCCAGTGGCATTGTAAGTTTATGGGCGTTTATTAATATTGTGTATGATCGGATTCGAACTTCGAGACCACGGGATTACACACTTTATGTGTGATTTAATGTTCAAATAATTAATGGAAAATGTTACGCTTAATTAGTAAATGCACAATAACGACTAACGGCGTTAAGTAATTAACGATAATTGACTAACGATCGTTAAATATTAAAGAGAAGGACTAGAGTGTAAATTAGAGGTCGAAAGGATCCGAAACCCTCTTGGGGTGTTTGATGATCGGTTGGGGAATGGGAGACCTAATCCAACCCTAACTTGTCCTCTAAGTTTCTACACTATATAAACAAGGCTTGGGGTTCATTATTGGCGACTCTTATACACATAACAATACCTAAACCTTTTCCTCTCTTTTTTGTGTATTCGACCAATCAAACAACCCTTTAGGGGTGTTTGATTTTGCTTATCTCACACAAGATGTTTTGGTTTTATTATTGTCTTTATTAGAACTAGCATTCTCATTAAATCAGTATTCCTACGTGTGTACAAGAACGTGGTGCAAACACATTATTATTGCATCTTGGTTTGAATAAAAAAACAGTAAGGGTCGATTCTTTAAACCACATAAACCCTAATTAGGGTTCTTCCTCGATCCGATTTTTGCTAGTGCTAAAAGGTACGCATACTATTTAAATTCGGTTAATTAATTGTAATTATATGTTTAAGTCTTCTGTTTGCGTGCTTTGATGTTTATGTGATTTAATTTATGTATGACATGCTATTAAAATTCTAACACATACACCATTTCAACCTAATTAACCGTGACCTTCGAATATGTGCGTCTTTACAATAGTGATGGTTCATTAGCGACGGTTTTCGATAGAAAAAGCGTCGCTATAGCCATTCATGGGTCAAATACCAA
Organism: Chrysanthemum lavandulifolium; assembly: GCA_022545495.1. NCBI lineage: Eukaryota > Viridiplantae > Streptophyta > Magnoliopsida > Asterales > Asteraceae > Chrysanthemum > Chrysanthemum lavandulifolium. The sequence goes on from CM040244.1 coordinate 275,701,510, forward strand.
AACACAACAAAACTTTTAATTTCCTTCCTAAGACTCGAACCTAAAATGATTTCAACATAGTGTATTTTGAAAATCTCCCCAATAATTGGCCATAAAGCTAAAGACCATATGAAACATCGATTAATTAGTCAAATCCAAATTTACATAAAGTCAACAAGTCTCCTATCCAAATCATCCATCTAAAAGGATTTGTGTGCAAACAACACGACAAATTTCACACTTGCCCTCACAGAAATGCTAAAGGGTCACACCAGTGCACGCTAAACAGAACAACCAATCAGAAATAAGAAACGAGTTCACGAAATGAAATTAGAGTTAAGAGGAAATGAAAATATGGAGTTATTTTCATTTTAGGGTTAAATGGTAATTACCCGAAGTTTAATATTTATCCAGGATAAATATTAAAGAGTAATAAATTGACAAAAGACAAAACAACAAACCCCTAGGGGTTGTTGTTGATCGGTTCGACCGAAACCCCAAGGAGGGTCGTTTGACTTCTTATCAAACTTGAATACTTGTGCAACAAGTATTCTAGAACCTCTTAAAAATTTTATAATTAATACAAAGTCCTCTTAAGGAATTCTCATAGCTCTTTCAATATCTCTAAAAATCCCTCTCCTCTCTCTCTTGTTATGCGTTCGACCGATCCAAAGGGATTAAACCATTTGGTCGATCGCAACATCAACCCTAAGTCGACTTTGGGTATTTACCCAGTTTCGTGCTCGCCTAACTAGCATAAGTTTGTAGCCCTAGTTCTACTTGTGCACTAAGTGATAATCCCCAAGAAACCCTAATTGTGATCGTGTGGCATCAAGAAGATCAAGAAGGTATTTCGTGCAGCAAAAAAAGGTTAAAGAAGCTTACGTAAGCACCCTTTTTTTTGGGTAAAGGGGAGTAATCATGCACCCTGGTAAATATATTAACCAAATAAACGTTTAAGTACAATGTATATGAGTGAAATCCCATATATCAGCCCGTTACATAGGCATAAAGCTTACATAACAAGATACTTCCTATTTTCTAAACAAGAAAACAAACCACTACTCAAATGATAACATATGACACAACGAAATAAGATTACTTCCTAGGACCTTGAAACTTTGTGCCATACATGGCATTAAAGGCATCCAAATTCCCAGGAAGATCACGAACCTGTTTCGCATAGTCATCGAAGTCATAGTCATCATACTCATCTTCAAACTCTTGGCCACCACCAAATATATTAGCAGACTCATCAAATGGGTTAGCAACAACCTCATCTTGAATCGACACCTCAATCTCTCCCACTTTAGAAAAGGGTTAGCTCTCTTAGTAGAAGAGGTAGACGGAATAGGTTGACCATCATCATCCACAAGAGTAGCTTTCCCATCAATAAGTAGTTTTTCAAGCTTACCAATTTTCTCAACTATTGGAGTAGAACCAACATCCATTGTTCCCATTGAATCACTTACAAGCGGTACATGTGATGTAGAACCAGTCTTAATCAACTTATCCTCATTAACCTCCATTGTACGACCAGTATCCACATCTGTATCGTCCTTATTAAGAGCATCAAACCGATTCGACGTAGTGATCCCGGTTCCACCTGCACTAGCCACATTAGAAGCCATCTTCTTACCGACATTTACTACCTTGGGTTCGGGAGGAGGCTTTTGGGCCGATATTCAAAATGCTTGCCCACCACAGTTTAGTAGAGCCCCCTCGACCGGATTCGCCCAACTTGCTTTCCTTCTTCTTATTGTTATGATCGAAAACCATCACTTACGTTCTTATGAGGTTGAGCGATGAATCAAAACCTTAGGACAATCCACCAAAGTATGTCCAAATACCCGACATTTCTCACATCTAGGCGGTTTCCACTCATATTCAACACGGATCTTCTCAATAGTCGAACCCGTACCATCAAGTAAAGCAATCTCGACAGTGAGGCTGTCCCAAAGAACCTCATCCGACTTCACTTCAATCATACACCTAGCAAAACTACTACGGCCCCAAGATTCTTTGCACATTTGACTAGTAAAGCATCTAACCTTTTGGGCGTACCAATCAATGTAGCAAGAAGATCGAGCCGTCATCGAAAACATAGCTAAAGGAACATCATGGAATTTAACCCACACGGAATGTTAGTCAAATCCTCATTAAGCAAGTTGGTGTTCAATGTCCATGGTTTAAGAATAATAGGAACATTACGAATCAACCAAGGACCATTATCAAGAACATCATCAACGCCTTTTTGAATTAAACTTGAAGAAGAAGAACCTTAGCGTTCATCATAACCTTTTGTAAACCATACTTAGCCCACGTATTGCGAACATAATAGTCAACAACGGAAAAGCAAAGCGTTGACCAAGGAAGTATCCGTAGAGAGTATTCTCAAACCTCATGTTCACCTCTTCCACCACTTTCATTGGGATGAAAGGTCAACATCATCCTTCTTTTGCTACATTCTAGCCTCCGAAAATTAGACACGTGTTCACGGATTCATTAGAAGCAACACCGCGTAAGAAACCGACTTAACTCCATTACCACAAGTAGTAACAACCTTAGGTGCATTAGGATCGAAGTAACACTATGATTAGTACCATACATCCGGGATTGCATAGCCACATCAAAACTCGACGGAGGAGTATTTCTTTGAATAAACTTTAGTACCATTCGACTTAGATTGAAGCCCAATACCACTCGAATTGTTCACATCGAAGATGAAGCCATCTTAGCAATATCATTGTCAATTTTATTCATTGCTTCATCAAAGTTCGATGCGCATTAGCAATCAATTGCTCCACACTAAATTTGTTTTGAAACATTAGAGGCCGAATCGAGCGGTGTATCATGGCTTTGCTCAAAATCATCCAAAACAACCTTATCCTTAACCTTATTCACGTTATCGCCCATCACATTCGATATGATCAACAAGACTCTCGTTACGACCAATACTCCCATCATCATTGCGTATTCAACCGTGCATCAAGTTCATCATCCATTTGCAACCCAACTTGATCGGCCAGTTGACGGTGCATCGATAGTTTGCGACCCACTAGTTTGATCGGCCAAACTAGTAGAAGACCCACATCTCTAGTGCCCTTACGAGCACTATTCTTGTTGAAGAAACCTTTTCCATCCCTCTTAAACCTCAACCTACCGAACCAAATCAGCCCAACCAAGTACCAATCAACCAGCGAGCATGCACAGTAGACCAAGAAAACCCTAACTGAAGCGTTAGGGGTTTAAACCACAAAGAATTCGATCCACAGAAAAATAATAATAAGAACCCTAACTCAAAGTGTTAGGGTTTAAAGCGCATAAGATTCTTCGTCACATAATGTATGCATGTAAAACACCGACCACTATGATATAATAAGATCAAAACTAAGTCACCGACCTGATTGATATAATTAGAATCACCGACCCACGATCTAGGAAATTATAATGAATTGCATGCACCGACCCAAATCACAAGTAAGTTAATGAATACCAATCAGGTAGGACCAATTACCATGCAGTAGATGACAGAATAATACTCCCTCCGTCCCATATTGACTGTCCTGTTTGACCTTTTCAAGTCTTTCTTTCTCAACTTTGACCTTAAATATTTCTGTTTGTGTTATATAATACTTGATGCAAAACATATGAATGGATCCGGTTTTAAATTTATTTTCATTTGATATAATTTTCATTAAATATTATAAAACACAAACAAAAATATTTAAGGTCAAAGTTGAGAAAGAAATACTTAAAAAAGTCAAACAGGACAGTCAATATGGGACGGAGGTAGTAATTGTTAATACCATAAAACAAAGGATTACCAATAGAATTTTAAAAAATCCGATCGGAATACGTTAAGAGTAAGGGTATCGCAAATCGCCGCAAGAGAGAGTTTTTTTTAGGGTTTTAATTGAACGCTCAATCCTTACCGTTACGTAAGCACCCTTTATACGTGTTAGATTAGGTTCTATTATTGTTTAGTAGATCTGGACTTAGGGTTTTGGTTTGCATGGCTTTAAGTGTTTATTTTTCGCTGTGCATATTTTATAGCTGTGTGGATGACCACTTGAACCCTAAAACCTCAACCTTCTCACTCCTATTCACAGCAATTGGATGCCCCATGGTCAGCGGTAACCCAACCAACACTTCCAAACCATAATCATCACTCATCAGCCACGAGCTGCATCAAACTATTAACCTCCCATTCTAGAGTCGATAAACTTGCACTTTCCACTATTGAACTCTCAATTAACTCAACCTGCACTTCCGTATTCACTAACTGCTTTCAAACTGATGCATAGTCTCACCCATCTTTTGCAAATTAACGACATTCAAATTTAATTCAAGTATCTTCACAATCGATCCAATAGAGTTACAAACTGTTGTCAGTTTTGATTTTCTGTCGAGACGTGTAACAACCGCGTTGAGGCAAGAGGATAACCGGGGGTAACTCATTTGTTCGACAGATTGCTTTTTATACTTTAATTTTGCATTTATCATGATCATATGCTTAGAAGAGTTTTAGAACTAATTTTAGGACGATATCTCATTTTTTGGGACGATATCTCATTTGTCAATGAATTTTCGGTGATTATGTGAGTTTTATACTCAAAACAAATAATATGTAAAACATTTGCTAAAGACTATACGTAAATTTAAAAAACTGTGTTGATTAATGTAGGACGTTATTCAGAATTTAATTAAAAGTTATCTAGACTTTGTCTTAGTATTAATCTTAGTAATAATTATTTTGAATACTCTATGATCTTGTTTCATGAAAGTTTTATGTGTATCACTGTTAGCTCACCATTGCCAGCCACCACTTCCACTCACCACCCAAATCTTAGAATCATCAACAAATGCAGAAAAAATCATTCTTAAAAATTTGTAAATCACTTGGCAACTTTAATCCACATACCTTTCTTTGATTGTAGTATATGTTTCGGTTCATAATGAAGTTACAAAGAAAGGTGGTGTGGTGTCTAAAGGAGTTGAAACTGGAAATATCTCAGAATCTTGGCAAGATTCGTATGCAAAAGAAAGGGTTATTATACATAGAAGTTACTAAAGTTTGCGCGAAATTTGTCCTAAGTTACTAAAGTTTTAAAGTTGTCATTCAGGTTACTAAACTTATGAAAGTTGTCATCCAGGTTACTGAAATTATGAAAGTTGTCATCCAGGTTATTGAACTTGTAAAGACATGACATTTATGTTACTTAACATATAAAAAAACATACGTAAAAATCACTGAAATTATAGACGTGTTTGCTTTTTATAGTTTAGTAACCTGGATGAAAACTTTGAAACTTTAGTGACTTAGGACAAATTTTACGTAAACTTTAATGACTTTTTTGTATAATAACTCCAAAAGAAAAGTGAGATTTATGAGCAGGGTGTTCTGGAAGGTAACTTTTCTTCCTGTTCTTTCAATCAAATGGTACATGTTTTATACAATGGAAATAGTAATAATGCATGGTTTATGATGTAATGGAATTAGTAATAATGCATGATTTATGTATGCTTAGCATTAGACAAATACCTTATGCTTTGACTGGAATCGGATGCTTACCTCGATAGTACTTTCTTTGCTCTTTGTATATATAGTAAGGAATCAGATGCTTAGCTCGGTAGTACTTTGCTCTTTATATATATAGTAAGCAATTGGGTGCAAAACAATCAAACAGAAATATCTGGTACAAGCTACACGTAGCTAAATCGTTCTTTGCAGGCTACTCTTTTAGACAATATCTTTTTCGACTCGCCATGGTTTGATATCCCTTACCATATGCTTAATTTGATCTAAACTTACTTGAATCCCTCTACTAATTATCTTTTTCTTAAATTTTCATGCATGATCTCGATCATTTGTTTAGATACAGAAGGAGAAGAGCATACTATATGGACCATGGGGAGGAAACTACGGGAATCATTGGGATGATGGAGTGCACGATGGAATTAGAGAGATCACTCTTATATACAGTAGTTGCATAGACTCGATCCGTGTGACATATGATGACAATGTTAAACCCTTACTGGCAGAGAAACATGGAGGCATGGGTGGAACCAAAAGTGCTCAAGTACACAATACTCCCGACAAATCTTAGTATACTTTATCATAAATTTTATATGAAATAATGTGATTTCTTGTGGATTAATTTCAGATTAAGCTGCAATTTCCTGAGGAGGTTTTGATAAGTGTTAGTGGGAACTATTGCCCCGTGGTCTATGGAGGAGGCCCTGTGATTCGATCACTCACTTTCAAGAGCAACCAAAGGACATATGGGCCGTTTGGGGTTGAAAAAGGAACACCCTTCAATTTCTTGACAAATAATGGAGGCCACATTGTAGGTCTCTATGGAAGAAGCGGGTGGTTTCTGGATTCACTCGGGTTTTACTTATCACCCCCTAAACCAACCCTGTTCCAGCGAATCCAGATGATGTTTAAAGGATTTAACCCTTTTGCTATGAAAAATGGTGCCAAAAGGCTTGAAAGGTTATAAAGTTAGGGCATATTAGCATCTACATGTCATAAAATATGTTGTTGACGTGATGTTTTCTTTAGCCTTTTTTGTGGCCAAAATTCCTTTCTATTGGAATAATATCTAGTCTTAAAGCTTAGACACTAAATAAAAGAATCTCTCAATATTTGGCCGCAGGGTCAAGTTTTCATCTACACTTTGTATGCAATGATTCTGGTTATATATAATAAACCAGATCCTAGAATTTACTTTTCATTGTCATCGAATCACCAAACAACAATTCTAAATAAAAATAAACGACATCATGTATCATCATCTGAAATACAAATACAATATTTACATATCATGTCCTGGGTTGAACCATATAATTATTTTCAATAGTTCTTTGCTACAACTTAGCAATGCATTATAAATTTGACTGCAGTTATCAAAATCATAAGAGCTGTTTGTATAGTGATTGGACATACTTCACTACTAAAAGTTCGATAATCAGTTCTCACTATTCGTCAAATTTCAATAGTAGTTCACTTGTAAAAGAACCTCAAAATAATCAGACTTAAATTTTGTTGCAGCTACCCCTGAAGTCCTCAATAATCATACAATCAAAATCTGTTTCACTATACTCAAATACTTCAAACAAACTATCAACGACTTGAAAACGCACCTTATGTATAAATAAAATTTTAAACAACACATATATGCAAATTCATTACTTTTCCCTTTCAGGTGGCACAAAAGTTAAACACCATACGAAACATAGATCAGTCAAATCCAAATTTACGTAGACTTGATTGGAAAACATAAATAGTAAAGCATAAACCATAATTTGAACAAAGATAATTTACCCACGGGTGTCAAGCTCCCAAGCCTCCTACCCGAATCCTCCTCCTCAACCTTCTCACTCCTCTTCACAGTAACTTGATGGCCTGTGTCCTGCGGCAAGCCAGCAACCGAACCGACACTTCCAAATCATAATTATTAGCTACCAACAGCATTGACTATTAACCTCCCCTTCCAGAGTGGATAAAATGATACTTCACAAACTGATCCATAGTCTCACTCGTCTTTTGCAAATTAATTACTGGCATTTAAAAGTCGATCCGAGTGACTTCACAACCGATCCCATAGAGTTACTAACTGTTGGCATTTTATGTGTGTGTTGAGATGTTCTCCGGTTCATTTTTGCGTGTGACTTCACACCAGATTTTAGGGCGATAAATCATTTGTCAATGAATATTTGGTAATAATGTGAGATTTCTATTAAAAACAAAAAATATATATGTAAAACATTTACATACAAATTTAAAGTAAAAGCTTGGTTGATTAATGAAGAAATTTATTTAGAATTTAGTCTCAATCTTAGTAATAATTTATATTGAATACTCTGTGAATTTGTTCCATGAATGTTTGTGGTGTGTGTCACTGTTAGCTCACCATTGCCAGACACCACTTCCACCTACCACCCAAATCTGAGATTTATAAACAAATGCGTAAAAGGTAAATCACGTGGCCACTTCAAACCACTTACCTTTGCTTTGATTGTAGTATTTTTTTTTTTTCTAAAAGATGTTACATAGGAAGGTGCTGTGTCTAAAGGAGCTGAAACTGGAAATATCTCAGGAGTCTTGGCTTGATTTGTACGCAAAAGCAAAGTGAGAGTTATGAGCAGGGTGTTCTGGAAGGTAACTTTTCTTCCTGTTCAATCCACAAATATGGTGCATGTTTAATGTAATGGAATTAGTAATAATGCATGTTTTATGTATGCTTAGCATGAAACAAATACCTTTGCGTGTGACTGGAATCGGATGCTTAGCACGGTAGTACTTTGCTCTTTATATATATATATAGTAAGGAATCAGATGCTTAGCACAGTAGTACTCTGCTCTTTATATATATAGTAAGCAATTGGGTGCAAAACAATCAAACAGAAATATCTGGTACACGCAACACATAGCTACATCATTCTTTGCGGGCTACTCTTTTAGACAATATCTTTTTCAACTCGCCATGGTTTGATATACCTTACCTTATGCATAATTTGATCTAAAACTTACTTGAATCCCTCTACTAACCATCTTTTTCTTAAATTTTCATGCATGATCTCGATCATTTGTTTAGATACAGAAGGAGAAGAGCATACTATTTGGACCATGGGGAGGAAACTACGGGAATCATTGGGATGATGGAGTGCACAATGGAATTAGAGAGATCACTCTTATATACAGTAGTTGCATAGACTCGTTCCGTGTGACATATGATGACAATGTTAAACCCTTAGTGGCTGAGAAACATGGAGGCATGGGTGGAACCAAAAGTGCTCAAGTACAATACTCCCGACAAATCTTAGTATACTTTATCATAAATTTTATATGAAATAATGTGATTTCTTATGGATTAATTTCAGATTAAGCTGCGATTTCCTGAGGAGGTTTTGTTAGGTGTTAGTGGGCATTATTATCCTGTGGTCTATGGAGCCGGCCCTGTGATTCGATCACTCACATTTAAGACCAACCAAAGGACATATGGGCCATTTGGGGTTGAGGCAGGGACACCCTTCAATTTCTTGACAAATGGAGGCTGCATTGTAGGTCTTTATGGAAGAAGCGGATGGTTTCTGGATTCACTCGGGTTTTATGTATTGCCCCCAAAACTAACCCTTTGCCAAAGAATCCAGATAAAGTTTAAAGGATTTAACCATAGCAAAGATGTTGGGTTTTACTAATCATAACAATTACATAAACAAGCAAACATCATCAAAGCATGCAGCGGAAGTAATAGGAATAATACTTGTAAATTAATTAACCGAATTAAAAGTATGCGCGTGCTTTTGCGAATCAATGCAATTAGGGTTTATGGAAAACCCCAAATTAGGATCAAGAACAAGAAACCCTAAACCCTAATAAATTAGGGTTTGTGAATGTCGACCAACACCTAGGTCGACCCACCAATGAAATCAACCACCAAGATTCACAAGCTCAAGCGTGCTTGTCCTTCGTTCTTGTACACACGTACTAATAGCGATTTGATGTGAAAAGCTAGTTTCTTGATCACGAAACAAACCAAATACTTATTCTTTAGTTAAGCAAATCGAATCCCTATGGGAAAGAGAGTTCGACCGGCCACACAAAAGAAAGAGGGAGAAGGAGAGAAATTAGGTTTGCAAGTCACCAAGATTAGGTTTAGAATGAACACAATAGGATTGTATTTATAGTTAACCAATCTTGGAGGACAAGTTAATGTGTGGGTTGGGTTAGGGAACCCCAACCGATCGGCCAATCAATCCCAAAGGATTCTAGATCCTTCCGACTTATAATTTCATCTCTAGTCCTTTAAGTTTATATTTAACGACCGTTAGCCAAACCTCGTTAAATATTAACCACCGTTATATTTATTTCGTGACTAATAATTAATAATAATAACGTTTATATATTATAATTATTTACATCAATTCTCATACGTAATGTGTGCAATCCAAGTCTCGAGTTGAATCCGGTCATACTAATATTAATAATTATCCATAAACCTTCAGCTCCCACTTGGATATTACTTAATATAGTAATGACATTGGTTAGTCTAGCTTTCACACGCCAATGCCCCGGATCAAATCGAGTATGGTCTCTGGAAAAACCATTTAATGATTCATCATTTTACTTATCCTTTTGTTACTAATACTACATTAACTATGAATATGGATCAAGTCATTTCATAAGTTAATATTCATTTCGTTGTATTTTGATTGAACAAGATTACCAAATCATCCGAGCGTATTCCGGATAGATCTTGGGTAAGGCCTTACAAACATCTTGCCAATCCTACGAGGGCCCAAATATAGTATTATGCTTTGAAACAAATTCAAAGGAACAAATTCTCTTGACTACAAACATAACTCATGAACTTTGTAACACTTAGAAAATAGCCCTTATAACTACCGATTCGGATAGCGTTAGACTATCTTACACAAATGCACTACATTCATAACAGTTATCCGGTATCTCAAGTCCGAGGATAAACACTTCATGATATACTTAATGACAAAGATCCATAAAGTATCATCATGTAAAGTTGGGATGAGTCCTATATTCAATTCATTGAATATCATGTGAATTTGGCATGTCCCACGCATCAATATACTTTAATAGTATATTCTACCAAAACTCAGATTTGTCTTAATTCAATGACATTCCCACATCATTGATCGACAACGGACTATTTAGAATAACATAAGTTATTCACGGATTAAACATGCAAATATAGGATATAATATTAAGAAAATGAAAATAAACATAACCAATATTTTATTTAAATAATATTTGTTCAAAACATCCCTTATCCAAATACTTAAATAGATCAATGCATGATAATACTTGTTAATGAATTATGCCTCAAGTAATGACAATCATACTTGTTGACAAGGCATAATTTCAACTAATTTTGATCTATCTGAATTTTGAGAATACTTATTTCAAGAATTCAACTAGTGAAGTTCTTGTATGTGTGCATTCAAAATATCTTGATATTGCCACATAATATTTCATAAAGTGTGTGACATCCTCAACCACTAATTTATGACAATCAAACTTTCAAACATTTTAAAGTTTAAAGTATTCTTATTCTTTATTGTATAATGCAACTATGCTCTTAGTTGAGCACAACTAGTTCATGGCCATTTACAAGAATGAAATCCTCCCATGACTAGTATTGAGTGTCATCTCAATTATACCAAGATCATTGTATACAAACAACAATATGCTCTTTAAAAATTTCGTAAACTTCAATATCTACAGTGTAATGTTTGATGCCTTCCAAACTTTCAAGTTTGTTGGCTATGACAATTACGCAACAATTGATGTATTGCTCATCCATAGAATTTTGAGAGCAAATCCAGGCTGAGGAATGTAATTCTAGATTCAAACATATTCCGTTAGAATATTCATTACACTAGTTATCTAATAACTTCATTAGATATCAATGTTGTCAAATCATCTTGCATTCAAGCATGATACAACAATAACATGATGTATATGAAAAATCCATATGTCAAACAAAGATTTAATTCATGTTCTACATATCCATTTCCAAATGATATATCATGTTCTATTAGACTCATTTATTTTAATACCGCCATGTTTACTAACAATAAACATATACTCCAAGGTTGTATGTCTTATTTTCTAAATCTTTCAAGTGAAGTTCCATTCAAACCGAACTTAACATTTTATCTTAGATGGAATGTTACTACCCACATCATATAAGATTTAAAGAAAATAAACATAATACTCCCACTAGCTTTCAGGAATACTTAGAAATTATCTTATTTTAATTTTTAAACCAAAACTTGGATTTAATAGTTAAACATAAGAATCATCTCCTAGATGCATGCATATATCCATACATGGATTCTTGCAGTTTGTACATTTCCAAAGATTATGTGAATTCATAAAACTTCTTTGTATTACTTATCGTCCTCGCAAAAGTAATCACACAACAAATAGTTTTTGATATTCATTGTCATATTTCATATAAATGAAATTAAGTATGACAATCATAATCATTATATATTTAATATGCCAAGGAAAGAATATTCAATCACAGTTAATCGCTTAAGTGTGATTAATAATCTTGTCACGAGTCATGCATTAAACACAAGTACAATATTGTCCATATGATTTCTACACAAAGATTTAAACCACTAGGGTTTTCCTTCCTTTGAAGAAACTCATCTTTATCAAGATAAACCAAGTTTTTCAAAGTTGATTATCTTTATGGACAGCATCTTGTCATTCATAGTATGAATAATTTTACCACAATTCAATATTAGGTAATATATCATTATATATTAGGTAATATATCATTATGATTAACAGGTTTACCATAATCCTGTAATTCATATTTCTCATCATATCAAATATCTGAGATATCCTTGCGGATCTATGAATGAGAATTCCATCATTTTGAGGTATATCATATATGACCTCATCATGATATTCACTAGTGTGCTTTAGAAGATTATGTGTTTTGTAATTGTAATTTAATCTCTTCAAGATCTAAACAAAACTCCCACTTGCTTTTGTAATTTAAAGACTATCTATAAATACTTTGCAAGTAGAACAACACCAAATTGTTTTCTTTTGGGATATTACAAAACACATTGACAGTTCGTAAATCTTATTCGTTAATAACCTACTCCATAAGTAGTTTTAACAAATCGAACTTCAATATAAGACTCAATGTGATTCATCTCATTCCATACTAAAATGGTGTCTTATTAATCTTCTAGGTTTGAGTTTATTAAGTATATCCAATCAATACTCAATTTTCTAACCTTGATAACTTTTGGAAGAAAGTAGGATATAGTTATCTTGAATCAAACAATATGACAAATGTTTGATTCTTCTAATCGAACATTCCATATACATACGATTTCATTAGAATTAATATTGTAAGACAATCTAACAATATTTAAGATAAACATATTCCTTTTGGCATACCTATTTACCAACTAAGTCAACTTAATGGTATAATAGAATATCCAAGCCAATTGCATGTTTTATAACATAAGTATTCTTTGACCAAGTCAAAAGACATAACAGTTATAGTATCTTACTTTATATTATAAGTCTTTAAAAGACTTCATGTTTGTGAGTCTATACAGAAACACATAACCATGTATAATTTAAAGTTATTATGAACGCCACGCCATGATTTCAATTAATTAATTTTCAAGTTAATAAACTATTTATGTCATTCCAAGAATACACAAATATTTAAAATAGCATTAGATTACTTTATTTTAATTTATGTCATCCGTTGAAGTGTCCAACTTAAGAAGCGCAAATCATCCACTTTGATCCCACAACAAGTGGTGATTTACCTTGAGATTACAATCTAGCCAAGATCTCACTTAACCTAAAATGTAACTTCAAGTGTTTCTATAATTTTAATGACATAAGACATAAAGTAGTCTATGCTATAATCTTGACACATGTTCTAAACAAGTCAATCTTATTAGAACGTTAATCTCTTTCCTTACAATCAAGAGAATGTATTAATCATATTTGTATGTGTTGTTCCTTTGCACACAATAAATACTTCTCCCACTTGTGCATAGAACAACATCATATAGATAAACACCATGACATTCGTTTGTTTATGTGAGCAATATGATAGTGTCATAGATATATAATCATTACAAGTAGATGTAGGAGCACTGAATCATCAAGGAATCGTTCATGACTATCCTTGAGAATATGAATGTCTACATTTTTGAACGTAATGTATTATTTCAAGAAAATCTAGAAATAATCTGAGTCACTACCAAGATAATAAATCTTGTAACTCCCACTGAATTAGACAACGTTACAATAATGTCTTATTCAGTAATACACCACAATACTCCCACTGGATTTGACAACATTGTAAGTGTTTCATTAACCAGTGAAAATAGTGTGCTATCACGTTACTACCCCTTTGTAAGACCATTCGTAACAATTACTTAGGTACTAAAAGAGTGTATTCTACTCAGTAGATGATGGATCATCCATCAATGCTATTAACTTGAAAAATTGAGCATGCAATTTCTTCCTCAATGGGTCTACCATCGCCATAATGATGTGTAGCACCTTCAATTAGTCAAAACAAAACAACTAGATACAATATACTAGTTTGTCTTTTACCAATTTTGCGGTAATTAGTCTAGATTCTAATGTAATAACTCATATAATATCAAACATGTTTTCTAGTTGACCAAAATGTCATATAAGAATTCAATCACCAACAGAGGGTGATGAAATCTCTTAAGGAAAACATTGTGTGCAATTTTCTTAACTATTAAAGTTGCTATGAGTTATATTAGAATTTAGACAATTCTAATGTTCTAACATACCTTTCTCAATCATGAAAAGGAATAGGATTGAGTCACTCTTCTTCCATGGAAAAGAGTTTATGTTTGTCTTTTAGTAAATTTTCTTGATCAAACATTCGTTTGAAAACGAACTAGATCAATTTACCAAAGCCCAAACTACGTTCTGACTTAATGTTGCATTAATACAATCAAAAGAATTAACAAAATTCAATTTTAGTATTTTCGATAATTAAATCTTTCAAGAAAATAAAATACCCTTGGTCAATATTCATATTAACCATAGAATTTTCCTTGAATCTAGGACCCTCATTATCATAGTTTCACCACATCAGTTGATCTGCTAGTGATGAAAGTATAGAATAGGTAATTGTCGAAGAACAATAATTGACAAACAAGTTTGCAATTCCTAGAAAATATGGGATTTACAATTTTGCCAAACAATTATGCAAAACGTAAGCATGTTTCATCCCATCTTATGCCTTAAGTTATAGGTCTCACTAACTAACTTAATTAAGTTGTCTAACTTAGAAGCCGCAAATCATAAAGCTGAGGTCTCACACAACAAAATAATTCACCTTGTTATTGTAATCTAGATCAAGGTCTCACATAACTAAATTACAACTTCAAGTGTTTCATATCATTAGATGGCATAAACTTAAATTTAGAGGGTACAATTTTTGACGTGTAATCAAAACTTATGTATAAAGAAGCATGCATACAACTTTATAACAAAATATTTTCGAAAACCTTACATACGATTTTAATTGCTAAGATTAAATTCTACAAAGTTTTAATCGATGCGTTGAGAAACTTACAACTTTGCACTAAGATGCTTCGTACATAGAATGGTTATACTAGGTAGCTCCAATCGAACTCACAGAGGCGAGGACCGGGTAAGCCGAGGAATAACCTTAGGCATCCATTCGAGTGAGGCTGTGCTCACTTCTTAAATAACCCCTTTACGGTTTGTTCTAGTGGGTGAGCCGTTCTAACCATTTAGTACAGATCGCATCAATCGATAAAAGTTCAAGAATAATACTTAGATAACAAATCGGTTTAGCTTTTATTTAGTCCATTTAATTTTCTATTCATAAAAACCCTTTTGCTTACTAACATGTCAAACAATATATAAACAAAAAGCAATTTAATAAAAATTAAAAGGAACTCAAATAATATATACATATAACTTAACAATTAACATATGTAAAACAATTAGCCACATGCATAATTATTTTGATAAAACCTAATAAACAATTCTAGGCGTAAAAATGCATACATCAACTAGGGCTTTCAACTACAAGGTAGATGAGCCACATACATCGACAAGTCGATTACGTAAGCCAAAGTCAATAGTATACCAAATAGCACATAACGAATTTTATTAGTATAATTGAGGTCTTCCCCAATTCAATATTATCAAATAAATAAACATGTGTATATCGCTAACAATTAATCAAAAACAATACTCCATGGCAAAACATGCATGTTTCACCATGGATTCCTCATAACAATTATAATCCCAAGATCGCATATAATCATGGCACATAACAATTATTCATGAAAACCACATAAAAATACATGCAATCCTAGGGTTTCTACAAGTTTTACAAAAATAAAACCTAATTAAACAATTAAAGGGTAATCGACCCAATTAATAAAAAATTAGGGTTCCAATTTTCAAAACCCTAGAAACCATAAAAGCATATAATAATCATAAAGATTCAATTTTTATGTGTTTGATAATTAATTACAACATATTAACTACTCTTGATGCCCTTTGTTGGGTTTTACTAATCATAACAATTACATAAACAAGTAAACATCATCAAAGCATGCGTGGAAGTAATAGGAATAATACTTGTAAATTAATTAACCGAATTAAAAGTATGCGCGACTTTGCGAATCAATGCAATTAGGGTTTATGGAAAACCCCAAATTAGGATCAAGAACAAGAAACCCTAAACCCTAATAAATTAGGGTTTGTGAATGTCGACCAACACCTAGGTCGACCCACCAATGAAATCAACCACCAAGATTCACAAGCTCAGCGTGCTTGTCCTTCGTTCTTGTACACACGTACTAATAGCGATTTGATGTGAAAAGCTGGTTTCTTGATCACGAAACAAACCAAATACTTATTCTTTAGTTAAGCAAATCGAATCCCTATGGGAAAGAGAGTTCGACCGCCACACAAAAGAAAGAGGAGAAGGAGAGAATTAGGTTTGCAAGTCACCAAGATTAGGTTTAGAATGAACACAATAGGATTGTATTTATAGTTAACCAATCTTGGAGACAAGATAATGTGTGGTTGGGTTAGGAACCCCAACCGATCGGCCAATCAATCCCAAAGGATTCTAGATCCTTCCCGACTTATAATTTCATCTCTAGTCCTTTAAGTTTATATTTAACGACCGTTAGCCAAACCTCGTTAAATATTAACCACCGTTAAATATTTATTTAGTGATTAATAATTAATAATAATAACGTTTATATATTATAATTATTTACATCAATTCTCATCGTAATGTGCAATCCGAAGTCTCGAGTTCGAATCCGGTCATACTAATATTAATAATTATCCATAAACCTTTCAAAAGATGGTAAACATAACAGAACCAAGAGGCTCGAAAGGTTATAGAGTTAGGGCGTATGAGCATATATATATCATATATGTGTTGGTGTTGTGTTTTCTTTAGCCTCTTTCGTGTATTGCGTAAGTTCCTTACTATTTTAACAATATATAGAAACATAAAGACACTATATAAGAGAATTTCTCATTGTTCGATTGTACACTTTCTATGCAATGATTCTGCTAATATACAATAAACCAATCCTAGAATATAATTTTCATTATTGAATCACCGAACAACAATTCTAAATAAAAATAAACGGCATTACGTTTCATCGTCTAAACTCCAAATAAAATAATCACATATCATGTCCTGGGTTGAACTACATTTGCAATAGCTCTTTGCAACAATTTAGCATTGCATTTCAAATTTGACTATGTAACATGCAAGAATGCAGTAATCAAATTCAAAAGTGCTGTTTGGATAGTGATTGGACCTGCTCCAGTGTTTTGATGTTCGATAATGTAATCAGTTCTCACTATTCGTCAAATTTCAATTTAGTTCACTAGTAAAAGAACCTCGAAATAATCAGGATTCAATTTTGTTGCAGCTACCCCTAAGGTGATGATTTGACCCCTTGATAATCATGCAATAAAAATCTATTTCACTATACTCATGATACTTCAAACAAATTATCGACTTGAAAACTTACGTACCTTTTAATGAAAAGTTTAAACACCACATATATGCAAATTCATCAGTTACACTTTTAAGTGGCATAAAAGTTAAACACCATGAGTCAAATTAAAATTTACATAAACTCAATCCCAAAATAAATATATTAAATCATAAACAAGCATAATACGAACAAACATAAATTTACCCACGGCTTTTAGCTCAGAAAGTGATCTCCTACCCAAATCATCCTCATCAATCTTCTCATTCCTATCCCTCGCTACCTGTGGCAACCCAACCGACACTATCAGCCACCTGCTGCATCAAACTATCAACCTTCCCTTATGGAGTCTAAAACTTTGACCAAGTGACTTCTAACGGACCCCATACAGTTACTAACTGTTGTCATTTTGTATGTATTGAGACGTGTTCGGTTCATTTTGCGTGTGACTTCACACCAGATTTTAGGATGATAAATAATTTGTCAATGAATATCCGGTAATAATGTGAGATTTCTATTAAAATAATAAAAAGATATGTAAAACATTTAATAACAAATTTAAAGTTAATAGCTAGGTTGATTAATGCAGAAATTTATTTAGAATTTAGTTTAGTCTTAGACTCTTAGTAATAATTTATTTTGAATACTCTGAATTTGTTTCAGTTAAGTTTGTGGGTTCCCGACTCGACATTGTGAGCCGACTAATCCCATGGAAACTACCCTTTTTTGATAGCCCGGAGTCGGCGCAGGTGAACCTTCGTGGCCAATGGAGGATTAATTTTCTCCCCAGGGTTAGAACCTAAGAACTCTAGGCACTTTCGTCCTAAGAGGCTAAGCCCTTACCATTGGGTCCCCCCCATTGGCTATATATGTTCAATAATATGCGTACTTATATGCAAAACTAATAAAAATGTGGCTCAGCCCTTACCGAGACCCCTCTGCACCCACCACCCAAATCTGAGATTATAAGCAAATGCGTTAAAGGTAAATCACGTGGCCACTTCAAACCACTTACCTTGCTTGTATTGTAGTATTTGTTTTTGTTCTAAAAAAGATGTTACATAGGAAGGTGCTGTGGTGTCTAAAGGAGCTGAAACTGGAAATATCTCAGAATCTTGGCAAGATTTGTATGCAAAAGAAAAAGCAAGATTTATGATCAGGGTATTCTGGAAGGTAACTTTTTTCCCTATTAATTCACAAATATGGTGCATGTTCAATGTAAAGGAATCAGATCAAACGATGCATGTTTTATGTAATAGAATCAGAAACAGTGCGTGCATGTTTTATGTATGCTAACATTAAACAAACACTTTTATGTTGGAACGAATTAAATGCTTACCTCGATAGTACTTTATTTGCTCTTTATATATATATACACTAAGTAAGTGGGTGCAAAACAATTAAACAGAAATATTTAGTACAAGCTACATTTGGCTACATTGTTCTTTGAAGGCTACATCGTCTGACAACAAATAATTTTTTTGATTCACCATGGTATGATATCCCACACCATATGCTTAACTTGATCTAGAACTTGTTTTAATGCCTTACTAACCACCTTTTTCTTGGAATTTTCAAACACGGTCTCATTTGTATAGATACACCAGGAGATGAGCATACTATATGGACCATGGGGAGGAAACTACGGGAATCATTGGGATGATGGAGAACATGATGGAATTAGAGAGGTCACTCTTATATACAGTAGTTGCATAGACTCGATCCGTGTGACATATGATGACAATGTTAAACCCTTACTGGCTGGAAAACATGGAGGCATGGGTGGAACCAAAAGTGCTCAGGTACAAGTTTCTGGCCAAATCTTGGTATACTTATCTTAAATTGTATATGAAATAATGTAAATTCTTATGAATTAACTTCAGATTAAGCTGCAATTTCCTGAAGAGGTTCTAATAAGTGTAAGTGGGCACTATTGTCCTGTGGTCTATGGAGCCGGCCCTGTGATTCGATCACTCACATTTAAGACCAACCAAAGGACATATGGGCCATTTGGGGCTGAGGCAGGGACACCCTTCAATTTCTTGACAAATGGAGGCTACATTGTAGGTCTTTATGGAAGAAGCGGGTGGTTTCTGGATTCACTCGGGATTTACGTATCGCCCCCTAAACTAACCCTTTCCAAAAGAATCCAGATGAAGTTTAAAGGATCTAACCATAGCAAAGATGGTAAACATAATAGAACCAAGAGGCTTGAAAGGTTATAAATTAAGTTAGGACATATGAGCATCTATATATCATATATGCGTTTGGTGTTGTGTTTTCTTTAGCCTTTCTCATGTATTGCGTAAGTTCCTCACTATTGTAACGATATCTAGAAACATAAATTAAAGACACTAAATAAGAGAATCTTTTATTGCAGAAGCTGCGGTAAATTTTTATCTACAGTTTGTAACGATACGAATATACCATAAACCCAATTCTAGAATCAGTATACATTGTTATCGAATCATCAAACAACAATTCTATATAAGAATAATGACATCACCAGTGGAATGTAACTTCATCTGAACCCAAATACAATATCCACATATCATGTCCCAAGTAGACTAAACTATCTATTCCAAAAAACCACTTACTACGATATATCATCGTATTTCAAATGTAATTAACAAGCAATAATCAAAATCAAACGAGCTGTTTAAATAGTGATGCAGTAATCAAAATCACTACAGTATATTCCGTATTTTTGTTGCAGGCATCCTTAATGTGATTATCTAAAAGCGATAATATGACCCCCTCAATAATCATATACAGCAATCAAAATCGGTTTCACTATGCTCAGACTGATCTAAACTACCTAAACACGCAGCTTATGAACCAAATTTCAAACATGAGATATATGCAAATTCACTAGTTCTAAGTATCACAAAATGTAAACGGCAAACAAAACATTGACTAATCAAATCCAAATTTACATAAAACCATACTCAATCCTAAAGAGCACAAATCCTAAATCATAAACAACCATAAATTTACCCTCGGGCTATAAGCTCAGCAAGTCGCCTACCCAAATCATCCTCCTCCCCTACAACAACTTTCTCACTCCCTTTCACCACATGCCCGGCCACTTTCGGCAACCCAACCGACACTTCCAAACCATACTCCTCCGCCACTTGCTGCATTAAACTAATAACTGAAAGGTTATGGATATAAATTAATATTAGTATGACCGGATTCGAATTCGAGACTTCGGGATTGCACACATTACGTATGAGAATCAATGTAAATAATAATTAATATATTAAATGTAATATTTAATTATTGATCACAAATAAATACTTAACGATAGTTAATATTTAACGAGTTTTGATTATCGGTCGTTAAATGTCAACGGGATATGAAGAAAAGTTAACAAGCCAAGAGAAGATTTTAGGAACCCTTTTTTGGGCTTGTGTTTGGCCGAAATTATGGAATCCCACATCGGAAACCATAGTAATCTTGACATCTACCATAAGGCCATAAATACATCCCCATGTATTCATCCTTTGATACACTAGATTTCAATAGAAGGCCAAACTTCTTCTTTCTTTCCTCTTGTTCTTGGTCAACGAGTAAAACCCCATTGTAAGGGATTTACGAGTGACCTTGAGCATAACAAAGGTGTTTGGTTAATCTATTGTGATCAAGAACCTAGCTTTTCTCATTGATTCGCTACTAATACGTGTGTACAAGAACGAAGAGCAAATACACTTGTGTTTGCATATCTTGGTGGCTCGATAAGGGTTTTGGTCGACATTCATAAACCCTAATTTATTAGGGTTTAGGGTTTCTTGTTCTTGATCTTAATTTGGGGTTTTTCCGTAAACCCTAATTGCATTGATTCGCAAAGGTGCGCATATACTTTTAATTCGGTTAATTAATTTACAAGTATTATTCCTATTACTTCACTGCATGCTTTGATGATGTTTACGTGTTTTCTATAATTGTTATGATTAGTAAAACCCAACAAAGGGCATCAAGAGTTAATACGTTGTAATTAATTACCAAACACATAAAAATTGAATCTTTTTATTATTACATCCTT
The DNA here is from genome assembly GCA_022545495.1 of Chrysanthemum lavandulifolium. Classification (NCBI taxonomy): domain Eukaryota; kingdom Viridiplantae; phylum Streptophyta; class Magnoliopsida; order Asterales; family Asteraceae; genus Chrysanthemum; species Chrysanthemum lavandulifolium. The sequence goes on from CM040244.1 coordinate 275,723,126, forward strand.
TTATTGGTTTCTAGGGTTTTGAAAATTGGAACCCTAATTGTTTTTATAAGGGTCGATCACCCTTTAATTTTTTAATTAGGTTTTAATTTTTGTAAAACTTGTAGAAACCCTAGGATTGCATGTATATTTTTATGTAGTTATTATGAATAATTGTTATGTGCCATGATAATATGCGTATCTTGGGATTATAATTGTTTTGAGGAATCCATGGTGGAACATGCATGTTTTGCCATGGATTATTGTTTTATTAATTGTTAAGTAATATACACATGTTTATTGTTTGATAATTATTGAATTGGGGAAGACCTCAATATATCTAATAAAAATTCGTTATGTGCTATATGGTATATTATTGACTTTGGCTTATGCAATCGACTTGTCGATGCATGTGGCTCATCTACCTTGTAGGTGAAAGCCCTAGTTGATGTATGCATTATTTTACGCCTAGAATTGTTTATTAGGTTTTATCGAAAAAAATTATGCATGTGGCTAATAGTTTTTACATATGTTAATTGTTAAGTTATATGTATGTTATTTGAGTTCGTTTAATTTTTATTAAAGTGCCTTTTGTTTATATTGTATGACACGTTAGTAAGCAAAAGGGTTTTTGAGAATAGAAAATTAAATGGACTAAATAATGGCGAAATTTGATTTGTTTTCTAAGTATAATTTTGAACTTTTAATCGATCGATGCGATCGTACTAAATGGTTAGAACGGCTCACCCAATAGAACAAACTCAAAGGGGTTTAAAGAAGTGCGCATAGTCACAATCGAAAGGATGTCTAAGGTTATGCTTGGCCGCACACGGTCCTCTCGCCTCCCAATGCTTCGATTGGAGCTACCTAGTATAACTATTCTATGTACGAAGCATCTTAGTGCAAAGTTGTAAGTTTCTCAACGATCGATTAAAACTTTGTAGAGTTTAATCTTAGCAATTTAAAACTATGAGTAAGGTTTTGAAAATTTTTATGTTATAAAGTGGTATGCATGCTTCTTTATACATGAGTTTTGATTACACGTCAAAAATTGTACCCTTTAAAATTTAAGTTTATGCCATCTAATGATATGAAACACTTGAAGTTGTAATTTAGTTATGTGAGACCTTGAGCTAGATTACAATGACAAGGTAAATCTTTATGTTGTGTGAGACCTCAGCTTAATAATTTGCAGTTTCTAAATTAGACAACTTAATTAAGTTAGTTAGTGAGACCTATAACTTAAGGCATAAGATGAGATAAAACATGCTTACATTTTGCATAATTGTTTGGCAAAATTGTAAATCCCATATTTTCTAGGAATTGAAAATTTGTTTGTCAATTATTGTTCTTCGACAATTACCTATTCTATACTTTCATCACTAGCGCATCAACCGATGTGGTGAAACTATGATAATGAGGGTCCTAGATTCAAGGAAAATTCTATGGTTAATATGAATATTGACCAAGGGTATTTTATTTTCTTGAAAGATTTAATTATCGAAAATACTAAAATTGAATTTTGTTAATTCTTTTGATTGTATTAATGCAACATTAAACCGTAAACGTGGTTTGGGCTTTGGTAAATTGATCTAGTTCTGCTTTTCAAACAAATTTTGATCAAGAAAAATTTACTAAAGACAAACATAAACTCTTTTCCATGGAAGAAGAGTGAGACTCAATCCTATTCCTTTTCATGATTGAGAAAGGTATGTTAGGAAATTAGAATTGTCTAAATTCTAATATAACTCATAGCAACTTTAATAGTTAAGAAAATTGCACACCATGTTTTCCTTAAGAGATTTCATTACCCTCTGTTGGTGATTGAATTCTTATATGACATTTTGGTCAACTAGAAAACATGTTTGACATTTTATGAGTTATTAAATTAGAAGCTAGACTAATTACATAAAATTGGTAAAAGACAAACCAAGATATTTTATCTAGTTGTTTTGCTTTGACCAATTAAAGGTGCTACACACCATTATGGGGATAGTAGACCTATTAAGGAAGAAATTGCATGCTCAATTTTTCAAGTTAATAGCATTGATGGATGATCCATCATCTTTAGAGTAGAATACACTCTTTTAGTACCTAAGTAATTGTTACGAATGGTCTTGCAAAGGAGTAACAACGTAATAGCACGCTATTTTCACTGGTTAATGAAACACTTACAGTGTTGTCAAATCCAGTGGGAGTATGGTGTATTACTGAATAAGACATTATTGTAATGTTGTCTAATTCAGTGGGAGTTACAAGATTTTATATCTTGGTAGTAACTCAGATTATTTCTAGAGTTTCTTGAAATAATACATTATGTTCAAAAATGTAGACATTCATATTCTCAAGGATAGTCATGAACGTGTCCTTGATAATTAAGTGCTCCTACATCTACTTGTAATGCTTATATATCTACGACACTATCATATTGCTCACATAAACAAATGAATGTCATGGTGTTTATCTATTATATGATGTTGTTCTATGCACAAGTGGGAGAAGTATATATTGTGTGCAAAGGAACAACACATACAAATATGATTAATGGATTCTCTTGATCGTAAGGTAAGAGATTAACGTTCTAATAAGATTGTCTTGCTTAAAGAACATGTGTCAAGATTATAGCATAGACTACTTTTATGTCTTATGTAATTCAAATTATAGAAACACTTGAAGTAACATTTTAGGTTAAGTGAGATCTTGGCTAGATTGTAATCTCAAGGTAAATCTCCACTTGTCGTGGGATCGGGCGTGGATGATTTTGCGCTTTCTTAAGTTGGACACTTCAAGGATGACATAATTAAAATAAAGTAATCTAATGCTACTTTAAATATTTGTGTATTCTTGGAATGACATAAATAGTTTATTAACTTGAAAATTAATTAATTGAAACCATGGCGTGGTGTTCAAAATAACTTTAAATTATACATGGTTATGTGTTTTTGTATAAACTCAAACCTAGAAGATTAATAAGACACCATTTTAGTATGGAATGTGATGAATCACATTGAGTCTTATATTGAAGTTCTGATTTGTTAAAACTACTTATGGAGTAGGTTATTAGCGAACAAGATTTACGAACTGTTAATGTGTTTTGTAATATCAAAAAAGAAAACAATTTAGTGTTGTTCTAATTGCTAAAGTATTTATAGATAGTCTTTAAATTACAAAAGCAAATGGGAGTTTTGTTTAGATATCGAAGAGATTAAATTATAACTACAAAACACATAATCTTCTAAAATACACTAGTAAATATCATGATGAAGTCAAATCGATAGACCTCAAGATGGTGGAATTCTCATTCATAGATCCATAAGGATATCTCGGATATTTGATATGATGAGAAATATGAATTACAGGATTATGGTAAACCCATTAGTCATAATGATACATTACCTTATATTGAATTGTGGTAAATTATTCATACTATGAATGTTAAGATGTCGTCTAAAAAGGTGATCAACTTTGGAAACTTGGTTTGTCTTAATAAAGATGAGTTTCTTCAAAAAGAAAGAAAACCCTAGTGGTTTAAATCTTTGTGTAGAAATCATATGGACAAAATTGTACATGTGTTTAATGCATGACTTGTGACAAGATTATTAATCACACTTAAGCAATTAACTGTGATTGAATATTCTTTCCTTGGCACATTAAATATATAATGATTATAATTGTCATACTTATTTTCATTGATATGAAAAATGACAATGGAATATTAAAACTCTTTCTTGTGTGATTGCTTTTGCGAGGACGATAAGTAATACAAATGAGTTTTATGAATTCACATAATCTTTGAAAATGTACAAACTGCAAGAATCCATAAATGGATATATGCATGCATCTAGGAGATGATTCTTATGTTTAACTATTAAATCCAAGTTTTGGTTTTAAATTAAAATAAGATAATTTCTAAGTATTCCTGAAAGCTAGTGGGAGTATTATGTTTATTTTCTTTAAATCTTATATGTTGTGGGTAGTAACATTTCATCTAAGCTAAATGTTAAGTTTTAGTTTGGAATGAAACTTCACATGAAAGATTTAGAAAATAAGACATACAACCTTGGAGTATATGTTTATTGTTAGTAAACATGGCGGCATTAAATAAATGAGTCTAATAGAACATGATATATCATTTCGAAAATGGATATGTAGAACATGAATGAAATCTTAGTTTGACACAAGGATTTTTCATGTACATCATATTATTGTTGTATCATGCTTGAATGCAAATGATTTGACAACGTTGATATCTAATGAAGTTATTAGATAGTTAGTGTAATGAATATTCTAATAGAATATGTTTGAATCTAGAATTACATTCCTCACCGGATTTGCTCTCAAAATTCTATGGATGAGCAATACAACAATTGTTGTGAAATTGTCATAGTGACAAACTTGAAAGTTTGAAGGCATCAAACATTACAATCGTAGATATTGAAGTTTACTGAAATTTTTAAAGAGCATATTGTTGTTTGTATACAATGATGTTTGGTTTAATTGAGATGACACTCAATACTTGTCATGGGAGGATTTCATCCTTGTAAATGGCCATGTGAACTAGTTGTGCTCAACTAAGAGCATAGTTGCATTATACAATAAAGAATAAGAATACTTTAAACTTTAAAATGTTTGAAAGTTTGATTGTCATAAATTAGTGGTTGAGGATGTCACACACTTTATGAAATATTATGTGGCAATATCAAGATATTTTGAATACACACATACAAGAATTTCACTAGTTGAATTCTTGAAATAAGTATTCTCAAAATTCCAATAGATCAAAGTTAGTTGAAATTATGTCTTGTCAACAAGTATGATTGTCATTACTTGAGGCATAATTCATTAACAAGTTTCATCATGCATTGATGTATTTAGTATTTGGATAAGGGATGTTTTGAACAAATATTATTTAAATGAAATAAAATATTGGTTATGTTTATTTTTCATTTTCTTAATATTGTATCCTATATTTGCATGTTTAATCCGTGAATAACTTATGTTATTCTAAAAGTCCGTTGTCGATCAATGATGGGAATGTCATTGAATTAAGACAAATCGAGTTTTGTAGAATATACTTAATGTATATTGATGTGTGGACATGCCAATTACATGATATTCAATGAATTGAATATAGGATGATCCCAACTTTACATGATGATACTTTATGGATCTTTTTCATTAAGTATATCATGAAGTGTTTATCCTCGGACTTGAGATACCGGATAATCATATGAATGTAGTGCACTTGTGTAAGATAGTCTAACGCTATCCGTGAATCGGTAGTTATAAGTGCTATTTTCGGAAGTGTTACAAAGTTCATGAGTTATGTTTGTAGTCAAGAGAATTTGTTCCTTTGAATTTGTTTCAAAGCATAATACTATATTTGGGCCCTCGTAGGATTGGCAAGATGTTTGTAAGGCCTTACCCAAGATCTATCCGGAATACGTTCGAGATGATTTGGTAATCTTGTTCAATCGAGATATAACGAGAAACAAAATATTAACTTATGAAATGACTTGATCCATATTCATAGTTAATGTAGTATTAGTAACAAAGGATAAGTAAAATGATGAATCATTAAATGGTTTTTCCAGAGACCATACTCGATTCGATCCGGGGCATTGGCGTGTTAAAGCTAGACTAACCAATGTCATTACTATATTAAGATATATCCAGTGGGAGCTGAAAGGTTATGGATATAAATTAATATTAGTATGACCGGATTCGAACTCGAGACTTCGGGATTGAACACATTACGTATGAGAATCAATGTAAATAATAATTAATATATTAAATGCAATATTAAATTATTGATCACAAATAAATACTTAACGATAGTTAATATTTAACGAGTTTTGATTATCGGTCGTTAAATGTCAACGGGATATGAAGAAAAGTTAACAAGCCAAGAGAAGGTTTTAGGAACCCTTTTTTGGGCTTGTGTTTGGCCGAAATTATGGAATCCCACATCGGAAACCATAGTAATCTTGACATCTGCCATAAGGCTATAAATACATCCCCATGTATTCATCATTTGATACACTAGATTTCAATAGAAGGCCAAACTTCTTCTTTCTTTCCTCTGGTTCTTGGTCAACGATTAAAACCCCATTGTAAGGGATTTACGAGTGACCTTGAGCATAACAAAGGTGTTTGGTTAATCTATTGTGATCAAGAACATAGCTTTTCTCATTGATTCGCTACTAATACGTGTGTACAAGAACGAAGAGCAAATACACTTGTGTTTGCATATCTTGGTGGCTCGATAAGGGTTTTGGTCGACATTCATAAACCCTAATTTATTAGGGTTTAGGGTTTCTTGTTCTTGATCTTAATTTGGGGTTTTTCCATAAACCCTAATTGCATTGATTCACAAAAGGTACGCATATACTTTTAATTCGGTTAATTAATTTACAAGTATTATTCCTATTACTTCCGCTGCATGCTTTGATGATGTTTACGTGTTTTCTATAATTGTTATGATTAGTAAAACCCAACAATAACCTCTCCTTCCGGAGTACTCAAACGCGTACCACCCGGCTTCCAGCCAGGGCCGGTTCTGATGTTTTTGATGCCCGGGGCGAGCCGACTAAAATATGCCCTCTTATAACCAAAAAAAAAAAGAACGATCTTTTAGGGGTTTGGAACCTAGTCAATTATCTAAGTATCTATTTTGGGCACCGACAGCCAGAACGACGTAACATGATAGATTCTAGCGTAAATTATCTAAGTATCTAATATAATAGCAAGATAATAAAAAAAAAAAAAGCGATAAAATGAATTATGGAATAATATCACCGATTTGTTCACATAGAGTGATGGAGATGAAGAAATTCAAGAGTAGAGTACTAGAGTAGAGGATAGTATATGATTCAATATATCAATTGCCTTAATGCCTTGATCTTTTTTTTTGGAACGAGCCTTGATCTTGATTACGTATACATTGTTTTTTTTTCAAAAGATTCCGTGACTTTGCCAATATGGTACACAATCACGTTTCTTTTTTAAATGTTTAAAATGGATTGAATTTGTCAATATGGTAACTTCCACAATCGATCAATCACGTTCTATGTATTTTGATATCTTTTAAGAATTTCGAGAATTCGATTACATAAAAATTAAACACTATGGGCTTAAAGTGTATAAACTTATATGGGCTTATAGATTGAACCTAGTCTAATGGAAGTATGGAACACAAGCTAATAAAATGATGCCCTTCCGTCTTGCCTTGGTCAATTGCCCACCGCCCAATACTAAATCCGCCCGCTTCCGACCATCGAACTCTCCATAAACTCAAAGATGCACTTCCATATTCACGAATGTTTCTCAAACCGATCCATAGCCTCACTCATCTTTTGCAATTAACCGGTATTTAAAGTCGATTCAAGTGACTTCACATCGATCCCATAGAGTTAATAGTTGTTGTACTTTTGCTTGTGTGTCAAGACCCGCAATGCACCACGTCAAGGTGAGAAGGTTAGTTGGAGATTCAGAGGTAATTCATTCGTTTAACGGAATGCATTTTGGTGTAAATACGGTCTCTGTCCATGTTACCTTTTACGAATGTTACTTTGACTTTAATTTTGCCATGTATCATGATCATATGCTTATGAGAGTTTTAGAACATATTTTAGGACGATATTTGTCCTTTGAATATTCGGGATGATGTGAGCTTTTATTCAAAACAAAGTATATGTTAGCATTAACTAACAAAATCACATATAGTTCAAAACTAGGTTGGTTGTTGTAGGAATTTATATAAGTTTTAACTAGAATCAGATTCTATTAATGTTAGTAATAATTTATTTTGAATACTCGAAATTGTTTCATGCAAGTTTTGTGTATCAATATTAGCTCACCACTTCCACCACCCAAATCTTAGAATCATAAACAAATGCGAAAGGCTTTATGACCTCGTTTAATTGGTCATGTAACCACTGTTCCTATGATAATGGAGGCTTATTATGGGTAATTAATTGGCCGTTAATCACACATAATGTCCATTAACTAGGAGTGAGTTTTCTCTACTATAAATAGAGATGGATTTCTTCAATTTGAAGATACACTGAGAAACTTATTGTTATCAGGAGAAACAAACGAAAAGCTAAACACTTATAAGCGCAAGGGTTATTGAATTGTGCCTAATTCTATAACTACATTTGGTCTTATCCCAAGTAGATATTCATGTAACCCAGGCATTAGGGTCGAATAGTTTACTTTGGAAAGTGATAACACGATTCCAAGTGATATCCGGTAACCACCTAGTGGTATTGCTGCTTCCTTTGATTGTCTTACCCTGTTCTGGGAGACACCAAATACAACAATCAAAGTAAACTATTTGTGATAATCAATGGCTGATGCTGCAATGAAACACATGGATTCAAACTTTGCTAAGCTGGATAAGTTTGAAGGGGTGGACTTCGAGGAGATGGCGGAAGAAGATGCACTTCTATTTGTCAAGCATGAGTGAGGTGTATGTGCTAACCACTCCCATTCGATGATGGTGATGATGTTCTTGTGGAGCGGATCGGAGAAGGAGCAAATGGGAGAATGATGACTACATATCACGGTCTAATTCTCAATGGTATGGTGATTCTGTTTGATATTTATCGAACTTTGAATCTTCAAAGAGATTCCTTGGGTGCCAAATATATGGTGAGGATGCATCAAGTAAGAAATTTCTTGTAAGTAATTTCACAAATTACAAAATAAGCGATTCAAGACCGGTCATGGAACAATACAATGAACTTCTTGGAATACTTGAAAGGTTTACACAACACAATATGCACATGGATGAGGCTATTTCGGTCTCTTGTGTCATAGATAAACTCCTCCTTCTTGGAAAGATTTCAAGCATACCTTGAAACATAAGAAAGAGGAGTTAACTACGGTTGAGTTGGGCGGTCATCGCGCATTGAGGAATCTCTCAAGGTGCGGTAATGACAAGCCAAAGAGTAGCAATGCTCTTGAACCATCATTGTCAATATGGTGGAGCATAACAACTCCACGGTACAATGACAACAAAGGAAAATGCAAATATCATGATAACACAAGGCGATCCTAACAAGAAGGCAACACCTACTTGTTGGAAATGTGGCAAAACTGGTCACATTAAAAGGGATTGCAAGGGTGTTAAAGTTGGTGGTAAAGCCAATGGATCGAGCACTAATGGTTCGGGGGTGGTGGTTCTTCTAACTCACCGAAAGGTCGAATATGTTTGATAAGTCTTTTGATTTATTATGTTACATATGTATCGAATCTCATTATGTGCGGGATGATGATGTTGCGTGGTGGGTTGACTACGGTGCAACAGTTCATGTGTGCAAAGATAGAAGTTGGTTCAAGACTTATGAGTCATTTGAATGATGGTTCTATTCTTCACATGGGAAATGAGTCAACAACCTTGGTGCATAGTCGTGGTTGTGTAGATCTTTGATTTAGTTGGAAAGATTATAACTTTGTTAATGTTATTCATGTTCACGATATCGGGAGGAACTTGGTTTCAAGTAGTGTTTTGAATAATCATGGATATAAACAAGTTATTGAATCGATAAATTTGTTCTTTCTAAGAATGGTGTTTTATTGGTTTTGGCTATTTATGTAACCAAATATTCGGGCTTAATATTGCCACCGATAGTGTTAATTCACCTTTGTGACCACCACCGACTGTCGACTCTACCCTTTGGCATGCTAGACTTGGCCATGTACACTATAAAAGGATGCAAGATATGTCTAAGAATGGGTTAATCCGACATTTGACATGGACACTTGAAAAGTGTAAAACTTGCATGTTGACCAAGATAACTAAGAAACCCTTTCGGGTGTTAGTCGTGAGACTAAGCTCTTGGAGCTTATACACGATGACACAATGTGATTTGCATGCCACTCCTCTTTGGGGAATAAGAAGTACTGTGACATTTATTGATGATGCTTCTAGGTTTTGTTATTTCTATATGTTACATTCAAGGATGAAGCATTAGATAAATTTAAAGTGTTTAAAGCGAAGTTGAATTACAACTTGGGTCCACGATCAAAGATTAAGGGCGATAGGGAGGTGAGTACATGGATACTCTGTATTTTTAGTCATTGGTATAATCCATGAAACATTGCTCCTATACTCCTCGACAAAATGGTATTTACGAAAGGAAAAGCAGGTCTTGAAGGAGATGGTTAATTCCATGTTGTCCTATTCAGGATGAGTTAAGGGTTACGGGGTGAAGCTATGTTAACGACTTGCTATTTATTAAATAGGGTTCCCAACAAAAGGAACAAGGTTACCCTTATGAACTCGGACTAAAAAACCCAACTGAACTATCTCGGGTTCGGGGTTGTAGAGCTATTGTAAGACTCACGATCCAAAGCTAAAGACTTTGGGTGAAAGAGGCATTATTTGCATCTTTGTTGGATATCTTGAGCATTCCAAGGCTTTTAGGTTCTATGTTATTGAACCTAATGAATATGTTTCGATTAACTCTATAATTGAATCAAGGGATGCAAACTTTGATGAGAATAGATTCTCATCAGTCCCTAGACCAAGTCGGAGAATTCTAATGGAACTCATGAAACTAGTGTATCGAGGGTCACGATGATGAACCATCGGTGATCACGATGAGTTTGTGGTTCAACAACCTAAACACGTGCTCGGGAAGAGCAAAGGTCGAGGACTCCAAAGTCATTTGGACCTTAGTTTCAACTATATTTAGTTGAAGGAACTAGGGATGAGGTCTCGACCAATACTCCTATTGCTTCATTTTTTAGGATGATCCTAAGACATTTGAAGAAGCAATGAAGTCCCAGGATATTGCTTTATGGAAAGAAGCAATCAATGATGAGAAGGATTCCATTATGGGGAACAACACTTGGGTGTTGGTTGATCTACCACCTGGTTGCAAATGGATTTTCAAAAATAAAATGAAGGTAGATGGAACTATTGAAAAGTTCAAGGCGGACTAGTCATTCGGGGCTTTAAACAAAAGTTAGAGATAGACTATTTTGATACTTATGCCCCTATGGCTCGTGTCGATTACCATAAGGCTAGCGATTGCCTTGGCATCTATTCACAATCGATTACTCGTCGGATGGATTTGAAAACGACTTTCTTGAATGGTGAATTGGATGAGGAGGTTTATATGAACCAACCTCGGGGCTTCATCTTGCACGAAATGAAAACAATGCATGTAAAGCGATTAAGTCTCTTTATGGACTTAAGCAGGCACCTAAGCATTGGCATCAAAAATTTGATGAAGTGGTTTTGTCTAGTGGTTATGTTCTTAACGGATCGACAAATGTATATATAGCAAATTTGATGAATACGGTAAAGGTCATCATTTGCCTATATGTTGATGACATGCTAATCTTTGCTGACCAAAATCGAGTTGACGAAGGAATTTTGTCATCAAGGTTCTCCATGAAGGACATGGGGAGGCGATGTTATCCTTGGTATAAGGATTAAACATGAAAGTAAAAGTATTTATATCTCTCGGTCTCATTATATTGAGAAGGTGTTGAGGAAATTCAAATACTTTGATTGTACTCGGTGAGTACACCTATGGATACTTGTGAGAAGGCGATGCCTAATAATGGCAAAGTCGTATCTCAACTTGAGTATTCTAGGGTAATTGGTGCTGATGTATGCCTTGACTTGTACAAGGCGATATTGCTTTTGCGTTGGGTAAACTAAGCGGTATACTAGTAATCCTAGTGCTTATCACGGAAAGCGATTCGAGAGAATCTTGAAGTATCTGAAGAGAACTATGGATTATAGTCTCTCATATCTTGGTTATCCATCGATGTTGGAAGGATACACCGATGCAAGTTGGATCGATAACTGAAGACAATTCGTCTACCGGTGGATGAGTATTCCTACTTGGTGGAGGTGCAATTTCTTGGGCATCCAAGAAGAAAACTTGCATCACCGGTTCAACAATGGAATCGAATTTGTGGCTTTAGCATTCTTTGGTAAAGAAGTTGAATGGTTGAAAAACTTGCTTCTTGAGATTCCATTGTGGCCTAAACCTATAGCACCTATTTCTATCCGTTGTGATAGTGCGGCTACATTGGCAAAGGCTTATAGCGGATGTACAATGAGAAGTCTAGACACTTAGGTGTCGGACATAGCATGATTCGTGAGCTTATCATGAATGGGGTGGTATCTATAGAGTTTGTTAGATCTCAACAAAACTTAGTTGATCACTTGACGAAGGGTTTGGCTAGAGACTTGGTTATAAAGTCTGCTAAAGGGATGGGTTTAAGTCCAAATTAGGCCTTGAATGCTAGGACACCCAACTCCTCTGAGGAAACTTGGGAGCCGAGTTCAATGTGGAAAGTTGAACATTCGATGGCGGAGCACATGTTTTATTTTACATCCCAAGGTTGTGGTCAAAACTGCTTGAAAGGAGGATGAAGTCTTTACTTCTTAATGGTTAATTTTCTTTGAAAAAGTGCTTGGCGGGAGCATGAATAAATAGGAACTACCTATGTAAATGTTGAAGTTTTACCGCTTCAAAGCTTTTGGACTTTTAGCTTTTACAACATTTATGAATTTGGATATGGACACATGGCTTGTATAGTGTCGGGAGCTATTAAGTGTTTGAAAACTTGTGTATTTTATCTTGGTATTCAAATGGGTTGAAGGTTCAATTCTTAGAACATCTGATTCTCGAATATTTGAGCGTGTAATTTACTAAGATGGAAATTCAATCCTCGGGACATTTTCGTTTATGCACATGTTTTGTTTGATGTTTGCTTTTTTTTTGAAAAGGAATTGAACTAAATTTGGGGAGGATTGTTGGAAAATTTAGTGCACTTGTGGGATTAGTTTACACATGTTAATAGGTAAGGAGTGGAGTGTATACACATAAGGTCCCCGAACACCACGACTCAATAGTGGTTAGTCTTGGTAGTGCTAAGTTAGTCTTGATAGTACTAAGTTAGTACTAATAGTACTAAGTTAGTCCCGATGTTAAGTTTGTACTCGTAGTATTGGTTACTAGTGCTAAGGTTCCTGTCTTGGTAGTATAGAGTTGGTTACTATTGATAATGTAGTGGCGATGGTTCCTCTTGGTAGTGTTACGGTTCGTATTTGGTAGTGTAATGGTTCCTACTGGTAGTGTTGCAGTGATTATTTGTAACAACTTTCACTCATTCAAGTGATTGTTATGACTGCTTTATGACCTTGTTTAATTGGTCATGTAACCACTGTTCCTATGATAATGGAGGCTTATTATGGGTGATTAATTGGTTGTTAATCACACATAATGTCCATTAACTAGGAGTGAGTTTTCTCTACTATAAATAGAGATGGATTTCTTCAATTTGAAGATACACTGAGAAACTTATTGTTATCAGGAGAAACAAACAAAAAGCTAAACACTTATAAGCGCAAGGGTTATTGAATTGTGCCTAATTCTATAACTACATTTGGTCTTATCCCAAGTAGATATTCGTGTAACCCAGGCATTAGGGTCGAATAGTTTACTTTGGAAAGTGATAACACGATTCCAAGTGATATCCGGTAACCACCTAGTGGTATTGCTATTGCCTTTGATTGTCTTACCCTGTTCTGGGAGACACCAAATACAAAAATAAATGGTTACAAGACGTTGTTGACGAAAAGGATGGTTTACGTAAGATGCTGGATTCTGTGACTATAGCAATGTCCGCTTGAAATAGCTTCATTTTGATAGTTTTTTATACCCATGTGTTTACAGAGAGTGCGTTGAAAAGTAAGGAAGAAGAGTTCAAGGTAACAGTTTCGAAGTTGGAGACGGATATATTATCTTTGAACGGAAGTTTGGCAAAAGAAGAGTCTGAGAAGTTAGTAAGAGCATGACTGCTATGTGGCATATCTTTATCTTATATGTTTCTTTTTGTTATATGTGATCCCGTGTTTATCTAAATAGGCTGCACTTGATTTGTCTAAAGAAAGAAAAGGAAGCAAACATGGCTTTAGAAAAAAATCAAGAATTTCTAAGGAAAGAGCTTGGATGGGTTGGTTTACAGGTTAAAATGCAAGAGCACATGTATGCGAGCTTGCAAGAGTACAATACTGCGCCTTCAAGATGAGCTTAGAAAAGCTAATTGTGCCAACAAACAAGTGGAGAGTGAGAAAGCTGCGATATTGCAAGAACTTAGCACCTTTCATGCTCAACTAAAGTAAGTATTTTCCTTCTGACAAGTGATTGAAATTTACTCACACTGTTTGTATGGCTAGTTTTAGAACAACCAATAGGTAATTTTCGCATCCCACAGCTTAACAGCGTATAGCTATAATGCAAATGACTCTAATGCCTCGACCTCAAATGTAACTTTACAATACAAATAACTGAATAGTTGAGCCGCGCAGAGAAGTAGCTATTTCAGATAATGCGTTAACAGGCACCACACTTCTATTGTTCACGAATTTTAGGACATAGAATCTAGTATATTCCCTGCTAAAATGTATACAGAGTGCAGCCATATCGTACAAAACATATGTACCAAATATGAAAAACCCAAATTAAATCCCCAATTTCAAAATTCAAAACTTCCCTTTATTCTTGTTAATTTCAAGCACTAACAGAAAGAAAAAACAAAAATGGAAAAATTCGAGAAAGTAGTAGCGATGAAACTTGATGAAGACGGACCTCCATTGGTTAAGCATGTGTTATAAATATTATGTTGTTAGGGTTTGATTTAGGTTGATTGATGAATTAGTAGCCGATCCATGAATTGTTAACGGTATTATATGAAATCCAATAATTTTCTTTTCTCGTTTTGTATTGCAGCAATCCAGATCCATTCAATTTGTTACATGACAATATATTACTTGATATAATGTCTCGTATAGAGCATACCACAAAATATCTTATCCGAACAACATCTACTATCTCTAAACGATGGCAAAATCTCTGGGCTTCCATTCCTCATCTCATTTTCAACAGGCGGGAGGATGGCTTCGACATATATACTAATTTCCAGCCTTACATTTCTTTTATCGAGAACACCGTAAATCTGTGTCCTCCATATCCCAACATAAAATTATTCAAACTTCATACCAGTTACGACACTGAGCTTCATCCAGAGTTTAAATCGTTTAAATCTCGAGTCAATAGTTGGATTCGTTATGCCATTAGCCGTAATGTTGAAGAGTTCTATTTATGGGTTTGCGATTTAGGAGGAGATGGAAAGTTCTCTTATGACGACGAGCTCTTTTTCAACTCTTCATGTATTATTCGTGTCACACTTACCTGCTGTTCCTTTAATCCTTATAATGGGGTGATTAGCTGGATAGGACTTGAGTCTTTGTGTATAAAATGTGGCACACTCGATGAAAATATACTTGAGAAGATATTATCCGGGAAGCCCTTGTTTAGAAACTCTAGAGTTGAACAATTGCTATGGTTATAAGTGAAAGGTTTATGGATAATTATTAATATACGTATGACCGGATTCGAACTCGAAACTTCGGGATTGCACACATTACGTATGAGAATTGATGTTTAGAATAATTAATATATAAATGTTATTATTAATTATTTAGTCACGAAATAAACACTTAATGAATGTTAATATTTAACGAGTTTGGACTAACGGTCGTTAAATGTAACATTAAAGGACTAAAGATGAAAATAGTAGATGGGAAGGATCTAGAACCCCTCTTGGGAGTCCTAGGCCGGTCGTGGGTCTCAAAAGCCCAAGGGGATCCCTAACTTGGTCATCAAGTTTAGATTAGTATAAATACAAACCCCTTGTATTCATTAAATCTAATTTTGGATCACCAAAGAACCCTAACTTCTTCTCCTCTCCTCTTCTCTTGTTCCTTGGCCGATCGTGTACCCTCCCTTCCTAAGGGATTCGATTTTCCAACTACAAGAAACAAGTGTTTGGTTTATTTGTGATTGATAACGCTTACACAGCGCGTTTGGGGTCAAAGGAACTTCCTTTTCGTCGAGCAAGTTTTTCAACACCCTAGGCAGTGAACCTAATCGTTGCAGTGTAGTATTAAGGTAAGCCACGGGAATTGATATCGTTCTCTAGGGGAATAGGAATGCTAGTAAGAAGTTACTACGCTAAGGTTGGGGTTGAGGAAGATTATTTTTTATCTTTTTTAGTTTTTTTAGGAAATGGAAAGGTACGAATCTCGGGGTTTGGATTTGGGGGGTTGGTATTTCTACCGATTACTTCTACTTATCTAATTATCTAAGCTAGGTGTATGTAGTCTATGTCTATTGTTGTGTGCTCGTATGATAGTTAAAAATGTATTTGCTTAGGCTTTATTACTCCCTTGTTATCTCCTATTGATGGTCGAATTGTCACGTCCTTATTCTTAATCGTGTTGTGTTTCTAAGGTCGTAGGGTATGCGTTTATCCCTAACCCTTTGAAGCTACCAAGGGTTAATGACTACAAAATCTCTATGATTTATAAACTTTGACTCTAAGGTATTCTTTGGATGTATAGCCTACAATTACTCTAGGTGATTATAAACTAAGGTTCAACAAAGATTAATCAAGCATTATTAGCACAACGAATAACCTATCGCAATACTAGGTCAATCACAATTAAGATAAGAGACAACCAATCAATATTCAATAACTAAGTTTCATATTACCCAAGAAAACACACAAATAAATTAGCCGGACATGGGGAACATGCAAGCATACACACAAACAATTGAAGACATAATTAAATTAATAAAGTAAAACACTTATCTTGATGTAAGATAGGGTATGGAACCTAAAATACTGTACAAAACACCTTGGTTCGGTTTAGATTTTACTCCAAAAGACTACACACTGGCGAAAAATTTGGAATCCATATATAAGATTACAAATGTGCAGTCACCCTTTAATTTGTGGCGCCGTCGGTCGCCGTTATTAGGGTTTCATCTTGGGCACGTTAGCATTGCGGCGGCGTCACCTTATGCTTGTGGCGCGTCCTCTTCGATCTCGGCGTCGTCGGATCAAATCTAGGTGGTCTCGGTTGCGGCGCCTAATCTTTTAAAACCAAGCCGTCACTTGTAAATGAGTAATTTGGCTACCGAGTCGTCACAAAATTTTTCCGACGGCGTCTCTAGTAGTACCAGCGCGTCACTTGCGAACTGGCCGTCCCCTTTATTTCAATGACTGAGTTTCTCGATTCTTGACTTTGGCCATTTTCTTCGTATATTCGCGCCTTTCCATCCGAATAAGTGTCATTCCAGCATTTTACCTTCAAGAGACCTAAAAAGTGAAAAGGAACGATATTAAGTAATAACGGATACAAAAGTGATCAAATAAGGGCTTAAACGACCCCTCAAAAAGGTACATTTTAAAACCTTATCAAATATCCTTACACTTGGTATTTGCTTGTCCTTAAGCAAATGTGCTTTTAGCCAATTAATTTATAAGTTAGGGGTCATGAAGCATTAGTTTAGAACAATCCACAACACATATAAGCCCCAAAAGTCATAACAAACACGGAAATACATACTAGCACCTCACATGGGGTTTTGGATACTCGCGTCTCTCGGTGTATATGAAATATAACAAGTTGGAAATGGAAGATAAACACTCATTAACCGGCCTAGTACATAGATTACCATAGGCTTGAGACTATATCAAACCTCCATCGCTTTGGTAAACACCTAGGAAAGAATATCTCTTTTAAAGGGTTGTAACATTAGGCTTATGGTAGGAAACAAAGGGTTTGGTGGGATAAGTTATTTAGTGGTGGCAAGTCAAAAATCTTTATGTTACAAGCATGCAAAGAATGGCATTTCTAA
Source organism: Chrysanthemum lavandulifolium (assembly GCA_022545495.1). Taxonomy (NCBI): domain Eukaryota; kingdom Viridiplantae; phylum Streptophyta; class Magnoliopsida; order Asterales; family Asteraceae; genus Chrysanthemum; species Chrysanthemum lavandulifolium. Next base: position 275,740,843 of record CM040244.1, read on the forward strand.
GCCAAGACTCGACACTCTAAACTCTAGATAATGAAACAAACAAACATAAATTAAAGATAGATGTAGGATGGTAGCCGTTTTTTTTTTTTTTTTTTTTCATACACTTTTACTCTACCATCCTCTACAATAACATCAAAAAGATAGGGATTTATAGGCACATCCCTACACTTGATTTTTTATTACTCTAACACTAATTTGACCCGAATTGAAAAGATCAAAACACTTGGAGTACATTATTACGCAAATAAAGGGAATTTGAATTTAACGTTCCAAAACTGTCATCTCATAAAATTTAACTTTTCCCATGAGTCCCAATCGTCCCAAAACTGTGTACAAAGGATATGACTCGACTTAGCAACTTATGCAAGCAACTAGATAATTGAACTAAGGGTTTAGTGTGATAACAATAATGCACTCACTGGTAGGATAAGGCGATTTGGGTATACATTTAGGGTGGATTGTAAACAATTCTCTTCATTGATATTCCGGAAAACCGAAACATCACGAGAACCGCTAAAAGTATAGGCTCTAGGGGTTAACTAGGGGTATCGTGTACTAAAGATGAGTACAACACAAAGGTGTGGGGGAATTACTCAACCGATATGGAAGAAGTAATTATATTACAGGTATCAAACAAGGGTTATCCTAATGCCTCTTATCATTTAGTTATTCCTAACTACACAAGTGTAGTCTTACTAGCGATCTCGGGATGCATCACAAAACAAGTTCTAGAATCTATTATACTACATGTTCACACTCTAAGCATTAAACATGAATGCTTTAATTCCTACAAATCTAAAGGCGATCCTCGCATTTTGGGTGGAATTTAAGTGGTAAAGGGTTTTTGTGCTAGTCGTATAATTTCCTATCCATGAGATGCTTTATTAAGACTAATGGCCCACTCCATATGTCATGAAAATTTTTAAATTTGGTGCCAAAATTACCCTAACCGATATTTCTCATGGTTTATTACACAAATGCAATTGGACAAAACAAATAGTCAAGGATAAGCATAGTTTCAAAGTTCCGTTTTATTTTCCTCCTACACTTAAACCGAACATTGTCCCCAATGTTCCCGAAAGTATCAAAGTTATGATAATGGAAGGTAATTAAAAGCGAAAAAACTAATAATCCCGATTAGCTCGGTAGGATCCGTGTAAAGTGGTGGTTACATCTTTCTTCAAAATGCGTTTGTGGGAAAAGCTCCTTCTCATCTTATTTATCTTCTTCTTGGTAAATTAAACTGCAAAGAAAACCAACGAAACCTTTGCATAAAATATATATATATATATATATATATATATATATATATATATATATATATATATATATATATATATATATATATATAAAATCGTGAATCGGTAGTCGGTGATGGGCGACCACCGCAGCGATGTCAGTCAAGTCGGGATTAATCGGTGATTAGTCGGATTGGCATTTCTGTAATTTTTGGTATTTACGGAGACCAAACTAAAAATCTTAACCGATTCCAAGCTCCTATGTTTCCAAACCTCAATAAAAGGCTCAAATTCGATTATGATGCTCATTGTGCGTTATAAATGAAATATCGATCTCAAATTAAGTAGAATGCCTAAATTATTATTATTTTTAAATGACCGATTGCCCAATTCGCCAATTTTTACCGATTCGACGATTTTTACCGATTCATTGAATCGGCGATTTTTTGACCGCTTAGTGTCGATTTTTTCCTAGGCCGATTTTTGACCGATTTTCAAAATCGACAAGGTACTCGCCGATTAACGATTAATCGGCGATTAATCGGCCGAGTTGACCGACTTTTGCAACATTATATATATGACTCTACTAAACTAGGATATAATGCTTGTGGAATGGATGTTTCTGATTTTACGGAAAATTAAGACACAGAAAATTCCAAAATTTTATAAGTAGCTCGAAAAACGAGAAAAAGTAATCGATTGTTTCGCTCCTTCCGACGCCGTCGGTTATCACAACGAAGCTGTGCGATTTTGGAAAAAATTACGGAACATTTTATCTTTAGAATATGGAAAATATTCACCAAAACATCCATTATGACTCGATACAAGCATTTGACTTGAACAAACACACATGTATATCTTTTAATTAATTGTAATTCTCATGTTTACGTTTCTTTTGGCGTGTGTAATCCTCCTACACTTATCCCTTATATAAAATACCTTTATATGTAATTAAGGCGAGGTTAAAGACAAAATAAAGCATTTTACAAATTTAAACATGAGAATAAACAATCAATAAAAGATACACGACACAAACAAGCAAACAATTAAGCATGGATTGCCTCCCACGAAGCGCTTTTCTTTATTTATGAGTCTTGTAGCTAGACTCGAAGTCATGCTCCTACGTGACTTCATTACCGTCACCTTCTTCTTTTGCTCGTCCTTTATCAAAAGGCGTAGTGGTTGTATAACTTACCGTGGATTCCTTGCCAGCGTCGTCTATTATGGTAACGGTTTTATCCTTTAGATTAGTTTCCTTCACCGTATAAGGCCCAAACCATCTTGGTTTGTTTCTACCTCGTAATGCTCTTATTCGTGATTTGTATAAGAGTACTTTCTATCCTTTAAAAATTCCTTAGGGTTCTTTTGTGTTTGTGGTATTGAAGTGGGATTATTTCCTAACTTTTATCGCGCTTCCACAATGTTGCATGTAGTCCTTGAACCATGAAATCTCTAAGCCCTTTTCCCAATCGTTCATTTTCTTCCTAACCACATTGTTAGGGACTTGTGGATTCTCATCCGTAATCTTCTCCATGATCTTAAGAGGATACCTTGGAACAATAGGTATCCTAAGCGTACTTTGCCGCTTTTAAGTATCATCATGCCCTCCCCGCATTTGATGGTTGCTTTGGCGGTGGCCAGAAAAGGTGTCCCAAGAATGAGAGGCATGTTTCTATCTTCCTCAATGTCTATAATCACGAAGTCCACCGGATAAACAATGTTAGCCACCTCTATTAAAACATCAATTGCTATTTCTATAGGGTAGCCATATGTGTGATTTGCTAAGGAAAGTCTAAGATCAGTCTTGGCTGGCTTCTCCCTAGTCAACTTATTGTAGATTGATAACGGAATTATGTTTACATCAGACCCTTGATCAGCTAAGGCATTTATATTATCAATGTCACCTATGCTACATGGTATCACAAAGTTCCCCGTGGTTTCTCGCTTTTTAGTTCTTGGTTTTTAGAACCGGCTCATCTGAGGTCCCATAGGCATGGTGTCATACTCTTTTTCATTATTTTTCCTTCAAGGGCTTTCCTAAGAACCTCATTGTACCTAAAGTTGTTCACTTGGTTAACAATGGTTTTTTGTTAATCTCGTGCTTAAGGTAGTACTCAATGGTCTCGGACTCATCATTAGTTTCGACCTCCTCCTCTTGCTTTTCTCGGTTTTCTTCTCCTCAACCTTTCCATCTTGGGCATAATGGAAATGGCGTTAACAAGCAGTGGGAGGATAATCATTGCTTCTTACTAGTACCTTTTAGAACTTTTGTCTTGGTATATTCTTTTACCAAGTTCATCATTTTCGTCATTTTTTGCATCTCCTCCCTTTGCCTATAAACCTCCTCTTCAAATTTTGCTAATCTCTCCATATGAGTGCCATGTACTCCTCATTTGTTCCTTAAAGCTTGGTGAGAGTGGTATTGGGAAGTAGAGCAGGCGTCGTTGAATTAAGATTTTGCTCACGACTTGGGGATTCGGAGAAAGGTGTTGGGTGGTTGGTGGAATTGGCGGAATTGACTATTTCCCGAGGATTCGTCGCGGGGCTCTCTTATGCCTTTCAATTAGATAATCAATCCTTCTCTCAAGAGCACTCATTTGCTCTTGGTGGCGTTGGAAGATTCAAGAGGAGTTGATATGGCATTAACCACTTTAACGGGGTTTCGAGTTCATTCCAATCTTCGTAGCTTCGATCGAAAGCTCTTCTATAATATCCCAAGATTCCTCTATGTTGAAGTCGCTAAGCCTTCCACCGTGACTTGATCAATGGATCGCCTTGTAATGAAATCGGTATGGTCATAGAATATTTGGATTTGAAGCCAAAGATCAATACCATGATGAGGGACTTTATGGAGTAAGTCCTTGAATCGAGTCCATGCTTTGTAGAGAGATTCGCCTTGAAGTTGTTGAAACATCAAGATGTCTCGTCTAAGTTTAGTAGTTCTCCCCGGTGGGAAAAATTGAGCAAGGAAGCGAGAGGTGAGATCATCCCAACTTGAGATGGAGCCGGCGGGAAGTCGCTCAAGCCAATTACTAGCTTGGTCCCGTAGAGAGAATTGGAAGAGACGCAGAAGCGTGATCTCCCGAGTAGTGGCATCGAGGTCGATGGAATCGACAATTTTAAGGAAATCCTTAAGATGTTGACTAGGATCTTCGGAACGAAGTCCATGGAATGCACATCCGTTTTGCACCAACCGAATGGTGTCGGATCGCATGGCCGTAGTTTGGGCTTGGTCGAGAAGCTCAATGGTGTTCCTATAGCCTAGGTGGCTTGGTCTCGAGTATTCACCAAGAGTACAGCCTCTTGGCGGGTCATTTGGTGGTGGGTTGATGAGTGGTGGTTGGTTATCACCTTCCATGATGAAAAGTGATAGGATTACTAACAAAGGTCACGAAGAAGGGGGATAGACGACGAGGAAGCTAAAAATGGGGAAAAAAAGCTTACTTGATAGGAATCAAGCAAGGAAACCTAAACGAGGTGGACTCCTAACTAGCTATTCTATTCCCCGGCAGCGGCGCTAAAAACTTGATAACGATTACACAACGCGTTCGGGTTCAAAGGAACTTCCGTTGAGTAAGTTTTTCAACACCCTAGGCAGTGAACCTAATCGTTGTAGTGTAGTATTAGGGTAAGCCACTTGTAAATGAGCAATTTGGCTATTGAGTCGTCACAAAATTTTTACGGCGTCTCTAGTAGTACTGACGCCGTCTTGTAGAACTGTGTAGTCCCTTTAGTTCCAGCAGACTGAGTGTCTCGATTCTTGACTTTGGCCATTTTCTTTGTATATTCGCGCCTTTTCGTCCGAATAAGTGTCATTCCATCATTTGCCTTCAAGAGACCTAAAAAGTGAAAAGGAGCGATATTAAGTAATAACGGATACAAAAGTGATCAAATAAGGGCTTAACGACCCTCAAAAGGTACATTTAAAACCTTATCGGTGATTAAAGAACCTAGCTTTTCACTTCAATTCGATATTAATGCGTGTGTACAAGCGAATGACAAATACAATTGTGTTTGTGGTAATCTTGGTGTCGACTTTAATTGGTGGTGCGATTGCTTAGAATATAAACCCTAACTTAGGGTTTGGGTTTTTGTTCCTTATTCTTGATATCGTGTGTTTCTTGAATTATTAAAAGGTACGCACTTTCTTTTAGTTCAGTTAATTAAATTACAAGTAAACAAGATGGTCTTGAAATGGACGAGCTTTCAATAAGAATTTGGCTCGTCCATTTCAAATAGAGGTAATGAAAATGGCTAATCTGCTGTGACTTTCAATAAGAATTTGAATGAGAAACATTTACATGGAACAGATAAACAAGATGGTCTTCCATGCGATGAGCCAAGCTCTTCTTGGCGAGGCACTATTGCGTGGCGTGCAAAGAGTAATGTTGGGATTGCAAGTGTTGAGGGAATCAGGTGATATTGAAATGGGCGAGCTCGGTTTTCCTAAGGCGGGATGTTTCAAGCCAAGGGAATGTGAGGCTGAATACCAAACATTTCCAATCTAGGCCTCCCAACATTCCCAACTTTATCAAAACCAAAAGGCGGATGACTTGTCGAGGCAATTGATTGAAAGCCAAAAGACGACCACCCAAACTATAATTGTTCGTCAAAATCATATTGATATTGTTGTTGGTAATCATAGCGCTTCACACCCTCAAAGTCCAGACCTCCCCTCCAAATTCTCCAACTACAACCCGGTTACAAGGAGGTCAGAGATCTCTTTCGAGATCCAGAATGAATGGTCAAAAGGATTCATCATCATCCTTTTGATGCGTTTGAGGTATCGTGATGGGGATGTCATGTCGGATCACGTGATCATTTTTCACGAGATCATGCACGAGCTCATCAAGCTTGTCATATAGACTTCCTCTGTGCCTTCTTCCCAAGCTTCCACTATCTCATTAACAGATGTGGTGGATCGGCTCGAATCAGCTTACCAAGCTGAGAGCTCAAGGCTGGTCAATAGCTTGGAAGAATTTACAAAACAACAACAACAAATTCAATAGCAACAATACTTGATTGCGCAAGGAATGAAAACCCTGCAGCAGAGTCAGCTCAAGATAATGAAAACCCCACAAAACAGCGTAACCACCAAGATGAGCCATAATCCAAACACCCTTTTTACTTGACTGTTTTGAAAGAAAAGCACAAAAACTTTGATTTTTTTGTGAAAACTTTGTGAAAACAGATTATGTAGTCATATTTAAGCATTATATAGGACTAAAACACAAAAGCATAACCACATAAGAACATATAACTACACTAGGCAATATGACAGTAAAAGAAAACTTGAAAGTTAAATTACAAGGCTGGAAATAAAAAAAACTTACTAGCGCAACAAAGACAACTTGTTCATGTTTGTGGTTTACACGTGTTCAAACACTTGAAAACATTCATAACAAATTCATCAAAAACATTCATAACCAAACCAATTACCAGACTAACCATCCATGCACCGATAGATCATTTTTTGATGCCTTGCCTTTTCTTAGCTTCTTTGGGGCTTTGGTTTACTTGGAGTTGTAGGAGGAGTTTTTGAAGCTTGCGACTTGGCACCCTGATCCGTGTAGATCGACGAGGTTCATCCCCGCCAACCAACTCTCTTTCAACACCACCTGCATCCCCTCCTTCACAAACCAACTTTTCCTCTTCAACAACAAGTGCATCCCCGCCTGCAGATGACATGGACAAGGCCTCAAATTGTGTAGATTGACGAGGTTCATCCCCACCAACCAACTCTCCTTCAGCACCACCTGCATCCCCTCCTTCACAAACCAACTTTTCTTCTTCAACAACAAGTGCATCCCCGCCTGCGGATGACATGGACAAGGCCTCAAATTTTCCCCCCAAAGAAACGGATTCTGAATCTGGAGTATGCTCAACTGGTAAAGGACAATATGGGTACACTACAACCTGGGAAAAGATAGAAAAATAATCATTAAATGGATTTAATCAAAATAAATAAATAAAAGCAGTTAAAATACTGCCTATACTGTCAAAATAAATAAATAAAGAATTTATCTCTAAGGCAAATAATAATTAAATGGATTTACTTACATCCGTGGGTTCCAGAGCACGTATTATACCATCTAAATTCTCTGCACTTCTTCTTGATGCAGCATACTTCTGAACTGGGGGGAAATCTACCAACGATAAATCAAGCCGCAACCTCAACACGCGTTGAAAGACTATGGCCTAACATAGTATAAAGAAAAAGACAATGTAAATAGTATTAAGAAAAAAACAATGTATACGGATAAGAATATCAAGCTCTTATTGATAAGATAAAATTCAGATTTGATGACGGGAAGTGTAAATGTTAATTGCTTCAGTTTTGGAGTCTCTGAGCGTATACATCATTTGAAACATTCAAAGCAATAAAACTGATGGATGGAATTGGAAATGTATGTTGAAGGTGACGAGAAGAATCATACCTCCAAAACAAAAAGAGCACCATAGAAAGGATGTTGTTTGCTCGGATCGATCTTGTGCCTATTTTGGCAAGCCTCTAAAGAATTATGCAAGTTGCGACAAATCTCTTCCGCCCAGTTTACCGTCCAACACTCTTCAACATTTGTTACCAATCCCCACTTTTGAACCCGTGGAACCTTGAGGGAGTTAGCGGCAGGAAGGAGCAATCCCTCCATAAAAAATAGGTCATGATTTTCTTAAACTCTAATTTTCCTTCTTCGTCATCTACACTCATTGTTGCCAATGTATGTCTGAAACTAGCAAGGGTTTTCTTATTCAAGGTAGGATACTTCTGTTTTAGATCATCAGGAAAAGTTGTTACTTTCTTGCACTTGTTTTCATAATCCGCATAGTGAATCCCACTATCGGACATGCCTAAAACACTAGCTACTTCTTTAGTGCAAAAACTGAAACTTGTTTTTTCGCTAAAGTGAAAAACCTTATTTACTGGATCAGTTCAACATCTTAAAAAGAAAGGATGATGATGACTCCTTTTGATTATGCGATGAAGACTCGAGAAGCGTGTCTCGGTAACAATCAAGGGGAGTCATCGATAACGATCAAAGGGTCATCATCATCCTTTCTTTCAAGATGTTGAACTATGATCAAATAATGGGTTTTCACTGGCGAAAAACAGTTCGATTTTGTGCTGTGTTTAATTCGGTGGGACAAACAAATGTGGGGATTGGTAACAAATGTTGAAGAGTGTTGACGGTAAACTGGGCGGAAGAGATTTGTCGCAACTTGCATAATTCTTTAGAGGCTTGCCAAAATAGGCACAAGATCGATCCGAGCAAACAACATCCTTTCTATGGTGCTCTTTTTGTTTTGGAGGTATGATTCTTCTCGTCACCTTCAACATACATTTCCAATTCCATCCATCAGTTTTATTGCTTTGAATGTTTCAAATGTTGTATACACTCATAGACTCCAAAACTGAAGCAATTAACATTTACACTTCCAGTCATCAGTTCTGAATTTTATCTTATCAATAAGAGCTTGATATTCTTATCCGTATACATTGTTTTTTTCTTAATACTATTTACATTGTCTTTTTCTTTATACTATGTTAGGCCATAGTCTTTCAACGCGTGCTGAGGTTGCGGCCTGATTTATCGCTGGTAGATTTTCCCCCAGTTCAGAAGTATGCTGCATCAAGAAGAAGTGCAGAGAATATAGATGGTATATTACGTGCTCTGGAACCCACGGATGTAAGTAAATCCATTTAATTATTATTTGCCTTAGAGATAAATTCTTTATTTATTTATTTTGACAGTATAGGCAGTATTTTAACTGCTTTTATTTATTTATTTTGATTAAATCTATTTAATAATTATTTTTCGATCTTTTCCCAGGTTGTAGTGTGCCCATATTGTCCTTTACCAGTTGAGCATACTCCAGATTCAGAATCCGTTTCTTTGGGGGGAAAATTTGAGGCCTTGTCCATGTCATCTGCAGGCGGGGATGCACTTGTTGTTGAAGAAGAAAAGTTGGTTTGTGAAGGAGGGGATGCAGATGGTGCTGAAGGAGAGTTAGTTGGCGGGGATGAACCTCGTCGATCTACACAATTTGAGGCCTTTTCCATGTCATCTGCAGGCGGGGATGCACTTGTTGTTGAAGAAGAAAAGTTGGTTTGTGAAGGAGGGGATGCAGGTGGTGCTGAAGGAGAGTTGGTTGGCGGGGATAAACCTCGTCGATCTATACGGATCAGGGTGCCAAGTCACAAGCTTCAAAAACTCCTCCTACAACTCCAAGTAAACCAAAGCCCCAAAGAAGCTAAGAAAAGGCAAGGCATCAAAAATGATCTATCGGGTGCATGGATGGTTAGTCTGGTAATTGGTTTGGTTATGAATATTTTTGATGAATTTGTTATGAATGTTTTCATGTGTTTGAACACGTGTAAACCACAAACATGAACAAGTTGTCTTTGTTGCGCTTAGTAAGTTTTTTTATTTCCAGCCTTGTAATTTAACTTTCAAGTTTTCTTTTACTGTCATATTGCCTAGTGTAGTTATATGTTATTATGTGCTTATGCTTTTGTGTTTTAGTCCTATATATTGCTTAAATATGACTACATAATCTGTTTTCACAAAGTTTTCACAAAAAAATCAAAGTTTTTATGCTTTTCTTTCAAAACAGTCAAGTAAAAGGGGTGTTCGGATCATGGCTCATCTTGGTGGTTACACTGTTTTGTGGGTTTTCATTATCTTGAGCTAACTCTGCTGCAAGGTTTTCATTCCTTGCAATCAAGTCTTGTTGCTATTGAATTTGTTGTTGATGTTTAGTAAATTCTTCCAAGCTATTGACCAGCTTTGAGCTCTCAGCTTGGTGAGCTGATCTGAACTGATCCACCACATCTGTTAATGAGATAGTGGAAGCTTGGGAAGAAGGCACAGATGAAGTCTATATGACAAGCTTGATGAGCTCGTTCATGATATCGTGAAAACGATCACGTGATCCGACATGGCATCCCCATCACGATACCTCAAACGCATCAATTGTTTAATCAAATGAAGTTTATTGTTACACATCTTTCGGAATATAGCTGCTCAAATTGATTACAACAAATTATCATTTAGCTTCTTTTTAAAAGATTGAGTACCTCCACACCTTAGCCTTTTGTGAATGGCTTCTAAGTGAGCTTGAAGCCATGACACGTTAACATTGATTGCCTCTGCAGTTGACACTTGGTTCTGTAGTTCTTCCATATCATAAATGTGTTCAAGGCTACAAGGTGAAGAACATCAATGACCAATTATGTCCTTGAGGTCGCTTTGTGAAGTTGTTAGGACAATTCAAACCAACGATGTTACAACTATGTCAGTTGTAGAGGAAATCAACGTCAACTGTGTGGAGGTACTCAATCTTGTAAAAAGAAGCTAAATGATAGTTTGTTGGAATCAAAGGATGAAACAGACTCATAGGTCACACCCCTATTTTGTCACCATTGCAAGCAACGCTTAATGGGGTGAGACCGAATCTATGAATCAGTCGTTTCCTAATATGTATCATTGACAAAATGAAAAAGAATCAATTGGTTAAGTGGATCCTTTAACCCGCCCATCTTCCCTCTTTTAGCCATCAAGTGATTCTAACTTCTCCTCCCCAACATTTAGCCATGGGAGCTAAATTACTAAATGAGACTCAAAACTGGAATTACTAAATCATTAGGCAACACCTCGGATGGCGAAATCACAAGTCTATCCCCCTAGCTGTGGACAGAGCTATTTGTACTTGTCAAAGAGTTATCCACAGTGTCAGCATTGAAAGCATGGGTACACCCCCAATCGTTTCTTTGAAATTCGAAAGGAAAAAAAATTAAAAAAAAATGTAACTGGTCGTCAACCCTAAAAATGTTGTAAAAAATAAAGAATCCTGAGCCCGTTTCGCGGAATATACCTATTTCTTTATATTTATAAGTTGAAAATACCTCTCTTTGACCAAGCCCCTTCATGGTCTCAAGACAATCGATGTAAAAAATGTACATATATTTGGGGTCATGGATATCTTATGCTTTGTTTGAGGACTCCTATGTACTCACAGACAAATGCCAGATGAGATTAAATCCAATGATCGAACTGTTGGAATTATATAACATGAAAATCATAAATATAAACAATAAACATCAAGTACACATGCGAAAGCGTATAGGAAAGATTAACGAATAATTAATTAACATAAACAAGAATATGCGTACCTTTCTTGATTCTAGCCGAACAAGAATTAAATCCACAAAACTAGCAATTGGATGAACCCTAATTAGGGTTTATAGGATTATGTGAATTACCCCTTACCTTTTTGTAATTCAATCCAAGAATACTAACAATAATGTGTTAGTACCACTTTCTTGTACACACGTACTATACCGAATTAAAGGAATGCTAGTTTTAATTAAACAAATAACTTTGTATCGGAAAAGATGATCGAAAAGACGAAAAAAATGACGTGTGTATTTCCATGTTTGAGAAAACAAGAGAAAATTGACCAGTTTACAATTATACCCTTGATTCGTATGTAGGGTTACATTGTAAATTGAGGCATTTTTGTAATTCAAAAATATATCGAATATTTGTAATCACATTCCTTCCAAATCATCCAACGTTTAGAAACAATATTTAAGAAAGAGAAGTAATCAAATTTAATAAACGTTCGTTTTTTTCTCTCTTACAAAAACTCATGACCACTTAATTTGTTTATTTTCCTTTCACTTCTTTCTTTTCCTTTCCTTTCCTGTAAAGCAAAACCCATGACCACAATTTGTTTATTTTCCGTGTAAAATAAAACCAATGATGAATATGGGACACTTTGAGCAAAATTGGTTGTAGAATAGGATCCCATATGTAGATTAAAACCAAGTGTCCAGGATAGCACAGTTAACATACTCAATAATGAATATAGACACGAGCAAAATTAGCTCTAAAAGAACTTTTAAACATGGTGATGTTATAAACTATATGCTATTAAAGTTTTTAAGAAGTATTTAAATTTGTACAGGCGAAGTTTGTATTGACGCTGACACACGTTTTTGCCTTCCTGGGCAATTCTTTTATTAAAAAGAACATCGGATGCAGGAGAAAGTACGCCAACCTTTTAAAAATATACTGACGACCCAAGTAATTCCACTATAACCATCACTAGTCCGTAATACTAAGATCAGTAATATTAAAAGTAGATTAAAGAAGGCAGAACAAATATGCATAGCTATAATTCCAGATGTTAAAAACCATTTTAAGTACCTCGTCAGTACTAGTCTTCAACAAACTCTCAATCGCCTTTACTCCATCTTCAAGCCTTCGAGTCAACTGAAACGATCTTATACACAATACATCCATACCTGCCGCTGTCTTGAAACGAAGCTTAATCTGAGCCTTTGTTTCCGCTTTCCCCAACCTACACCCAACCATTCAAAATCATATCACAGCCATTCCAAACCTACATAACTAAATACACATTGACACATCTTCAAAACATTTTACACTTACTCAAGGAACACAAAGTTTTCATATGATCTATCATTCTATCCCTTTGAACCACATGTAACGCTAGCAAAGACGCTAAATAATGTAACAAAGTAACCAATAGAATGCTGACGTGTTGGTCACGGTCACTACTTCATAACCATCAGAATTCAAGACTAACTAATATTAAACATACATATATACAAAGTCCCTGTGATCTATCTACGTCACCTGCATGTAACAATAGCATTTTCACTTTATCGATATAAAATGTAGAATAGCGAAAAGCTAAACGCTCAATATACAGACTCTAAACAAGCTACCTGATGGCTATGTTTGGCAAAACTAGTTGTATGTGTAACTATAAAGTGTAAATGGCGTCTAGACGCTAAACGCTTCTTTCACATATAAAAGCAATTGGTAACATAGATGTAGCATTTTCAATATAATTCCTATAACAGGGCCACTATCAATAAAAACTATCCATTTCCTGTTCTTATTAATTCAGTTCCTATCTTTTTTTCCAAAATTGCACCAGTTACAATAAGCTCATAGAAATGAAAAAATGAAGGACTTAAAGATTTTGCCGCAGAAAAAATAGTAATAAAAGGTACCTGTTACATAAGTCTTAAATTACAACTAATTTCTTATTCTTTTAATAGTGTTTGACTTATTGTAATAGGGCTAAAAAAAAGCGTTATAAATGGACAAGCATTTAAGATCTGTATTTATTTCTTGCTACTATAAGACTCCTCCTTGTCCATTTTCCGTGTTATTCTTGATACTATATCGCAATTTGAAGGCTAAACTCTCAGCTCAGCCCAAATTATGGAAGATAACAAAAGTTGTTGATAGGATAGGCACAAAGGATAGGATCCAGGGTTCTTATTTATATATTAAATTTGACCTCAAGAGTTAAAATACCTGGTTTCTTATCTTCCCTCCTTTTTTATATTTGGATTCGAAGATGCATTATCCTAAACTGAACTATATGTGCATTAAAAATGAAGGACTTAAAAGGTTTTGCAACAAAAAAATTATAAAAAGGTACCTTCTTTGTCTTCCTCAACGCGATTTCTTCTTTTTCTTACACGCTGATATGTTGTTAGTATTGGTCGAGCATCGTCTCTTAAAGAAGTATCTGTTGAATAAGAATCTGTTAGTACTAGTTTCTGACTTATTACGAATTAAATGTGTTGATACAGGGCTAAAGCTTTATAAGTTGTCCATGTCATTAATTTATAAACCTTTTGAACTTATTGTTGCCCAGCGGGGTTTCAATACTCGAACAAATTAAAGTAAAGCGTAAAAGTAAAACAATATGACTCTAAAACGATTTGTATTTATGAATCAAACGTATTTGTATTTTGTACAATTCTGATATGTAAACTGAGATCAATCGACCCTATATATACTTGGTGAAAAGACACCATCGTGCCTCCAGGTTTTCTCCAAACGGTATGATTGGTTTGGCTTGTGTCGTTTGACACAAAATAACCGTTTTAGCAGTTAATAGGTTTGTTATAAACCTATATGGTCCTTGTAACTTTCGTCTTGTTCACGTAGGCCCTTGAACTTTGCTTTAGGGGCGAGATTATGCCAACAATCACCCCCCTAATCTCGTGCCTAATCCTTTCGGATCTTTTACGCCTATGCCTCTCTCATTTCTGCGTACTTGGTCCTTGCCAATGCCTTGGAAAGTATGTCCGCCTTTTCCTGATTCTTTTCAACACATTCTATGATAAAGTGGTAGCGTATATCAATGTGTTTACTTCTGCCATGAAATACGGGGTTTTTCATAAGTGCTATAGTCGATTTATTGTCGACTTTGATCGTAATCTTTTCTTCTTCCCAGCCTGTTAAAGCATTTAATAGTGGTAGCCATACTGCTTGACAAGCTGCTGCTGTTGCTGCCATAAATTCTGACTCACATGATGATAATGCAACAGTAGGTTGTTTTTGAGAAACCCAACTTATAGGTGAGTTTCCGAAGTAAAATACGATCCCTGTTGTTCCTTTGCCTTCTTCTATGTTGATGCCATAACCGCTGTCACTATATCCAATTAACTTGCATCTTCCTGTCTTGTGGTAAGTTATACCAAAGTTTGAGTGCCTTTGATATAACGTAACACTTGTCTAATTTCCTTCATGTGTTGCTCCCTTGGTTCTTGCATGAACCGGCTTAATAAGCCAACTGAGTAACTGAGGTCTGGCCTTGTATGAAGTAAGTACCTCAATCATCAATTCATACTTCAATATTAGTACAACGTTTATACAAAGTTTATGTGTTACTTTTCTGTTATTGCATACAAACCCAAACAACTCTTTACTACTTTCTGTATCGACAACCATGTCAAGTTTCAAACAACACTCAATGGATACTTGGCCAAGATCAAAATGTTTCCATCAGTATCAACTAGTTCTCCTCCTTCCGTTTTTACTAGCTTTGTTCCTGGATCCATGGGAATCTTGGTTGCATTGCAATCTTCCATTCTTGCGTCTTTAAGAATCTTGTTTGCATATCCTGATTGCTTTATTGAGATTTCATCCTCTGTTTGGATAACCTCTATTCCCAAATAGTAAGCTAATAAGCCCAAGTCACTCATCTTAAATTTTTCTTCCATTTGTGACTTAAACTCTTGAAGGTCTTTCTTGTTACTTCCAAGAACTATTAGATCATCCACATAAACTCCAACAAGCAAGATAGAGTTATTTCGACTCTTGTGTAGATTGCTTGTTCTAATGTATATTTCTTGAAACCTAGTGATTTCAAGGTTTGATCTAACTTCATGTTCCAAGCGTGGTGCTTGCTTCAAACCATAAAGTGCCTTGTCAAGTTTATACACTTTATTTTCATTTCTGGTTTCTTGAAGCCTTCGGTTGTGCAACATACACTTCTTCTTTAAGTTCGACATGTAAAATGCCGATTTTACATCTAAGTGGTGAACTTCCCATCCATGATAAGTCGCCAATGCAAGAATCAACTCGATTGTTTCCATTCTTGCTACAGAGCAAAGACTTCGTCGTAGTCTATTCCATGCTCTTGTCGTATCCTTTAGCCACTAAACGAGCCTTGTGTTTTATAATTCTTCCATCGCATCTCGCTTAGTCTTAAATACCCATTTTAGACCAATAGCCTTCGGTTGTCCGGTAGGGTAGCTAGCTTCCATGTCTTGTTTTTGTTGATTGAGTCAATTTCTATATGCATTGCCTCAATCCACTTCTTATCTTGTGCGTCTTCCTTATAATTTCTAGGTTCTTCCTCTAATAACATTAGTTCATCAGCTTGAACTCTTCGTGTGCGATCAAATATGTTAGATAAGTTTTTGTATCCTTGAACTGGAGTATGATCATATGGTCTTGCTATAGATGAAGTTTTTCTAGTAGATTCTTTTGAGTTTGGTTCATAGTTATACGGTGTAGGTGTTGATGGATAGTCCATTTGTTCAATCTCATCATCAGATACACTTTGAGCAGCATTTTGTATAGGACTTTGAGCATTATCTTCATCATTTTCTTCCGGATCTTGTGTGCTCTCTACATCAATGATACTTGATGTTTGGTTTTCATTTATAATGAAATCCGTCCATTCTGGTTCAGCTGGATTGGGATTATCCAAATAACCTTTCCAGTCTCATCCTTCATTTTCTTTGAACTTTACATCTCTACTAACAATCATAACCTTACTTATAGGATCAAACAATCGATAAGCCTTTGATCCTGGTTCACTTCCTAGGTAAACCAATTCCTTACTTCTATCATCTAATTTCTTCAGATGTGGTTTGGTTACCTTTGCATATGCTTTGCATCCAAACACTCTAAGGTGTTTCAAGTTTGGTTTTCTACCCTTTAGCATTTCATAGGGAGTAGAATCATTCAGGGCTTTTGTAGGTACTCTATTTAAGATATAAATAGCATGCCTAATTGCTTCAGCCCATAAATTTTGTGGCATATGCATAGCCTTTAACATACTTCTCATTGTGCTCATTACAGACCTATTCCGTCTCTCTACAATACCATTTTGTTGTGGGAAATATGGTGCTGTAAGTTGCCTAAGTATGCCTTTCTCCTTACAGTAGCTTATGAATTCTTTTGACGTGAACTCACCTCCTCTATCTGTTCTAAATGCCTTTAAGTTTTTCCCGACCTCATTTTCCACCTTTAACTTGAATTCATTAAAGGTCTCAAACGCCTCATCCTTTGATTTTAAGAAGTATACCCACATGTATCTAGTACAATCGCTCTACTAGCAAAAACATGTACTTCTTTCCCGATTCATTCTTTGGGAAATAGGTCCACATAAATCTCCAAATACTAAGTTTAAAGGTTCCAAAGACTTAGTGTTTGTTTGATTTCAAACGGAGCTCTCATGTGCTTTCTAGTAAGCATGCATTGCATACTTGACTCTTGTGATTAAGCTTGGGTATTCCTTCCACTAATTTCTTCCGAGTCATTTGTTTGATAGAATCGAAATTCAAATGACCCAACCTAGCATAAATTAGCCAATAAACACATAGGCATACCAACATTCAAGTTAACCTTGTAAAGTCGGTTTATTAATCTTTCAACTCTCACGAGGAGTTTTTTATCCTGACCATATAGCAATAGTATGTTGTCTTGCATAATGATCTTACAACCATTCTCATTAATTGTCCTAGGCTCAATATATTGCTTTTTAAATTGGGAATGTAATAAACACTGGAATCACCTTTTGTTCCTTGTTTTACATTCCAAAGAATATGGAGCCTTTACCCTTAATCTCTACATATGACCCATCTCCAAACGGACTCTTCCCGAAATTTTCTCATTAATTTCCTTAAAGTGTGTCCTAACTCCGGTCATATGGTTGCTAGCACCATTATCTAAGTACCATAAGCTTTTATCCGAGCTTATGTACTTCTGGGTTCAATCTCCTTTTCATTTAAGAAAATTTTCTCTCCACGCCTCCTTTTCCTTCAACTCGCCATTAAGAGCGTTGGTTCAATGTCTTCTTGAACCAAGTTTGATTGCTCTTGTCTCCTATTCTTTTCTTTGCGCTTTCTCTTGAAATGTCCAAGCTTGTTACAGCTTGTAACACTTTACTTTACTTAAGTCCCTTTTCTGAAAATTATTTTTCTTGAACTTATGTGAAGTTTTCCTATCATTGTTGTATTGCTTAGGCTTTCCATCTTGGTTATCTTCCGATGATCTAAACTTTTCTTGTCCACCGTTTTTATGACTTGTAGTATTGCCATAATTTGTGAACAAAAGTTTGTCCTGATTGTCACTAGGGTTTCCATCAAAGAGTTTTACTCTTTCCTCAAAGGCTTTTAACCTTCCAATTGTCTCATCTAGGGTTGTGTTTTCTAGATCGGAAAATTGTTCTATGGTCGCCACGATTTGTATAAATCTTCCGGTGCTCGAACTTAATAGTTTTCGCACTAAGGTTTGTTGATCAAAAGTTGATCCTAAGCCACTAGCCCTTGTGACAATACTATTGAGTTTTGTGAGAAAACGTCAATACTATCATCTTCTTTCATTTTAACATCTCAAATTCGGTTTGAGAGTTTGTAGTCGTGCTTTCGCACTCTATCTACACCTATATGCCTAGTTTGTAGTGCTTCCCAAATTTCTTTTGCACTCTTACAACTAGCTACTTGTAAAATCATATCTTCTGGTAATGCCTGATACAGATATGCAGTTGTAGTCATATCCTTCTTTGTATCAGGTTCTTCATTACCCGTAGGTTCTATCAATTCCCACAACCCATTTGCTTTTAGTATAGTTTTTATACGAAGAGCCCATACTGTATAATTTGTATGTTTTAAAATGAGACATTGAAATTGGGAAAACGATGTAACCTCTTTGTGAATTACAATTTCCTTGTTTGTTTCCTTGCTTGTGTCTCCAAATATTTTTCTAGAAACTATTCCTAACTCTAATAGGGATTATATTTAGGAATCTAGGAAATCTTATAAATTCTACTAGGAATCAAAAGCAAAAATTTCTAATCTTACAAGACTTAAAATTATAAAATTCATTTTAGTTTAGAATGTAAAACCCGAATTTGCGATTCCTTCACGATATGATTTTTCCTTCAGGTAGGAACACCCGAATGTGTTCACTTCCTTCCTTGTACAATTAACCAAACACTCCTCTTGATGTTTCTTCCTTTTGCTCTTCTTGTTCGAACCAGAAACAAAAACTTACAACTTTTCTTTTGTGTTTTTTTTATTTTTTTATGTAGTCAACAAAAAAAATGTTCCCTTTGGTTTTTTCTTTCAAAACAGTAAAACACAAAAGTGTTTTCCCCTTTCTCCTTTCTTTTTCGAACCAGCAAAACAACACCAACCAAAATACTTCTTGTTTTCTTCTGCCTTCGAACCAGCACAGAGAAAACAACACCAGTATTTTTCTTCTTTTCGCCTTTAATTTCTTCGCCAAGGAACGGTTTGTTCCTTCTTTGTTTTCTGCCTGAACCAAACAGCAACTGCTGTGTTTTTTTTTATTCAGCGCTTCCAGAAAATTCAACCCCAACTCTTGATCTTGTGTCGCCAAAACAAACGCAGGCTCTGATGCCAATTTGTTGCCCAGCGGGGTTTCAATACTCGAACAAATTAAAGTAAAGCGTAAAAGTAAAACAATATGACTCTAAAACGATTTGTATTTATGAATCAAACGTATTTGTGTTTTGTACAATTCTGATATGTAAACTGAGATCAATCGACCCTATATATACTTGGTGAAAAGACACCATCGTACCTCCAGGTTTTCTCCAAACGGTATGATTGGTTTGGGTTGTGTCGTTTGACACAAAATAACCATTTTAGAAGTTAATAGGTTTGTTATAAACCTACATGGTCCTTGTAACTTTCGTCTTGTACACGTAGGCCCTTGAACTTTGCTTTAGGGGCGAGATTATGCCAACACTTATAAACCTTTTCTACTATGATAAACATGTATTACAACTTTATAAATGCTAGACATTACACATACATTAATTGTATTTAAGTTTATGAAGAGGTCCAAGAATTAGGTCATGCCACCTAGATTTCTCACTATGGTTAAAACAAGATATAAACCTTTTCAAGTTTTTTAAACCTATTCATGAACCTATCATTGTGGATGCTCTTATAAACTTGCTTCATTATATAGTGGCAAAACTATGAATTAAATGTGTTGATACAGCTGCCCATCATTTGTAACAAGCTGTCAAGCAGTTTGACATAAATTAGGAAAAAAGCTATAAATTCATAACGTACTTTACAAAAAAAAACTCATTATGCTCTATCTACTGTATTATTGTCATAACACATAACCGTTTTCATTTTATTCAGTTATTTTCTGTCCGTTTTTATTCGTTTTTATCCGTTTTCGTAAATCGTCCTTTTTTATCCGTTTTCATTTTAATATCTCCGGATAAAAACCATTTTGACGTGGATAATGAAAACGGTTTTTATCCGTTTTTATCTGTTTTTATCCGGATGATTAAAATGAAAATGGATAAAATGGACGATTTACTAAACGGATAAAACGGACGTAAAATAATCGAATAAAATGAAAACGGTTATGTATTATGACAATAAGTGAAGTAGACAGAGCATAATGAGTTTTTTTGTAAAGTACGTTATGAATTTATAGCTTTTTTCCCATAAATTATGCAAAAATTGAAAAAGTTCAAGTTATGCGACTACTTTTGACTGTTCGTGAAATTTGGTAATTCACACAATTTATTTTATGAGATATTGGGTTAGTCGGGATAAACATGAAAAAGTGGTAAAGTTTGTTACAAGTCACACTAAAAAGAATCAGATTCGTAAATTCCCATAATAATTTGATTAAACGAGCTTTTACCTCGGCTAGGAATACTGATTGGAGAGTGTATCGGCTGTTTCTGGTTTCGCATTAGAATTCGATTGTACCATATACTAAGAGGTTGATCATCAGACATAATGTCCATGTTCTCATCTGCTATTTCTTTAGATGCATCTTGAGAACCTACACCAAAAGTTTATGAACAAAAGTGCGAGTAGTGGTTCGAAGATTGATGGCAAATCGGTTGGAAGTGATGTTGGGTTGATTAAGGATGATAAACTTGATGCACGGTTGAATCTGGGTGCAATGATGATGGGAGTCTTGGTCATGGCGAGATTCTTGGTGATCATATTGACCGTGAAGGGCCATGAATAAGGTTATGAATAAGGTTGTTTTGGATAATTTGGAGCAAAGCCATGATACACCGCTTTGACGATTCGGCCTCTAATGTTTCAAAAACGACCTAATGTGGAGCAGTTGATTGCTAATGCGCATCGAAATTTGATGTAGCAATGAATAAAATTGAAAGTGATATTGCTAAGATGGCTTCATCTTCTGATGGGAACAACTCGAGTGGTATTAATGGTACTAAAGTTTATTCTGCAAATACTCCTCTGTCGAGTTTTGATGTGGCTATGCAATCCCAATTGTATGGTACTAATCATCTTTGCCGATATTAATGCTTCGATGGATGGTAAGAATGCTTCTACTTCGGTCTTAAACCGAGTGCTAGTATACACAATGAAGTGAGGTCGTTTGCTAATGTGTTAAACTCGGGCGTGTATCTAGGAAAGTTAACTTCCGTTCATTGGTGAATGAGAATCGAATTGATAATCATGATACAGCTTCTTCCTAAGGTCGCTATGGAGGTGTGTTTAACCGTTATGATAATACTCTTGTTGGCTTCTTTGTCGGCAAGAATATTTCAATTCATTGGTCAAGAATTATGTCACCAATACATGGGGTAAGTTTGGTTTAAAAAACTTATGAAGAATGATGATGGTGTATTTCTCTTTAAATTTGATTCTAAAGAGGGTGTTGAGAATGTTCTTCAACGAGGACCTTGGATAATTGTAATTCTCCTATCATTCTCACTAAATGGACTCTGACGTGCTATTGTCCAAAAGTGAGGTTACCAAAGTGCACGTGTGGATTAAATTGCATAATGTGCCATTACTTGCATATTCGGAAGACGGGTCGAGCCTTATGCTACTCGGTGGGTAAGCCGATCATGTTAGATGCATTCACTAGCTCCATGTGCGTTGACTCGAGGGTCGTATTAGTTTTGCTCGTGCTCTTGTTGAGTTATCATCGGGCGATCTTAAACATGTGGTAACTATGGCTATCCCTAAGAAGGAGGGTAGTGGTTTCTGACGGCTAGTATCAAGGTTGAATATGAATGGAAACCTCCATTGCATGGAATGTAAAGTGTTTGGGCATGATAATGCTTGTTGTCCTAAGTCTCCCAAGGAGCATCATCTTGATGCTCACACCTCGAACTGGATGTGAATGATGATGGTTTTAAGGTGGTGCAGAATCGAAAGCCAAACCCCAAGGTCCGAAGTTGTCTAGCGGTATTAATATGGGTAAGGGTCCTAAATTTGCTCTAGGAAGCGTGTTTATATCCCAAAGAAGAAGGCGGACGTTGCTATCAAGTAATGCTACGGTACTCACATTACTACTTCTAACTCTTTCTTTAAAAAATTGATATCTAATTTGTAACACTAATCCATCAACATTTATTATAAACTGATTTACTGCACCTTGCACTGGAGTCACAGTGTTTATACCGATAGGTGTACTAACGCCTTTCATTTGAGCACCTTCCACCACAGAAGCTGCACATCGATCAACACCTTTGTTCTCGTGACTAGCTGCAATTATTCAAAATAAAAAAGAATAATGTTAAGTTCTATATAAAGCAGTAATATTTATTTATTTAAGAGGTCTAACACAATTTCTTATTTTTTATATTACATTTGACCTCAAAAAGTCAAAATACATGGTTTTCAAAATTGCACCAGTTACAATAAGCTCATAGAAAGAAAAAAAAACTGCCACGGAGGTTCACATGTGCTGACTCCGGGCTATACAAAAGGGTAGTCTCCCTGAAATTAGTCGGCAATGTCGTGTAGGAAACCCAGGTATACCAACAAAAACAAACAAACAAACAGATAGCCCTTTTACAATGTACACGGCCTCATCCCCAAAGGTTCACACCTAGCGAGGTTTGGACCCTCGACGTCTTGTGATGAAACCAAGGACCTTACCACTAGGCGATCTCAAACACCCTCCAAAACTGCTTATTTCATTTTTTTACTCTAAAATAAGCCTTGCCTTGTTCTTTTGGTAACCGTGGTTTCCAACACATTACACATAGGCCGACTAATCCACGGGGTTTGAACTCAACTTACCTTATTAGTACATTGCATTCCAAAATGCATGAACAATTGAAAAGAATACAATCGAAGATAAGTTAAAAAACACCTTTATTCTCTAACGTCTCCCTCTCCATCTGTTGCTTCTGTTTACGGTTTATTTTCACTATGATTAGCTTCCTCGATCTCTCTTTTAATTCCTTTATATGCTCGTGGAGCTCAATAAGTTCATCAATAACTTCATGGGATCCTTTCTTCCGTGCCTTTACATCATGAAATCTTTTCTTTAAATTCTCCCAAGCCGGATCCTCCATACCCGCATTCTGCATGGTCACTTCACAGTTATAAAAGACCAGTAAATTATTTTATCTAGAACCTGGACGAACTTATTCATTTTTGTAGTAAGAAACATGTAATATCAAGAAAACAATCCAAACAAAGCATGTAAAAGGGACGCAAACATGGAAATGTAATGGAGAAATAGGTCATTTTCAAATCATGTAGTTTTATTCCAAAATATTTATTATGACAACAGAAGTAATATTATTACAACAATTATACAAATTTCTTAATAAAATAATCTAGTAGATTATGTTCGTTGACTTTAGGTGCTTTTTAACCGATTCAACCCATTAGACATATCGACAACCCAATCACCCATTAGATATAAATACCAAAAAGGGATTCATATCAGAAATACTGAAATCGCAAATTCAGCAGCGTCATGCTGCGCGGCTTGGTTAGTCAAACAACCATTTCCAAATTCATAGGTTTTGCCATCCACCGTGACTGAACCATAAAAGATTGTCTGGGCCATGTTTCACATACTTGTACGTGGGTGTACCCCATCTTTTTCATACACAACTCGTTGCTTGCTTTTGAAAGTGGAAGACATTTTCAAATGTTTTTTTTTTCTTAAAGTAAAAAAAATCAAACTTGTTCTTATATGTTTGTGTTGTGGAATGTGGGTAAGCTAGGGCGTTTAAGTAGATGAAATTAATGCCTTGTAGGTTTCGTGTTGTTACACATACGAATTGAATTGGCTGTTAACATCTTACTATACAAAATTTATAACCATTTAATACAATACGAAGAATGTGGTGAAAAGTCAAATTGGTTGTTATCCATCTCAAGCACATTACAATCCATCCTCTAAGAAGCCATATAAGTATCAATCGTGTATTTAAAAATTCCTATTCATTTCAATGATCAATGATCAAACCATTCCACTTGGTTTTTGACGGAATTGGAATTTGTTTAAGGAATTGGAATGTGAAGGAATGGAATGTTAGAAATTGAAATCCTTATGATTTAAAATCTGACGGAATTGAAATTTGCAAATAATAGCGCATGTTTGGTTGGAAGAATGAAATGAGAAAAAACAATTATATTAAAATATTTAAAATTTAATAATAGTATAAGATTAATAAACTAAATATTATTTAATAAATAAATTACTTATCAAATTATAATAATAATTTTTAAATAATATTATATAAACTAATATATTAAATAAATATTTTTTATATAAAATAAAATTGTGTTTTTTAAGTATAAA
Organism: Chrysanthemum lavandulifolium; assembly: GCA_022545495.1. Classification (NCBI taxonomy): domain Eukaryota; kingdom Viridiplantae; phylum Streptophyta; class Magnoliopsida; order Asterales; family Asteraceae; genus Chrysanthemum; species Chrysanthemum lavandulifolium. The sequence continues at coordinate 275,765,243 of CM040244.1, forward strand.
TTAAAAAAGTAAGCTATAAATAAATTATTTTAATTTTAAATAATAATAATTTTAAATACAATAATAATAATAATAAATAAATTTAAATAAATAATGAATCATATTCAATTTTAAATAAATAATAATTTTAAATGTTAATAACGTGGTTGTTTATAAAAATAATAATAATAACAATAATAATAAATGATCGTTTATAATAAAAATAATAATAATAAAAATAAAATAATAATAATAATAATAATAATAATAATAATAATAATAATAATAATAATAATAATAATAATAATAATAATAGTAGTAGGATTAGCTTTTCGATCTATAGCTAGAGGAGTGGGAGCCCAATTAGTATCTCGGCTTCCCACTAACTTCTTGTAAATCCTTTGAGTTTCTAAAGTGATATTTTTGAATAAAATAATAATAATAATAATAATAATAACGGTTCCTCCCTTTTCCTTTTCTTCTTTTGGAGAACTTGAGAAAGAGGCGAACCTTACTAAAGCGTATTAGACGTTTCTCCTTACTCAAGACATTGGGGCTCGTCTTGGGTCATATTTTTAATCGTATTAGTTTCGCTTATTGCTAGAGGAGTAGGGGCCCAGTTGGTTTCTGGCTTCCACTAATTTCTTGTAAATCATTTGAGTTTTTAATAAAGTGATGTTATAATAATAATAATAATAATAATAATAATAATAATAATAATAATAATAATAATAATAATAATAAAGAAAATATGAATTCCATTGAATTGTAAACAATCCTCTCATATTGCCATGGAATGTTGAATTCCATATATATGGGATTTTGAAGGAATTTCATTTCATTCCGTTTGCCAACTAAAAAGTAACTAGATAGAAATTAATCATAATATGTATGGAATTCAACATTCCATGGCAAACGGAATGAAATGTGTTTTGGTTTGTCTTAAATATGTATAGAAATTAATCATAAAAGACAAACCAAAACGCTCATACATATTTGTAGGCTGCTTTTGGTTTGTCTTTTATGTTGAGGTGTGGACTTACCTACATTCATTATACTTAATTGTTTTTTTTTTAGTAATAATATTTTACCGGAGGTAAACCTTTACCCAAAAACTATGGCTGCCATCAAATGCATACACTTGATTTTCAATCATCGATCCTTATCGTTGTTACAAAAATGTTCACTAGCTGCTAATGAAACAAGGATGAAACAACTTTAAGGAAACCAATATGTGTGTGAATTACAAACACGAGAATTGCCATAGAACGATATAGTTGTAAATAAACTTATGTATGTGTAGTTAAGTATATGCATATAAACTAACGAGCTCAAAATATTTAAACGAGCTCGAGTATCGTGTGCTTATTGTTAAAGTTAAGTTGAAGGTAGGTAGGTAGTGCCCCAATTTGACATGAATGTCGCTCATCGGCTTATTTTTAGCAATGGTTTATTACGTAGTATACTTGTGATTGTGTGGTTATAATTGAGCGTGATCGAGTCCATGTTTTAATAAGCATTGATTTGTTGATATAACCTGATAAAGGATGAAAAAGCTTATCGAAGTAGAGATTAAAATATTAATTTAAAAAAAAAATTAAGAACTATAGAAAACAAAATGGCAATGGCTTTTTCGTTTTGTTGTATAACGATTTTGGTGCATGACTACATGGATGGGGTTGAACAAATTTTGTATTTGGTTTCACCCACATACCAAACCGAAGATCGAATACCTAGATCCTTTATTAGCAAGGTACTATGGATGATTAGGTAATATATCATCAATAATACATGCTTCCTTTTATATCTAGCAAGTCCCATTTTAACGAATCTACCAGATTACGATGTAATTTCCTAATTTGCTTCAACTCCTAATTGTTTTAACCGATGGATATATTCCATTATAAATATCAAAATCAAACACATCTTTCAACCTTGGAGAGTCGTCATGGATGGAATACCTTCAAGCATCATGCTCAACACATCTTATCAAAAATCCCCATAAAATCGTTGGTTCATTTGCGGTGAGTATCGAAGCTATGGTGTGAGAACATTGATGTTTTTTACCTCGCTAATCATGTTCTATCAAAACCCTCCTCGTCCAAAACAACCAAACACCCTTTGCTTCCACACCATTGATCGTCAATCTGATACTACCACTACTTATCACGTCTTTGAGCCTAATAAGGTCCCGATCGAATTATCCTGATCTCGTGAGGGATCGGAGAATTTATGCACATTGGTGCATGTATTTGGCACAAACTCATGGTAAGAAATACCCCAAGTCCCCTTTTATTCCATAGAAGGTAAATCCGTATTTGCTAATGGTTGTTTTGTATTGGTTGGTGAGTTCAATTGATAGGCCAACCTGAAGAGAATATGGTTTGATATAGAAAAAGAGGAATTTGGGTTGGTTAATCCTCCTCTATCAGTAGGTGATCCTCTCGAAAAGAATGTATCTTGTTATTTTGATAGTGTGGTTAATCTAAACGATCAAGTTGGATATTTTTGTAATAGTACCAAGGAGGTTTGGATGCTAAAAAAGAAAGAATGGGTGCTACATTGTCGGATGGATGACCTTCCTAGTACATGGTTATACGTTTTAGGATGTGTGAACAAAGAAGGGGATATACTAAGCAAAGTCTCAAAATACTATAGGGATCGTTTCTTTGTTTACTGCCTCAAAAGTGGAAAATTACATGAAGCCAACGTCCTTGGTTGGGGAAATAGATGTGAAGAAACAAGTATTACCGTATATCCCAATAGCCTCTTTGATGAAAAAAGCTTTGTTCGAAAAGAAGATGTTGCAGACTTGCGGTGCGTTGATGGAATCAAGCAAGTGTTTTTTGTTGAGATTAGCTTACATCTTTTAGTTGGCACTTGTTACTTATGATTAGATATACATTACTTATTAGTCCATATTCGGTTACTTTTGATGGAATCAACCAATAAACAAGGAAATTGTAAGCGTTTGAAGTCATGTGTATGTTCTTTTTAGTCCATATTCAGTGCGAATATTCAATCGTCCTCAGCTCGTCAATAGTTTAGCGATGGGCATATGGCGAGGACACATCAGCGACGACATTGTAGTGACTATGACCTGATTATTGTAGTGACTATGATACATGTAAAATTTAATCAGATTTTCTTATCAAGTTATTATTTGTTGAAATTTATAATAAAAAATTCCTCCTAAACATAACAAAATGAAAACGGATGAAATTTTTTATTTTCAAGTTCTATTGAAAAGGTGAGACATTGACTTAGAGTTAGAGCTACGTGATTTAATAATAGTGTAAGAACTTTACAAAACACATGAAAAAGGTAAGCATCCAACAAATAAAGGAATCTTATATCACCGATGAAATATTTTTGTTCAAGTTCTATCGGAAGGTGAGGCGTTGACTTAAAGGTACACGATTTAATCATAGTGTAAGATCGCCGAGTGATGCCGCGTGAGGTGCATCTTCACACGTGAGCCCACTAAATGTGTTTGTGACTTTATGTGGAGCGTGAGCAAGCTAAAAAGGAACGAAAGCTGCATGTCCACCCGGTTCTCATGCATGTTTATATTAATTATTTAATTTGTAAGTCGTGTGAAATATTTGTGAGGTATTTTATACAAAGTGATTTTTTATTGAAATGTGAGGAAGTGACGACGATTAAAGATAAAAGGTGAAAGAGAGTGAGAGGAAGTGAATGATGATTTGGCGCTGAAGTAGCGTTGAAGTAAAGTCAGAATAGATGATGAGAAGGTGTGACTATTGAGACTAGCTTAAGAACTTAAAATATATATATGAAAAAAGGTAATCATCCAACAAATAAAGGCATCTTATATGACTGATCCACACACGAAACTACATTCCAAAAACCGTGAGACTTCACAAAAATATACGAAATCCATCACTTACTTTCCCTCACTTTATTATTAACTAGCGAACAGAGTTAAATAAATTTCTCCTCACCTTTGAAATAAATGGGTCAACAACCCATTACCTACTCAACTTCATTTATAGAAAAAATAACATTTGTTAAAGAAGACTAGTGTTTATTATACTGCCTACTTCATTTATTCATTAAAGTTCTTTCCACCTACCTTAATTAGTTTTGGAATAAGTTCACAACAACCTCATTTACCTACTCATCTTTATAAAGTTTTTTTTGGTTGCAAACTAGGGTTTTATACAAACTAAAATCTATCCATTTCATATCTCTATCTTCTTAACTACCATACATCTCCTGCTCAATCTGCCTCTCCAGTGATTTTGATCGCTGTGATATTTTCATTCGAGAGTATGCTGATAATCTGTCATCATCCACCTCGCCATATCATTGGAGGAGTTTTCGGTTTGCAACGTGGTTTAGACTACATTCATAAAAGTGTTGTAAGTTTCTTAATCTCGATCTCAACTTTTATATATTATCGTACGTGGGTTATATCTCATTGATAGTTGTTCACTAGCTTGTTAGTTTGTACATTGAATTCAAGAGCTGGTCAACCATTGTGTTTTTCATTTTGTACATTGAATTCAAGAGCGGATCAAACATGTATGGGCTGAGTTCAAATGAGTCTTCAAGGGTAATGTGTATATGTATATTAGAACAGAAAAGATTTGTATATATTTCAAGTTTTAGGTTCAAATAAGGGTGTTGTAAGACATGTTAGTGAACGAATATGAACAAGCGTGTTTGTACATGATATGCCTGCGCATTGATTGATACTTGTTGTTCACTAGCTTGTTAATTTGTTTGTACATTGAATTCAACATCAGCTCAACCATTGTGTTTTTCATTTTGCAGACCAAGTGTGGTGAGACCACTGAGGATCATGTTGGCGTGTCTACGGGTGTGACTTATCCCGTTTATGGTAGCAAACTCCCCGCACATTTATGCAAGAAGGTACAATGCATCTTAATTATTTGAGCTGTGTATATATAGTACTAGTCACTTTCTGTTTCTATCCAAGTAAAACAGAGTTGCCAAATACTTGGGTTTTTTTTTAGTCTTTGAGTTTGTTCCTATTAAAACTAATTATACCTTGTTTTATGTTTTAAAAGTGCAAAACTGTGGGCGCACCGCTGTCATCCGCATGCTGCCAGGTCGTAGTTTGCCTTTGACGACGGAGATCAGGAAGCTAAGGTTATGACTTTTGAGTGTCATGATTGTTTCCCTTCGACTATGTCTTTGGCAAGGAATGGAATGCAACACACGTAAGTTCTACTACTTCATGTCAGTTGATCCATTTTTCAAACTGATCGTTTAATGTTGTCTGATTTCGCTCATATATATTCTTCAGTTAAAATTCTCGCTTTAAAAGCTTGATAGTAGTTGCTAGTTGCTACTATACTATTATTAATGAGTATGACCTTCAATCTAAAGCTAATCATATTAGCTCATACTGCCTCAGCTCACTCCACATGCACGCTTTTATACCACCCGCCACCATAAATGACCAATTAATAGCAGCACCAAATCCCATATAAAAACAGACCATTAAGCAAATGGGTGAGGCGTCTTAATTTCAGAAAATCTCCAATACCACTAGCTAGTTTCCTGAATCTACAAACCAGAAGCCTGTTTGGCTAGCTACATAAGTGTAGCAACATACATGCACTATCTTAGTTATGAGTTATGACGTACACTGTTTGTTTTGGTCCTAGCTTGGGTTGATAATATAAAGGTAAGTGTATGATCGTCAACCCCGGACTATATTTAGAAAGAGCTGAGGTAAAGGAAGAAGATTTGTGCAGGTTTGATATTAGGATTGATGTACAATTGTTAGTCAATATTTTAAAACAACTTTTTGCTAAGATTATGAATTGCTTTGATGCAGGCCGTTGCTAGATGAGGTATACTTACACCCGTTTCTATGGGATGATGAAAAGCGTATCAGATTTTTTTCAAAGGTGAGTGAATATCTCAAGAGGTTCACTAACAACAATGTTCTTTCTCCCATCGAGAATGAACTAGAGAGCAAAATGCAACTTATTGTAGGTTCATGTTGTACTAGTTGGGCTCATCAGGTATGATCCACACTGCCTGACATATATGTGAAGTCAATCATGGTTCTCGTTTACTAGTGCGCGCTCTCTTGTACGTTTGCAACGAAATGTTTATCAGCATTTTGAAGAAATAAGACGTAAAGACTATACAGACTTTGGGAACTATAGAACTGAAGTTGAAGGTACGTCACATATACCCACATCTTCTTATGTGCGTGCATGAAGCCGTAAAAATACACGCAAAGAATGTTTTTCCGGAATATTTCAGTTAGTTGATGGTGGGTGGCCGTCGGGTGGGCAGGCGGATAAAGAGGTGATTTTTTATGTTAGTGCAGGGTGTAAAATCATTCAACTGAGACAATTTTGAATCAGCCCGATACAAAGTTGAAGATTGAACCGTTTGGAAATTTGGTGGTTTCAACTTTCTTTTTTCTTTAGAGGTATGTGTTTGTTTTGTTTAAGAACTAGTTGACTATTAATTAGATGAATCAGGTTTTTTAGAAAAGCATATGTGTATTGTTATTGCTGTCTTTTATGTTGTTTGGAGTTGTGTAATGTTATTGCTGATGTTGATTCGTATTTATACAAACTTACCCCCATAAACGAATTTTTCTAGCGTAAAGGGAGGAAGGTTCGCGGTCTCAACCTAATGCCTGGAAGCTACACTCACCGCACAAGACAGGGAGTGCTAGTTGCGATCTGTGTTTTGAGCTCTATCATCAAAATCATCGAAAACTAGATTGGTAGGTACCTTACATCCCACAATCAAGCGTTCTATTGATTAGGAAGTTCTTATGGTCTTTGAAAATTTGATTTGGACTTCTTCATTTGATATGCAGGTTTGATGTAGTTGAGGTTTGGTTAGGATATGAACGAACTGCTTCATGATGATGAGTTTGTAGTTAAAGAGTTTGTTTGACTTGGAACATGGCTGATGAGTTTGTACCTTACATAAGCAATAAGCCCGCTATATAAGCTTAAAAACACCCCACAAGTTGAAATTTTGTGCAATGTAAGGTTTTTGAATGACCTTTTGACTTTTCGAAATATTTTACTAGTCATGTTTTTAGTTACAACAATAACCAATCCGGCTATAGTGGGGTATAAGGAGGTAAAATGTAGACACATCGTACCCCTACCCAAAAGTAAACCGGAAAATAAGGAGATTGCATTCAGCTAATTTGATGTATCAATCCATGTGTGGATTCAAAAGTTATTCTGGCCAAAATTATGATCAGTAAGTCGGTAACCTCTTTCGAAAATTGAAAAAACCTTACATTGCATTAAAAATCAACAGTGATACCTTAAATTGTGAAAAGATAAATTGAATACCTTGAATTTAAATTGGGTTAAATTAGAGACATAGTACCTTTTTAGTGTGATTTGCATTTATTTTATGGCTGCATATGCGGTGAAATTACAACAGGCTACAACTCACATTTTATATTTATGTGTTGTTTTGATGCTTTTGTTTATGCCTTTGTCAAACGCTTCCCTTACTAACCTCAAGTGGCTGATAACTCGAGCACTCAAGCTCCATCAAAGGAGTGTCTTTGTTTCTATCTGAGTGAGTGTACACACTTTTGTTAGAAGGGAACCTTGTTCACAAATCACAAATAACACGCCACTAACACAATTGAAAACGTTTAACATTACTTTTTAGTGCCAATGCATGCTAGATGTTTCAGGAGTGGTCGTAATCAGTTCATGCAACCGCTTACCTAAATTGACCCGTTTGACATAATTCAATTTTTACCCATTCAAAATTTTTACTAAAAAGTTAGAGTACATTACAGTGTTTCATTGGTTTTTGTGGTGTATCGATAACTCTTGTGGCATGAAAGGGACAATGACTTTGGTTCACGGTCCTCGGACAAGGTTTCCTTGTAACAAATGATTGCATGAAAAACAAATATGCTCCTCCAAATCAGTTTGACTCTTCTATGGGTTACTCGAGTTTGCATTCAGTAGCGGGTGGACAACTCAAACTGTAACACTTACTATAATTGTACTATCTTTTGTACGGTAAATTACGATATATTGCAAAAGTATATATATGCTATGTAAAGTTTGAAATATAAGATATTGCTATGTTATGTATCTTCTTAAACCTACTAAAACTGTTGTTGTCAATTGGTGTTCAGTACGTTCAACTTTCTCGCCAAAACTAGTTAATAGTATCTCGTATTCTCATTTAGGTACATACTCTAATGGTGGCTAGCTAGCTGCGCTGATCAATGATCAGAGTGTAGGTGAGAGTTCCCCTTTAAAAAATCATATCGTATTTTTTTAATCATGGAATAAAATTTGCAGAAGGTATAGAGAGAAATATACATGAATTCACCTTGTTGTGGTAATAATGTGGAAAAAATCAATCATTCTATGTTATTATGTGATATGGCGTGGAGAGTATGGGAGAAAGTATTTAATTGGTGGAAGTTCGGTTGTGTGGACGTGTTTACCATAAGTGAGTTATTAGACATAACGGTATCGGTTCGCAAACTAAGGAAAACAAAGCATTGTGGCAAGTAGTGATTTGGGTGACGGATATTTCCTTTGGAAAGAGCGTAATAACCGGATCTTTCACGGAAAATAGCTAGCACAAACAAGATTTTCAAGATATTCAATTGAAGAGCTTTCAATGGGTTTCGAGACGGTCTAATAAGTATTCTTGGTGTTGGCAACAGTGTCTTGAGAACCCTTCAAATGCAAGCCAAACAGTCTGCAAAGACAAGAGTTTAATCTGTTATTAGTTTTGGCTTTTGAGACATGATGGGCAAAATAGAATGTGTCAGTGGCTTGTTGTTTAGTTGTGAAGCCTTGAGCATTATCTAATGTATGGTAATATGTCATTTTGTAATATGTAAGGTTGCTAGTGGGAGTGTGTCATGTGCTGCTTGGGGCATTTTCTTTTCTTGAGCTTATTCTTCCTGTCATCTTGTTGGGAGAGTTTGCACAAGATAAAGTTTAGGTAGTCTCTTGAGCCTGTGTGAATTGTCTTTGTATCTTTTATGTTTTTGTTGTTCAATAAAGTACTTGCCTTCCAAAAAAAAAAAAAAAAAGATCGAGCCAAGCTAGCTGGAGGTGTAGCAGTACATGGTCTCTGTTAGTATTTGAGTTGGAGGTTTCTTCCTTAATGCTGTTTTGACTAGAAAGGTGTTGAACTATAAGTAAAGTGCGTGTATATATGAATTCTGCATTAGTTCAAGGGTGTGTGATAGACATGCATTAGACACTGGCTAGTTCAAAGAGAAGGGTGGTCGTTGCAATCCTTTGGTTGAAGCTTTGGATATAGTTTTACGTAAACACTCAAAATTAAGTGGGGTAAAAAACTATGAAGAGAGTAATTTATGGTCTTACGTAAGCACTCGGTTCAGATATGACTTACTATCAGTTTGTGAATGGCAGTGCTTTATTGGTTTTCAATGGTTTTGGCCCTTGCATAGTTTATGTGCTTTACATAACAGTGAATTTGATGTCATTAGCATTATGTATTCACAATCCTAAATAAAACAATAACATGTAGAAAAAAGGATTGCCAATCACAGGTGGCAAAATTAGGAGTATATCAGGTAATATAATCACATGTATCTTGCATATCTAATTTACTGAATTTATGTTGTATACTCCTTATATCATAAATGAGAAAGGCTGAATGTTCACAGTTAACTGGTTTGTGTCTTTCACAATGTATATCTGCTAATCAAATCATCGTTTGTTTTGCTAAATATTTAAGATTGTCATAATATAGAGGGAATAGTAAACGCGTTTTCTGTTTATGATGCTATTTGTTCGCACGTCTTATGAACAATCTGATTTTGCAATCACCACTTGTTGGAAAGCATTGATCTTAATCTTCCACTAATAGCACTTGTATTTTTCCTGTCTTAAATTAGAGAAAATTAATAGTGTTGATAAATTTGAAATTTAGTTAGAGTTATATTTTTCTTTTTTAAATGATAGAAGGTGGACTTTAAGAGTGCATTATTATTTTAAAATGAAAAAGTCTTAATCTTTTTCCGACTAATAGAATTCCTCTTTCATATGAAAAATTTTACGAAAAATGGAGTACTCAAAAGTAAACCTCTGCTTTTATCTAAAAATTCCCTTAACAAAGTAGATTACAAGGATTCATAACTCGTGCAACCAAATAGCATCAATGGTGGAACACCGGCATGTCAAATACATGCTTATTTTTTAGAGTTAATTACGAAAATCGTAGTGTGGTTTATCGGGTATAACGAAAATCGTCTCTAGACTTTATTTTAACGGATCCTCTCCTTGTGGTTTTGACCCGTAACGGGTTTGGTCCCTTGACCACTTTTTCCATTAGTTTGACCGTTAAGTTAGACTGAAATGACATAAATACCCTTAAAACTAAGGACCCTGTGGTTTGTGGGGTGTAACGAATTTAGTTCCTATTTTTTTATTACATTTTCGTTCGTTTTCATCCGTTTTCGTCCATTTTCTTACGTTTTTAAAGCGTTCATTATTCATTTTTATACGTTTTTGTCCGTTTTTATACGTTTTTATCCATTTTTCGTATGTTTTCACACGTTTTTATACATTTTCATCCCTTTTTAAATGTTTTCGTCCATTTTATCGTGTTTTCTTCCATCCGCTTTTATACGTTTCGTCGCTTTATCCGTTTTCGATATTTTCACACATTTTCATCCCATTTTAAACGTTTCGTCCGCTTTTATCCGTTTTTTTCTACGCTTTATACGTTTTCACACGTTTTTATACATTTTCATCCCTTTTTAAACGTTTTCGTTCGTTTTTATACGTTTCCGTCCGTTTTCTTACGTTTTTATACGTTTTTGCACGTTTTTATCCATTTTACGTACGTTTTCACACGTTTTTATCCATTTTTCGTAAGTTTCACACGTTTTTATACGTTTTTATCCCTTTTTAACGTTTTCATCCGTTTTTATATGTTTTCGTCCGTTTTTCTTACGTTTTTATCCGTTTTGATACGTTACACGATAGGGTAAATTTTGTGTAAGTATAAGCAATTCATAAGTATTCATACGATAGAGTACCACAATTAATCAGACTCTTACTCTACCTTTACCACGTAAAAGTCAGCCTCATCATACGCCATAATCCGAAAAGACGAATCGAAATACATCACTAGTTATTCTATAAACAACGCACCGCAAGTAACCACATCTTTTTCACCAACGTCGCTTCAACCTTTTAACACAAACTGAACTTCGAGACGAAGTTCTTTTAACGGGTGGAGACTGTAACATTTCGTATTTTCAGGTTACTATTCATTTTTACTATTCACTATTACTATTCATCAACGATTTTTTTTTTCATTTATCATGACATGAGAGTTGATACTCGCCGAGTCGTCCTGACGAGGTACTTTGAATCCATTCAGAACCGATTTCACAAAATCGTGTTTAAGATTTACTTTTAGGTTTAAACGTCATTCGAACATCCCGATATGTCCATAAAACATTACAAACAATAGAAATAAATGTTTGTCACATCTTACGACATTTTCAAGAGTTTTGGAATTTTACATTTTCCGATTTTGCGCTTTACGTGATTTACGCATTTTAAGCTTACGGTTTTAGGTATAAAGAACATTTAACACCAAGTGACACTAGACTAAGCCCGCCTAGACATTACAAGCCTTTAGGCTCATACTAATCATATTAGAAAAGTTACATTTTACTTTTTCCATTTTACATAAACTTTGTACATTTTACGTTTTACACGCTTTTAACCTACATTTTCGTGCTTTAACAACAGATATGCAATCCATTAAACCTATCAACCATTTTTAGTTAATAATTATTATATTGATGATTTTAATCATTATTACAAGTTTCATATTTTACAATACCCGCTTTACGTTTCGTGACTTAACGACTTACCATTAACAATTACACGGACAAAACCGACTCGTAAAAGAAATATATGATCAAAACTCATCTAGTTACTTATGTGACACATAAGGAACGACCAAGGGGTGATTCACCAAGTCCTTGGTGGCTTGGCTAGAGCCATGGAAACCTTATTCATTCATGTGTTATCTTAAGAGCCATAGAAAGACTTATGGTCTATAAACTTCCAAGTATATATCATGTGTTTCATTTTGGACCATGCCTTAGTATAAACTAACCTCCTAAAGGCACTATAAATACCCCTCCCCCTCTTGTTTGGTCGTTCACTTCATTAAATTTACCAAACACTCTCCATTTGATTTCCAACTTCAAGTATTACTACAAGTTTCTAGCTCCAAGTTCACACATCAAGTCCTTTACATTCTTTGGTGATTCTCTTGAGTTTAAGTCCACTCAAGTCACCAAGGCATCATCAAGATCTTGCACAAGCCCTATCTAAACTTTGATCATACAAGAGTAGTGAAGGAATCCAAGAGAGAAGAGCTCTAAGTCCTTGTCCTAGTTCTTAAATCTTGTTATTCCTTTCTTTTGAAAGCCACAAGTTGTAAGAAAACCTAGCTCATATTCTTGATCACTATCATTTACATGTTTAATCTAAGCTATATATGTCTAGTTATATTGAGCACTTGATGTACAAACCCATAAAACAAGTTAAAACCGTATACATGTTAAGTTATGTTAACAAACAAGCAAACTTGACAACTAGTCACTTTATACTCAATTTTGCCGCAAAAATCAATTACATATAGCCCAGTTTATTTACATATTGTTGTATACAAGATCAAACCAAAACCATGGCCCTTTGAATCACCCAAAATGAACACACGAGTCAAAAGTTACGGCCTAAAGAAGTTACCAAAACCGGAAAACTAGAAACTGTCAAAAGCTTGTTGAATACGACAT